>OY987255.1:111095893-111148029 GCA_963920725.1 Rhamphomyia laevipes
ATCAATACGAAGTATTCGTTACTTTATGATTACTTTTCATTTCAGATGACATTTGAAATTATTCATACATGAAAAGTAATCATGTGTTTTGTATTGTGGCGTGACTGACTACAACTTCAGTTACACTTACACACAATACAATACACGTATGAAGAAACGAAAAATTTACTCAATACTCACACTCATTTTGAGTAATCAGTTGAAAAAAGTAATCAAATCATTCCTCGGTCTCAGTACTTACTCATACTCATATGCAATCTTTTTTTCTCGGTAGTATAATGAAAAATGAAATGAATAATTTTCTGTTGGTTTGGAAATTTGGTTAACTACAATACTACAATTTTAATTTGGGTTTCATATTAAATGAAAAGTAATCATACAAGGATCGAATACTTTTGAGTATAAGTAATCAGTACTCATTCATTCTTCAAGTAACGAATACTTTGGTATTCGGTACTCAATTTTTGCACATCACTATAAAATATTCTTATCTCGACTTTCTTATGGATGGCCTGTGCATAAATATCTTTATAACAATTTCAAAATAAAAGAAATATGAAAAGCAATTATATTTTATTTTTATATTTAATTAGTGAAATTTATATTTTTTATTGGTACAGTAAAAGAAATATATTTTGTGTATATTGCTAATTAATGTTTTATATGTTTAACCCAGAAAATATGATCAATTTTGTGTATTACTGCCTGGTGGTTATTTTTAAAAATTTATAAATTTTTTTCTTTCGCAATATGAAATAGCTTTATATCTAAATAATAATATATCTAATTAACAAATATCTATGATTTAGTAGAATATCAGTCTCTAATATATTGTCCTCCATATTACCAAATATCCTTCAATGCGGCACCTACGCACCATTACTTATTTTTTTTAAAAATAAAACTAACGAAATAATTCAATAACTTATTATATTAACTATTAATGATAAATTCACACGGAAAAATTAAACAATATTACTTATTTACCGATAAAATATTCAATGAAAAATAAAAACAAAAACGTATTTTTTATTTTATTTTATATTTACTTTATTAATTCTTTTTAGTTATTTACATTTTCCTTAATCTAATAAAGTGTAGATATTACATAATTTTAATTTTTCTTATATTTAATGGTCCTCGTTGGAACACTCTAAATAGTAATTTTAGATTTTGAGTTTTTAATGGTTTTTTATATCATGTTATTTCTTTTAATATATTTTGTTTCATGTAATTCATTTTATTTATTTTGTTTATTTGAAAAAAAAAAAAAAAATTAAAAATCAAATTAAGCTTTTTAATAAAAAAAAAAAAAAAATAATAATAATAAAAAATCCTAATGCTAACCTTAATCTATATACTTAAAACTAAAACCCCATAAGTACAAAGTTATACTTATGTTATATTAACCACCATATATTTTTCACATATTTTAATATGTCTCTTCTATCTTCATCCGGAACATGTAAATTATATTTTAAGTCATTTCGATCTATGTCTTTATAATAATTATATATTTTATTGTCTGTCGTTCTTCTTTTAAAGTGGTACAGCAAAGGTACACCATCTTTATCTTGAATAAAATTGTTCATATCTAGATATATAAAACTTTCTGGGGATAGGAAACCATTATCCATCGATTTTTTAAAATATAACTCATTTGGGTAATATAATTGTGATATTAGCGGATTTTCTTGAATTTTAGATATTCTGTTCCAGTGGTTTCTATTTAATTTAACTATAAAATTATCTATTCGCCCTATTTTAGCTTCCCTATACAAAAATTCAGTTGAATAATAATATTTATAATTATGGACTGGATTTCTCCATTTACTAACACAAGCTCTTAAGCAAATTCTCTCAAATTTTCGTGCCTTTTCCATATTAGTGGAACTAACATTGTACCATATAGGCGAACCATATGTAAGTATTGGTCGTATTAAGGATTTATACGCGATTATTTTTATTTTTTTCGATATTGTTTTATTATAAAACAGTCTTTTACACATCATTAAAGCTTTTTTCGCTTTAAGTACCTGTAGGTTAAGATGGTTCGTAAAATTCATTCTATTATTCAGATATACACCTAAATATCTGACATTGGTTTTTAGTGGTATGCGTGTTCCAGTAGGACTTTTTATTTGAAATACCCTCCATGTTTTTTTTACGTTTCTACTGCATATTTCTAATGATGGTCTAAAAAGTATACTTTCAGTTTTGCTCTCATTTATACTTAGTTTCCAAGTATGTAGAAAGTCATATGTGTTTTTATACATTGCTTCAAGTTCTTTTTCTATTTCGCTAGATTTTTTACCACTTGTATAAATGGTAATATCATCCGCGTATGTTATGCCTTTATTTTTTGGTTTTTTGTATATAGGTTTTTCAAAGATATCACTAATATAAATATTAAAAAATGTCGGGGCAAGAATTGTTCCTTGTTGTAGACCATTTTTAACGTGAAACAATTTTTCTGTACTATGTATTCCGTCAGTTATTAAAAACTTTTTGTTATATATTATTTCATATATAATAAATATTAAGTTCTCTGGAAATCCTTTTTTAACTAATTTATAAATAAATCCTTCAATCCACATGGTATCAAACGCTGTTTTTAAATCGATTAGGCATGCACCCACACAGTTTCTACTATTTAGCTCCCAACATATATCCGAAGTTATTTTACTAATCGCGTGTATAGTGGAATGTTCTTTTCTAAATCCAAATTGTGTATCAGGTATTATTTGTAACTCTTTTAACGTATCATTAACTTTACACAAAAATTATTTTTTCAAAAATTTTACTCGGATTAGGCAACAAGTTTATTGGTCTATAACTATCTGGTTTCGTCGGATCTTTACCTGGTTTTAAAATCGGTATTATTTTCGACATTTTCCAACGTTCCGGTATATAATTATTATTTATAATGTTGTTAAATAATATACAATATTGTTTTATCAACTGTACTGGTAAATGTTTTAGGACTATATTTGGTAATTTGTCTATACCCGATGATATTTTATTATTTAAGTTTTTAAATAATTCTTCGACTTCTTTTATATTTGTGAAATATTTTTGATCTAACTCAGTACAATCCGATTGATTACTACTACTGAATTGTGTAATTTGTTGTCTACACTGAATTTTATTCTTAATTTGTAAATTTATGTCCTCAATTTCTCTATTAAGTTCTGGTTTATCATTAGTTATATCTAACATATGAACATTTTCATAGTGATTACCAAGTATATTTAATTTAGTTTCTATGTCAGTTATTATATAATTTGAGTCTGTATCTCTTGTAATGTCATTTAAATTAATATTTAAATTATTAAACACCCTAACATTATCTATTTTAAACTCATGTATTACATTTTCTTTTCTTTTTTTGAATAATTTTTTTATTTCAGGGAACATATTACCATTTCTTGAATCTATATTCAAAATCCTATTTTTCCAATAACTATTAATGCTTATATTTAAATTATCTTTAATTAATTTCTTTAGATTATTTACTAATGATTGTATTCTGTGAATTTCGAATTGGTTTTGATTATTTAAATTATTTCTTTTTAGTTTATTTAATTTAGATATTAGCGTAACTTTAGTTTTTTGAAGTTTATCTATTAATGGTGTTCGAAAGTTGTCAGAGAAATTTTTTGGTTTTATTTTTGGTACATTATACTCAATACTGTTATCTATGAATTATTCTAATTCTTTATTTTTTTCTTCAATTTCTAAATTATCGAGATTTCTATCATTTGGCATTAATTCTAAATTATTGTAATTATATTTTTTTAAATACATTTTTTCAGTTTTTTTTTTAAAAATCTCCCAGTTAACTATTTTAAAATTAGAACTGTATAGTATTACATTTCTTTCAATAAAAACATTTAACTCACGTAGATTTTTGACAATAACAAGCACAGCAGAATGATCACTATCATAATTTATTGTTTTTAACTTTTTTGTATTGTAATTTGTTTCAATTTTTAATCTATTATCTATAAAACAAATATCTAAAAATGATCCTGATCTAAATGTAGGGTTTTCTGTTGAAAACATCTGGCACTTAAATTCTATATCATTATTTTCCAACCAGTTTTTAACATAATTTCCTCTAGGATTGTTGTCAGAGTTACTCCATAGACAATTTTTAGCATTAAAGTCACCACACATTATGTAGTAATTTTCATATTGGTTTAACTCTAAAATTTTAAAAACGTTGTCGAATTCTTTGTTAAAATTTTCTTTATAATTTTCAGACGCATATGCAGCTATTATAATTAAATTTTTATTGTTTGTTAGATTTATTTTTATTATAGTTGTTTCTAAACATTTATTTGATGTAATACTATTTTTCAAGATCAACCTATATTTAATATCTTCTCTTATCAATATCGCCGTGCCACCTCCTTTTATATCTATTTTCCTATCCGATCTTATCATACTATATCTGTCAAAGTTAAGTTTATGTTTACTGTTCAGTTTTGTTTCATTTATACAAACTAGATCAGGTTTATTATCTTCCAAAAATTTGGTTAAATATATTCTTTTTTGATGAGATATTAAAGAATTAACGTTAATTGACAATATATTTAAACTATCAATATTAATCATAATAATATGGTTCAAATAAAATTTCTATTCTCTTTTTATTTTCGAGAATATCCTTTTCTAAATTACCTAATCTTAAGCTTAGAGAGCCTATTGCTTTTAGTATGTCTTGTAAATTTTTTTCTATTTCATTATTATTAATATTATTTCTGTTATTATTACTACCATTTGTGGCATTGTTTATTTCATTATAATTTTTTTGATTTTTAAATAGATCTACATATTTAACTGATGGGTCAACATAATTATTAAACCTATAATTATTATTATTATTTCTAGTTTTGATGTCTTCTCTTTTTTTATGGATTTTTTTTACCAAATCCTTGTATATTTGGCATCCTTTATAAGAGGCTGGATGACCTTTTTCCTTACAAATAATACAGAATAGATCTTCCGTTTTATTTGATTCTTTAATGTTACAATTACCTGGACCGTGACTATCTCCACATTTAACACATCTGTATTGTAGCGTACAGTTACTGGCAGTATGCCCAAATCGCTGACATTTTACGCATTGGGTAATTTCGTCCTTTTTGTGTATTTTTTCCCATTTAATTAACCGATAATTAATGGATTTGATTTTATATAATTCATTTAGATTTGTATTTGGTGTTACTTGTACAATAAAGATAGCAGTGTCATATTTTTGTGTTACCGAGTGTTTAGTTTTAAACCTTACGACATTAACAAATTTAACATTTTGATTTTCTAAGTGCTTAAGATCTTCTAAAATATGTTCTGGATTATCTGTTGCATCTAGTCCCTTTAGTATTATTGATTTTATTTTGTCTTCTTTAGGTGTATATGTATAATACTGACAACTTGTTTCTGTAAGCATGTTTTTAATATTTTTATAAATATTTATATTTTCACTCAGAATCGCGTACTTATTCGAGTTAATTTTTTTAATGCTAAAATCTTTTATTTTTAAATGTTCAATGATAGCTTTTTTAATTGTATCTATTTGTTTATTATACACATATAGCGGCGGTATTTTATATTTTTTGTTTTTATCTTTATCATTTTGTTCATTAGTATTTATTAATGTATTTTCATTGTTATTTTTTTTTTTTTTTTTATTATTATATATGAATTGAGTGTTTTGCATTTCATTTTGCTCTTTTAGTGAGCGTATAATATTTACGTCATTAGGTTTATCAACTAGTATATCATTTACGAGTTCATTAGTATTTTGATTATTGTTATTATCATTTTCTGTCAAACTTATTAATTCCACATCAGCGTCTGAGTCTTGCAATATAGAGAAACTATTCTCCGACGTTTTATTTAAACCACTGGAATTCTTTAAATGTTCCACTAATTGTTTTAACTTATTTATTTCTTTTTTTAAATTAGAGTTTTCTAGATTTAATTGTTTAATGTTTTTAGGTTTTTGTGGTTTACTCATTTTCGATGAACTTGTTTTCGATGAACTCGTCGGTTACCAAAATTTCGTATGCTCTAGATAGAGCATACAGTAATTATTATTTAATTAGCATAAATTTTGGTACATATGATAGTTTCCGTATATACTTGGCGCTTGTAAAATTTAAAGTCGATACTTCAGTGGGTCCATGTAAAAATCCGTAATTACTTTTTATAAGTTCAACGCTCTATATCATACAGTAATTTTCACCCAATTTCAATGATCTTGCATACATAGTTTTATTTAGTTTAGTATTTAGATGATACTCAAGGAATTTGTAGTTGGTAGTTTTAGTACGTTCATGGGAAAGTAATATATGAGCAACTTAGTTTCCGAAGAATATTTGCTTTATGTTTACAGCATGTAATTATTATCCGATTTCAATGAAATTTGGTTCACAAGTTGAGCTCGTGATTATGCATAAGTTAATCAAGGTAGAGGTTAGTAGTTTTAGGGGGCCCATGTATAATTTCCGATTTAATTTTTTTTTTTTTTTCATATGTTCTACAGCATATAGTAATTGGAAACAGATTTCAATGATATTTTATATACAGGCTAATTTTGTGATCTAGTTAGCTCTCCCGAAATTTGGAGACCTTCAGGGGGTTCCTAGAAAACAGTTTTAGTTTCCGAATTTTTTATAATTACGTGTTTTTTAGCATGTAATTATTATCTGATTTGAATGAAATTTGGTATACAGGTAGACCTTGTGATTATGCATGTGTTGGCCATTATAGAAGTTAATACCTTCAGGGGTCCATGCTAAAATTTCCGATTAATATTTCATATGTTCTAGAACATATGGTAAATATTATTCAATTTCAATGAAATTTTGTACACAGGTTGGATTCGTGATTACGCATGTGTAGACTAAGGTAGAAGTTAGTAGCCTGAGGGGGTCCATGCTAAAATTTCCGATTAATATTTCATATGTTCTACACCATATAGTAATTATTATCCGTTTTCAATGAAATTTGGTATATAGGTTGATTTTGTGATTACGCATGTGCTGACTAATGTAGAGGTTAGTAGCTCTAAGGAGTCCACGCTAAAAGTTCCGATTAATATTTCATATGTTCCAGATCATATGGTAAATATAATCCAATTTCAATGAAATTTTGTACACAGGTTGCATTCATGATTACGCATGTGTAGACTAAGGTAGAAGTTAGTAGCCTGAGGGGGTCCATGCTAAAATTTCCGACTAATATTTCATATGTTCTAGATCATATGGTAAATATTATGCAATTTCAATGAAATTATGAACACAGGTTGGATTTATGATTGCGCATGTGCAGACTTTTAAAGAAAAAAAAGAATACCGAAATTTTCTAGCCATATAATATAAAAGTATCAACTTAAAATAATAGGCGAACATAAATTTCAGAAGGTATTATGCAATTCATTATTAAAATTAAACTAATAAATTTCAAATAATATTCTTTTAAATGTGTTGTACCTGTATGTGTTGTAGGTTCCCTAAATCTATGAAAATACTGTCATGGATTTCAAATATATTTAATAATAATAAAAAAAGTACAGTCAAATAAATATTATTTTTCAATATATATTGTTCGATATTTCCGTCAGCGTTATTAACAACAAATGTAATGGCTATTAAATATTCACCATCTCTATCTCAGGTTCGTCGGGCGTCATCCGTAATTCTTTGCTATCAAAGGTATCATTTTAATTTTAATAAAAAAAGACTTTTTTTTTAAATATTAAATATTATATTATTTTAATTTATTACAAATAGGTTCCGGTTAATAATGAAAAATTATGTCGGCCAAGTGGCCCCCCTACTGGCTCGGCAGGCTCCCAATCTTTTACCAAAATTCTGAATCACGTTGTTGAAAAAACTGTTGTCAATGGTTGAAATTTGCTCGATAATCTTGTTTTTAAGCTCTTGAATTGTTGTGGGATTATTGCTGTACACTTTCGATTTCAGAAAACTCCACAAAAAAAATCCAACGGTGTCAAATCGCACGATCTTGGTGGCCAATTCACTCATCCTCTACGAGAAATAATGCGACCTTCGAACTTTTCATTCAAAAGATCCATTGTTTCTCTTGTTTCTCGTGCAGGTTGCATTCATGATTACGCATGTGTAGACCAAATCACAAATTATCCTCTGTGGATTAATGTTAATTCCTAGTTCTAAGCCCAATTTTCTTAAGTTGAAGAATAATTGGTCGTAAACTTTTTGATTTTTTGCTCATCAAACAAAATATCAATGAGACTATTTCTCCTTCGACACAACCGTGAATGGAATATAGTTGTCGCATTATAGTTGGAACTATGTCGAATGTTCCATCCGTTATCCAACAACTGGATTCATCAAGTAATTTTAATGAAGAAATAGTTCCCATCAATATTATTTTTTCACCGTCAAACTCATCTTCATTTAAAATAAATAATTCACCTTCAACGAAACGAAGATTTTCCGGGATTTTAATATCTTGAATATTATCCGATTCTTTTATTTTATTAGCACGTGCACTTTGAATTTTTATTCTCTGCGCCTTTTTAGATGGTAGATAAACTCTTGATTCGCTGGCCGTTTCAACAATAGAATCCCTTATTATTGCGGATGGTGCACAATCCGAAATCTTGGCTTTGGACTTTACCGAGTTATTAGCTTCACCTACAATTTTTTCATGGGCAACAGGCTCATAAGAATGATTTTCCGAATATTTCACAATTTCGTGCTTGTCATGCATCTTACGGGTTACCACAAGTGCATTACAGTGCAAGCTTTTTTTTTTGTTTTTCTGTTTAAATGAAATGAAAATCCATCGATGTATAATTTTTCATTGTCATTATTGGAAGTAATGATGGAAATATTCATGAAGGGTCCTATTAAATTTAATATTATATTTACAGAAAATATTTAACACAACAAAAAAATACAATTAAAAAAGGTTCCTTGTTTGTACTTGTACTTCTTATTCATTATAACACAATTATAACACAAGTGATGAAGTTAACTCAATTTAACATCTTGGTACATAACTCCGATAAAAAAAATCTTGCATTAAAAAGTTCCCGTAACTTTTTAATGCAAGATTTTGTAATGCAAAATTTTGGGCCTAACCCATTACGCATGTGTGGACTAAGGTAGAAGTTAGTAGCCTAAGGGGGTCCGTGCTAAAATTTCCGATTAATATTTTATATGTTCTAGATTATATGGTAAATATTATTCAATTTCAATGAAATTTGGTACACAGGTTGGATTCGTAATTAAGCATATGTAGACTAAGGTAGAAGTTAGTAGCCTGACGGGGTCCATACTAAAATTTCCGATTAATATTTCATATGTTCTAGATCATATGGTAAATATTATCCTAAGTAGTATATGGGGCGCTTGAGTATGGGAACCAAATTGCGTGGGTGCGTGGGAGGTGTGATTTTTAATGTGTTTTTAATGGGTGTTAATGGGTGTTGTTAATGGGTGTTGTTAATGGGTGTTGTTAATGGGTGTTGTTAATGGGTGTTGTTAATGGGTGTTGTTAATGGGTGTTGTTAATGGGTGTTGTTAATGGGTGTTATCAATGGGGGTGTGCGGCGCGCGCCGCTTTTTTTGGTTCTCTTCTTTGTGTTCTTCTTTCTCGTGTCATGGTTGAGTGGATATTGTGTATATGCCTTTTCGCTTGAATGATTTTGGTTTTCTTCTTTGTCCTCGTGTCATGGTTGAGTGGATATTGTGTATATGCCTTTTCGCTTGAATGATTTTGGTTTTCTTCTTTGTCCTCTTCTTTCTCGTGGATATTGTGCCTGCGGTTGAGTGGATGCTGCTGGTATGGAATTTTTTTTTAAAAAAGAAAAAGTGTACTTTTGAGATTTGAACTGGGGAACGTGGTGTTTTATAAGTCTGCGCTCTACCTACTGAGCTACCGACTTGTTGGAAAATCTGCATCTTATTGCTTAGATGAACGTTTACAATTGATGGTTTAAAAAAACATATTGGTTCCAACTGGATTTGAACCGTGAATGTTTTAATAAGAAATATTTTCATGTTTGGACATGATTGCACATATATAAACAATTTTTAAAACTATATTGTTGGGATATACAAATCCTGCATATTTACAATATACATAGATTTATGGAACACGGCAAATTACACATATTTTTGGACCTGATATATAACAATAATATTGTAAAAATTAGAGCAAAATCTATTGTTTGTTAATTTCTAAAATATCATAACTAAAACTACGTGATGATATTGTAGAATTAGATTGTTTTTCTATTGATTATTATCAAAGTACATAATTAAATTGCAAATACAAAGTTCAAACAATATTTTAAAGTTTTCATGAAACTGCAAAATAATTGAAATTATTTTTATTTAAAAATAGCATAATCAAATTACGCAATGACCTAAAATACAATTATAAAAAATTGGATCGAAAATTATCAAATGTTATTTATTAATAAAGTAATAAAATTTCAAGATAGAAATCCAGACAATAATATTTTTCTTACTTGTTATTTTTTAAAAAACTTATGATAATCAAAATAGCACAAACTTGCATTTATTTCATAAAATGCATTTTTTTTAAAAAAAATATATTAGATTACAGCAGCTATTCCAAATGCAATTCTAAAACATTAATTAATTATTAGTTTTGAATTGTTTTTCAAACGCAAAACATATACAAATTTTCAAACGGACAAAAAATTCTAAACTATACAAAAATATACAAAAAAGCAAAACGAAATTGAGAGAATTGTATTTTTCTTTTTTGTGTGTGTGTGTGTGAGTTAGAACAACAGAACAAAAAAGTCCAAAGAAAAAACTAAAAAATACAATTTGAATCTTTTAACAAAATATTTATTTATAAACTTGTAAATATTAATATTTTGATTATAATACATTATATTCTATAATTAAAAATGTTTTTGAGAGTCCAGATGGGTTGTAAATTTGATAATCGCCATATTTTTCCGTGCTGGATCCCGTCCTTTGAAGATTAGGTAATACCCTTTGTTGTTTAGCTCCAGTATTTCTGCCTCTGAGGTAATAGAAGCAGATATTCTTTGTGGTAAAAAGACGCTGGATAATTTTTCCGATACCATATCCTGTATGTTGACGGCTACCTGGTTTCCAAAAGGCGTTTTCACAAATTTAAATTTGTGAACAACATACGCCTTATTTTGGAATAAATCGTCTAATTTGGTGTAGTTTGTATTGGAGTCTCCTGCTGCATTTTTCTCGAAATTATCCGTGAAACTCTAGAAATATAAAATATATATATAATATTATAATATAAAATAATAATATTAAATTTTAAAAATACTTACCATTTTTAAATATTTGATAAACGTTACTTCTTTAGACTACAAATCAACTGATATCAATATATAAAATTTTACTGTATTTATACAAATTTTAATATAAATATTTAATGAAAAAATTTTGTGGTTTATCAAATTGGTAAATTGGTTCACAGTATTTTAATATTTTATTCAATTCTTATTTTTTTAAATTTAAGTATTTCCTGTACCCCGAAGAGCAAATTCAAAAATGCTGAACATTTATGAATAAAATATATGTACATACATACAAAATATTTAAAGCTGATATTTTCTGGTACATTAATTTAATCGATTTTCTGATTTCTTAGTTTTAATTTTGTAATATAAATATTTACTGTACCTAAGCACTAATCAAAGTTATGGTTCAGAGAATGTGAAAAATAATTTTAAATTTGCCAAAATTTTTATTAAACGAAATATTCAATTTTACAAAAATGCATCTTTGTGCATGTAAATATTTAAGATAAGATTTATATATATATATATATATATATATATATATATATATATATATATATATATATATATAAAACAATATACATAAAACAATTAACAATATACAAAAATTTAAAAATAATATTTTCTGGTTCCTTTTTTAATTGATTTTTGATTTCTTAGTTATTAGTTATGGTTCAGAGAATGTGAAAAATAATTTTTATTAAACGAAATATTCAACTTTACAAAAATGCATCTTTGTGCATGTAAATATTTAAGATAAGATTTATATTAATTAAATCTTTATATAAAAACATCTACCATGACTTAAAACTTTAGTTTGTTACAAGCTTTACAACAGTTAATTTTGTGTCGGGTAAAAATGTCGTTAATTTCTATTAAAAGTGAATCGGATATATTTCTCAAACGTTTTAATTTATGTGCTAAAAGGGTTGAATTTACCATAAACGAGATACCTGTAGACAAAGATCCAATAAATTGGATTAAATCAGCCATTGAGGAAGTGGTATATGTTTCAACACGTGATCTTTTACCTACTGATCAGGTCGGAATAAGTTTTTGCGGGGATAGTTTTGAACAGCGAGGACCGGGGTGGATAAGTTTTAGGGCAGCTAGTTTAGTATCCACTGAAGATTTATGGAATCTGATAAGTAAAGTTTTCCAAAGTAAATCTGAAGGCTTAAGTACAGATAATTTTTGCTTAACTGTAACATCTGTGCGTATGCCACAAGGAAATGGAAGAACCTCAAAATATTTTACATTTAATGAAGAATGTATTAAACGTAGAGGTATTATTACAATAAATAATACAGATAATTTATGTTTACCAAGAGCGTTAGTTGTCGCTATGGCTGTAATAGATAATGTTAAAGAAAAAGCTCTAATAAGAAAAGACACTAAAAAATTGCAGACTAAACTAACTTCAGAGATGTTAAAAAAAGCAAAAATAAATATACCTGCTGCAGGGGGCGGAATAGAAGAATTAAATAAATTTCAGGCTTTTTTAACAGATTACAAAATTACTGTTTTTAAATATGGTTGTAAAGGCCGTGAAATTGTGTTTCAAGGAAATGAGGATGGAAAAAGATTAGATTTGCTGTACCACGAAAATCACTTTAATGTAATAACTTCATTAACAGCAGCGTTTTGTTGTAGTTATTTCTGCACCTTTTGTAATACGCCGTACAATCACAAAAATTCCCACAACTGCATCAAAAAATGTTTATGCTGTCAACTATCACCTTTTTGTAAACAGGATAGTACAAAACTTATGTGTAACATATGCAATCGCTATTTTAAAAACCAGCTATGTTATAATAACCATTTGACGTCTAGCTCAAATAGTAAAAATATCTGCAACACAATAAATCGTTGCTTTTTGTGTCTAAAAACTTATAAAGTAGAGAAAAACAAAAATCACAATTGTGGTGAATACTTTTGTAAGACATGCCAATCAACCGTTTTAAAAGAACATGAATGCTTTATAAAGCTTGATAAACGAGTACCGATATTAAAAGATATATTGTTTATATTTTATGATTTAGAAACGAGACAAGAAAAATGTATCAATAAAAATGATATAGGCGATATAAAACTTCACGAGCCAAATTTGTGCGTGTATAGCAAACGTTGTGATGTTTGCATCAGTTTAAATAATTTATACTTCTGCCAAAAATGTGGTTTTCGTGAAGTTATTCATAAGGAAAATATAATAAATAAATTTTTAAACGAAATTATTCTGATGAGTAAGAAATTTAAAAAAGTCACCGTTATTGCTCATAACGGAAAATCTTTTGATCATCAATTTATTTTACATAATATATTGGTAAATACAGACATTACACCTCAATTAATAATGCAGGGGACTAAAATTGTGATGATGTCTTTTAAAAATATAAAATTTATTGACTCTTTAAACTATTTTCCAATGGCACTTTCACAATTACCAAAAGCATTTGATTTACAAACAACTTCTAAAAAAGGTTATTTCCCACACATTTTTAACACGTTGGAAAATGCTGAATATATTGGATTATTACCTGATATTAAATATTACAATTGTGATTCAATGAAAAGTGCAGAAAGAGAGATTTTTTTAAAATGGTATGATGAAAATAGAAATAAAATTTTTAATATGCAAAATGAACTAGTTTCATACTGCCAAAACGATGTGATTATTTTAACCGAGACTTGCTTAAAATTTCGTCAGCTGTTGTTAAATGAATGCAATGTGTGTCCATTTACTGAAGCATGTACGATAGCATCAACTTGTAATCTGGTTTTTAGACGCAATTTTTTGAAACCTAATACAATAAGCATTATACCAAAAAATAATTATCATGAAAGTAATGGTCAATCAAAAATAGCGATACAATGGTTATTACATGAAGAAAAAGAGAGAAATATAAAAATACAACATGCTTTAAATGGAAAAGAAATTATCATCCAGGGTGTTAAAGTTGATGGCTTTTGTAAGGAAACCAATCAAATTTTTGAGTTTTATGGTTGTTATTATCATGGTCATCCTGGGTGTTTTAAATACAATCGTGATAATGTTTTATATAAAAACTCAAATGAAACGTTGAATACACGATATGAATCAACTATTAGCAAAGCACTGCATTTAAAATCTAGTGGTTATGAACTTTTGGAAATGTGGGAATGCAAGTTTCGAAAAAATTTAGAAGTAAACAAAAACATGAAATATTTAAAGTCGCACCCCATATTAAATTCATTACCATTAAACCCTAGAGATGCATTTTATGGAGGTAGAACAGGTAACACAAGAACATATTATAAATGTCAAACAAATGAAAAAATTAAATACATCGATATTTGTTCTTTATATCCGTGGGTTTGTAAATATGGTAAATTTCCAATAGGTCATCCAAAACTCCATGTTGGAAATAATATATGTAAAAATATTATTCTACAGCAAACTGATGGGTTGATAAAATGTAAAGTTTTACCACCTATTAATTTATATCATCCAGTTTTACCTATAAAGCAGAACAACAAATTGATATTCACCTTGTGTAATAGTTGTTCAGATGAATTTTTTACTGGCGAATGCACACACAATGACGACCAAAAAGCATTAACAGGAACTTGGGTCATTGATGAAGTTAATAAAGCAATAGAAAAAAATTATCAGATATTAGAAATTTATGAAATATGGGAGTATAAAATTCAACAGTACACTAAAGATTCTGATGGTCTTTTTGTAGACATGATGAACAGATTTATCAAAATGAAGCAATCTGCTTCAGGTTTTCCAGCAGATTGTTCAACAGATGAAGATAAATTAAAATATATTGAAGATTTTTTAAAAAATGAAAATATTAAATTAGATATAAACTCAATAACAAAAAATAACGGTCTTAGATCAGTAGCGAAATTAATCTTAAATTCATTTTGGGGAAAATTTGGACAGCGTGAAAATTTACCGAAAACAACAATTTTAAATAAACCAGAAGAGCTATTTGAAATGTTTTCAGATCCTCTAACAATAATAAACAACATACAACCGATTAACGAAAAAACTGTAATAGTCAACTGGAAGCCTATTGATGAAGAGAGTCATGGTTTGTTAACTGCAAATGTCTGCATAGCAGCGTATACCACAGCTCAGGCAAGAATTAAATTGTACAGTTATTTGGAAAAACTTGACAACAGAGTGCTTTATTACGATACAGACTCAGTTATTTATATCAGTAAACCAGATTTATACAACCCCCCTACAGGAAATTTTGTTGGTGATATGACGGATGAGCTAGAAGGTGATTATGGACCTGGTAGCTATATAACTGAATTTGTAAGCGGTGGACCAAAAAATTATGCTTTTAAAGTTTTTTCAACTTTTGAAAACAATTATAAAACTACTTGTAAAGTTAAAGGTATCTGCTTAAATCACAGAAATTTACAATTAATAAATTTCGATATTATTAAAAATATGATAATAAGTAACGAAAACGAAGAACCAGTTAAAATTTTATCAAATATGTTCCGTAGAACTAAAGAACATAATGTAATTGTTGTTCCTGAAATTAAAAAGTACCAACCTGTATCTAAAAAACGAAAATTTTTAGATGATTATAATTCTGTACCTTACGGCTATAAAAAATGTTAAATAAAAATAAATAAATAAATTAATAAAAATTAATTAAAACATACAATTTTTTATTATTGTTAATATCAATATAAATTACATATAATTAAAATTTGTAATTTCTTTTTCGCACATTTTAATTTCAATATTAAGAAATAAAATGGAATATTTATTTTAAAATATCGTATTTGTCAATCCATGAATTATGTGTGTCATCAAACCCAAGCCATTTAACCAGAACTTGATTTCCTTTTTGTCGAATTATTTTTTCAACAAGGTAACTATCAGGATATTTTGTTTTTTGTAATTCATATTCATAAAAAGTACCCAAAATGGGTTGCTTTTTATAATCAATTAAAAAATATGTTACAGGGTTTGTTAAATTAACTTTTGATATTTTAAAAATCTCTGTTGACCAATTGGGTGTGTAACCTTTTTGAAAAATTCCTTTCATTTTACTAATACGTACAAAGTCATTGAGTTTTAATTTTGGTTTTATGTATAATTTGGGTTTATTGAAAATTGTATTTAATAAACGTTGTTCGTTTTCCTTTGTTACTTGGTACGGTTTCATTTTTATAGTTCGATGCCATGTATGGTTGTATTTATGTATTATATTATCCAAAATTGAAAGCCAAGCATAAGTACCTTGTATACTAAATTGTTTCCACATATGGTTCTTTAATGTTTTATTAAAACGTTCACAAATTGAAGCTTTCAGCTTTGAATATGTATGATAATGATTTATATTTAATTTTTTCATCAAACTTTGAAAATGTGAATTAAAAAATTCCTTTCCCTGATCTGAATGTATATTTTTTGGTGACACTTTACTTCTATCTAAAATCTTTTGTAATGCATTTGTTACATCTTTACCGCTTTTAGTTTTAACTGGTTCAGCGTACGCAAATTTTGTGAAAATGTCAATTACGGTTAATAGATATTTATAACCTCTGTTAAATTTTGCAAAAGGTATCATTTCTACCAGATCAATCTGCCAGGTGTCATTAATTCCTTTTTGTTTAACACTTCGTCTCTTAAAATTTATTCTCACCTGCTTATGTAGCTCATTTACAATTGACTTTTTACTCATATTGACAGTTTGTAACTAACTGAATTACTAAATTAAGCTCAGTTATATAAGCTTTTTCAAAGTTATAGGTTGTTATTTAAAATGCAGAAAACAATAATTTTTGTTGATTTTCAATTCGTAGTTGGTAATGGAAGACAATTTTTTATAAAAGAAATGGCTACACTACAGCAGGGATCTTTATTACCAACGTTTTATTTGTTTAAACCACCATACCCTAAACAAGAACTGAAGCAGGACATTTTACAGCAAAATGAATACAACAAAGATAACATAAACGGCCTGGAATGGGAAAGCGGCGTTATAGAATATAACACTTTACCATGTATATTTAAAAATCTTGAACACTTTAATGTTTTTGTTAAGGGAAAACAGAAAAAAGATATTCTTGTTAAATATCTACCAAAAACAACTAAAATTACTGATCTAACTCTTATTTTACCTAAATTATCCGAATTACAACATTACACTACATTTTGTGTAGTGCACTCCGTAGAACAACAAAATTTAAAGAGATGTGCTTTAAATAATTGTTTTAATATGTACATGTATATGTTAAAATACAATAAAATTAATTTTTAAGAAAAATATATGGTTCTTTTGTTATTTTTGATTAGTTATAATTTTATTGTCAAAATGGAAACACCTAATTGCAAAGATTCTGGTAATTTACTTCTTGCGTATCATTTTTTTTTGAACGAGGAGCTTACAGCAAAAATTTCATCTGGTTTTCATCCAACTACATTAAAACCAATAGTGGTAATTTCCAAATTTGGTAAATCACCAATGAAATTTTGTTATAGTCTCTGGATTATGTTTGTGCAAAATATTTGCAATGATGACGAAATTCATAATTTAACATTTTTATTAGACGACAAGGAATGGAGGCAGGTCAACGAAATCAGGGATTTTATAACCAGTCATGCATATTTTAATTATATAAATGAAATATATGTAAAAGATTATGTGTCTGAATATAACAAAAAATGTGAAATTTATAATGTTAAAAAATTAATGCAAGAACATTTGTTTTTACCCAAATTTAATACTTCGTTTAATTTTTCAAAACTTTTTGTAGAAATACCTTTGTTATGTGCTGAAAAATAAAAATAAATAAAAAAACATATTTGATTTGATTTTTAGTTCTTTTATTGACATTTCTTTAAAAAATTATAAATGTTTCCTTATTATTATACATATAAGATCAAAATTTGAAAATTTTATAAAACATTTCTAAAATTAACTTATCATTGCGAATAAAATTCTTAGAGCTAAATTTTTTTAAAAATTCCTGCAGCGATATTCCTCTACATCGAAAATATAAAAAGACACAGCAATAATATCCACATACAGTTGAATTGTCTGCTTGTATGTGTTTTCTGTTTTTTATAAAACATTTCTGCCTTGAATTTTGATTGATTTTTTTTATAATATTTGTTTTTATTGTTTGATCTCCATAAGAATCAAAATATTCGGCACAACCTTCTTTTGGAAAATTTAACGCAAACCAATGTAAGCCAGGTTTTGTGTCTGGATCTGAATTTACAACAATACAAAATGGTTTCTTTTTTATATGTTTTGGTATACGATTAAAAGCATACACGCCTCTAAAACAAGTTTTGGTGTATTTATTCGTCCGAAGAATTTTTGCAATCTGTTGTGTATTCATGCTGATCTGTTAGGTTTGAAATATCGTAAATTTTGGTTGTACACTTTACATAGTGAAATAAAAACTCTTTTTTGTCTTTACCATTAACCAATAACACATCAAATTTGTTTAATTTTTTATTTATAGCTTGAGTTATATTATCGTTGTATAAATTACCATTTGTTATGTAATTGTGTTGTTCTGCATTTATTTTTGATGTTGGGTATAAATATTTGTATTCGTAGTGTACTGATTTATTTGATTCTTCAATTCCTGCAATGCTTACTTTATGCCCAAAAGTAATTAATTTATCGCAGGCAAAAGATATGTCCACTAAGGCATATGATGGTAATTTATTATTTTTCATGTTCTACCACCTTTTACGATCGCAGGCATAATAAAAAAATTATTTCTTGTCGGTTATATTTATAAATTTGTGTAAACATTTCGATTTTTATCAATTTCTAATGAGGCATCAAACTCACCATAGACAATGCATGTTAATGTTGATGATAATGAATTGCCTAATTTTGCCTCAATTCTTACTGTACCTTGATTTAACAGGTTTTGACATGTTTCATTATCTGAACCATCGGGTGATAAATCAAAAGCTAATATTGTATAGCCTTTTCCAAAAAGCTCTTTTGTTATTTGATGACCTTTGTCAGAATGGTGTATTCCTGTACCTCTAAACAATGTTAAATAAGCTCTAGTATTACAACATAGTGAAGAAAAATCTGTTTCAATTGGTGAGTTGGGTATTTGTACACCATTTACGTATAGTACAAACTGTGTTAAATTATTGTGATCAAAAAGAAATGGATTTTTTGATCGTTTTCCATTAAAATTATCATTGTTTACCATACAAAATAATAATGTGTTTGGTAACTGACCAATAAATACATTATCAAGTGAAATGTTTGAGGTATTTGCTGGTATTGTAAATGTCTTTAATTCGCCTCTTTTGAAGTGATATTTTGCATTGGTCTTTGCAAGAATAGTATTATGAGCCAACAAAATGTTAGGATTGACTGTAACGTGCTTCATGTATAGCGATGCTTCATGAATTTTTAAAAAACTCTCTTCCGAATCAGCGCAAAATAAATAAAAATCTGGTTTTTCTAATGTTAATGAAATTCTCACATCAACATTGTTTAATAGTAAAGTAGGCGTGTTGAAAAAATCTACATGTAATTTTCCCATTAGCTCTACAATATTAGAATTATTAAATTTTTTTTGTCTTGCTTTGGATCCAGTGTTATTATAATCATGAACATTTGGCTTATCCATTTCCCACCCCGATCCTTCCAAATGAGTATTTCCAGCATCTTGGCCGTAACTTAATAAAGAAACTAAATATGCTTTATAATGATAAAACGAATCGGAAGGTGTTACATTCTTTCCATTTAATGTGACATTTACTTGTTTAATCATTGAATGTAATAAATTGTTTACCACACCTGGTTGTGGTACAACTTTTAGATCAGCTCCTGTGCCTGTTTTATCATTATTCCATCTTGATCCATCACTTTTTAAAATCTGAACTTTAAATTTAATATAAGTTGAAGATAAATCTCTGTATGTATCACCATGACCGAGTGAGACAAACTCTATTGTAGAAGGCGAAGCATCTAACGAAGCTAATGGATTATAGACAACCTCTTCAGAGCGTAAAATACTTGTTTGTATAGGTGGCACGGTAAAAAGATCCAGTTCTGATTTCATACATTCAACAACCATTTTAATTAAAAATGTCTAAAACACGCTGTTTTTTTTTATTTTTTATCTTTCCTATGCGACGCCTTTTACTAATTGAATATAATTTTGATTTTACGTGTCTTTTTATAGTTTTACGTTTTCTTTTTATCTGTGCTAATTTTTTACTAACACGTTTTCTTTTTCTACCACTACCATACATTGAATGTAATTGGTTTATTGCTGAAGTTCTTAAATTTTTTATACCTGCTTTAGCTTGATCTTGAAATACTTCTTTTGGATTCGCTCCTGACGCTATATCAGACAAAATATTGGCGCCAGTTTTTAAAGCCTCGTCTTTAAGTAAATTTAAACCTGTGACCAATGAAGGTTTAAGATAACGAAATAAACTTGCAAATAAATTTCCAAGACCACGACCTCGTTGAATTCGTTGATATGATTGTAATAGTGGTCCTATTTCATTTATATTACCACCAGCCTGAGATTGGTAGTATTTAATGTATTCGCTGTGCATGTTTGAATAAAACGATAACAAAGTCTTATGAAACAGTTTTATTTATATACTTTTTTTTTTATTAAAATCTCTTAAAATGTAAAACAATTTTTGTTGGATAGAAATTTGGTACAAAATCAATTTTCTTACCGTACTGATCGGAAATATTAATGCCTATGG
Organism: Rhamphomyia laevipes; assembly: GCA_963920725.1. NCBI lineage: Eukaryota > Metazoa > Arthropoda > Insecta > Diptera > Empididae > Rhamphomyia > Rhamphomyia laevipes. Next base: position 111,116,953 of record OY987255.1, read on the forward strand.
TCTCAAAATTATTTTTTGCTAGCGGAACATATTGTATATTTTTAAACTCTATATTGTTTTGTCTTCTACAATTATCAATATTTACTGCACGCAAAGCTCGTATTTTGTTATTTCCAAAAATTTCCGGTTGAATTATATCGGTATATACTAGCATCATACCTCTTTTTTGATCATCATATGATTGAAAAGCAATTTTAAAACAAATCCAGCTTTTCAGTAAATGTATATTTTGTTTTTGCTGAAAGAGTTCTTTTATCAAAGTTGGTATAGTATATTCAAAATTTTGTTTTAAAAAAAAACTTTCTTTGTTAAAAGATCTTGCTATACGTATCATTTTAAGTTGATTAGCTGCGGTAACGGGAGTGTAAGTACCCTTATAGGTGGTGTCGTCTAATAATGTGACAAGCACTTCATTATAAAATTCTTGTAAAACTTCAGCGCGCGTATATTCGCCCAATGGTGTGATATTGTTAATAAGTGTTGGTAAAAAATTTGATTTCCAATCATCAAACTTAAATCTTGAATCATCGTCATGGTAAAATGTATATCCCATACGTTTTTTAACTATTTCTCTATTTCTACCTACGGTAACCTCATGGGTACCTAGTGAAATAGTAGCTGATTTTACTTTTTCATAAGTATCTGTTTGTAGATAGTCGTTAACATAAATTTCCGAAAGACCAACCTTCCAATCAGCTTTAGTTAAATCTAAATGTGTTGGTATTCTATTTTCAAAAGTTGAGAGTGTATTATCAGGAAAAAAATTAATTGAATCATTACTAAATAACGTGATGTAAAAATCATCTCTTGAATTCATAGTTGCTAGTGCCATATATTTTAATTTTGTGTCTTATTTATAAGAAGTCCAAAGAGGTGGTGTAAAATTCGACTTGTATTGTTTAGGTGGTGATTTATTTATTGGTAATTGTTTTCGTTTATTTACATTTCGCTCCTCAGGATATTTTGATAAAATGCTAGGTCTTATATATGAACCAATTGTATGCAGACGTTGTCTTGTATTTATAGGCGATTGTGTAGGTGATTTATCAGGTAGTGCAACTGAAATAATATCACCTGTATTTGTTTCATACATTCTCACATTTGGTGTTGAAGATAATCTTCTGCTTAAACGTTCATTGGGTAATGCTTGTGTAAAAGCAAGGTCAGCTGCATCATCATCATCCATTCCAAATTCCATATCTACATCACTATCTTCAAAATGTATTTGTGACTGTGGTTGTCGTTGTTGTTCTTTTACGGGATCAAAGTAAAAAACATCATCATCATCTTGTTTAATATTGTCAAAATCTTTTTGTTGTTGTATTTCAGATTCGTATTGTGTTTCTTTGTCTTTCTGTAATTTAAATTTAGTTTGGGTTTCAACATTTTTACCTGTTGTAGTAAAATGGTTTTTTTTAACATAATCAGTAGGTGTTGTTCTTTTTTGATTATTATATTTTATTAAGTTTTGTCTTAACATGTACCATTTCTGAATAGGATTTAGAGCTTTATTATGTAAAAGCTTTTCCATATTTTGATTTAAAATATGTATGTTATTTTCATCATGCAATAATTTTTTAAATTTAAAAAAAACTTCGGGTGGTATAACTATCATACGCTGCATATTATTCATTTTTTGACTGATAATCACTTATTAATTTTCCAATAATTCCTGATAACACTGTTCCAATTAAAACAGGTAAAAAGCCTCCTTTTTGAATAAGTATTCGTCGTTTTGCTTTCAAACTTTTTTTAGTACTGGCTAAGCAGCGAATTGTATTTTTATGTTTTTTTAAAAATGAAATAATTTTTTTCGGAGCTTGGTTATTCCCGTTTAAAGTATTAATTGCAATTTCAATTATTGCCTTTATAACATCATCATCACATGTCTTTAATACACTATTACGCAGTTTTTTGTTAGATTTTTTTAAAAGATGTAATATATGTTGGTTTCTTTTCAATCGTTTCATATTTTTCACAGTAAACTATGTTGTTTAAATCATTTGATGTGCAATAGCAAACACAGTAATTTTTTTCAAATATATTATTTCGTATACGGTATAATTCATTGATGTTCTGTGTTAAGTCTAACACGATATAACCGTGAGGTGCTGACGTAGCTTCATTATATACTCTCATAAATTCTCTTGTTTTTTCTGGAAAAATTTGACGCGCTAAAGGTGCGATCTGAGATTTGTCACGCGGATTTTTAAATAAAACCAAGTATTTAGCATTTAACGATATATCACGACAGTATTTACCTTGGTGAAAAATATTTTGTATTAATAAAATGATTGATAAATTTTTGTGGTGTGACCCCTTTGTAAATAACTCGCATACTTGTTTATTATATGTCTCGAGCATTAAATCGTCCAACACCACTAAAATGTTGTCATTATTTTCATTAGTAATTTGCTCTGGTATATTACTTAAAAATTCAATGTTTTCAAAAGGCAAATTTCCAGGTACAGCGCCTAATTCTGGATTGCACCAGATTATTTTGGTTATGTTCGGTTTGATTAATTCCATATGTCGTAGTATTAAATTACAAACAAAAGTTGTTTTTCCACATCCCGAAGGCCCTGCTATAATCATGGTGAAAGGGTGTATAAATGGTAACATGTTCATAAACTTAAATTTTGCATTCTATACAGCAGATTTTTAAAATTTCTTATTACTTTGAACACTTCTCTATATCTAAAGGTTATTGATACACAAATACATGTATCAGGCCCTGATGTTGACTTATCATCAGACCAAATACAAGAATTATAATGTAGACCAAATTGTGATTTTTTTACTCCGCTTTCATTTAATAATTTCAGTTTCTCCTCAAGATTTTCTAATTTTTTTATATTTTCAATATCGAGTAACAGTTTATATTCTTTTAAAAAAGTAGAAATTACTTCTATATCCACGGTAGTCAACAACATTACACACACTGAGTAAAAACTATAAATAAAACTTATATATTAACTCCAAAAATATATATATATCAAGTGTACATTTTTGATTTAACAAGAGTAAACATGTTTCGATATATAAATATATGTGCAATCATGTCCAAACATTTCTTATTTAGCAAAATAGAAACATTCACGGTTCAAATCCAGTTGGAACCAAAATGTTTTTTTTAAAAACCATCAATTCTATTTTTCACGTTCATATTAGCAATAAGATGCAGATTTTCCAACAAGTCGGTAGCTCAGTAGGTAGAGCGCAGACTTATAAAACACCACGTTCCCCAGTTCAAATCTCAAAAGTACACTTTTTCTTTTTTAAAAAAAAATTCCATACCAGCAGCATCCACTCAACCGCAGGCACAATATCCACGAGAAAGAAGAGGACAAAGAAGAAAACCAAAATCATTCAAGCGAAAAGGCATATACACAATATCCACTCAACCATGACACGAGGACAAAGAAGAAAACCAAAATCATTCAAGCGAAAAGGCATATACACAATATCCACTCAACCATGACACGAGAAAGAAGAACACAAAGAAGAGAACCAAAAAAAGCGGCGCGCGCCGCACACCCCCATTGATAACACCCATTAACAACACCCATTAACAACACCCATTAACAACACCCATTAACAACACCCATTAACAACACCCATTAACAACACCCATTAACAACACCCATTAACAACACCCATTAACACCCATTAAAAACACATTAAAAATCACACCTCCCACGCACCCACGCAATTTGGTTCCCATACTCAAGCGCCCCATATACTACTATCCTATTTCAATGAAATTTTGTACACAGGTTGGATTTGTGATTACGCATGTGTGGACTAAGGTAGAAGTTAGCAGCCTGATGGAGTCTATGCTTAAAATTCCGATTGATATTTCATTTGTTCTAGATCATATGCTAAATATTATCCAATTTCAATGAAATTTTGTACAAAGGTAATGTTAATTACAAAAAACTTTTATACGTAAATCGCTGTTAAACATAACTACGAGTTATCTGCTAGTTAGCAGCTTTTTATATAGTAATGGGCTAGCAAGTCCTAGCCCGTTAGGATAAAATTTGAATTTTAAACTGTCTGATTTGATTAGATAAGATGATTACAAATTTTTTGTATGTACATTTTTCCATAAACAACTTTATTTTATATAGGCTACAAATTTGTAAGAAGAATTTTTGAAAATAAAAATGCAGAATTTTCTTAGATGTACAGGTATATAGGTATATACATCAATTATAATGTGTGATTGCGCATATATGTAATGGTTTTTACAGTTTTTTAAATAAAAGAAAAACTGTAAAATAATAATGAAAAATGGATAAAAATTGAAAGAAAATATTATTTGCCTGAAAAATTTATTTAATCTAAAATACTATGGGAACAAATTAGAAATATAAATCCATTATATGATTTTATCATATGATTGGCGTATTGTTTTTTTAAAGAAAAAAAGGAATACCGAAATTTTCTAGCCATATAATAATATAAAAATATCAACTTAAAATAATAGGCGAACATAAATTTCAGAAAGTGTTATGCAATTCATATTTAAAATTAAACTAATAAATGTCAAATAATATTCTTTTAAATGTGTCGTACCTAGGTACAAGTCTGTAGCTTTAGGGGATCCATCGTCCATGGTAAAATTTCCGATTAAAATGTCATACCTTCTAGAGCGTTTAGAAATTATTATCTAATAATTTGTGATTATGATTTGTGATTACGCATTTGTGATTAAGCATCAATTATAATTCAGATTAGTCAATTTTAATTCAGAAAGTATCAATTGTAATTTGGATTAGTCAATTTTAATTCAGAAAGTATCAAATGTAATTCAGAAAGTTTTTAGTGAAGACTTTTTGAATTTTTGTTAATTCAGAAAATTGACTAAAATAAATTATAATTATACTTTGTGAATTACAATTTAAAAAGGTGTAGACTACATAGTAATTATTACCCGATTTCAGTGATATCTTACACACACGGTTAACTTGGTGATCTAGTTTCCTCTGTACCTATTTCCTCTGCAGATGGTTTTTAGATAGCCAGTTTTAGTTTCCGAATTTTATATAATTATGTATTTAAATCATGTAATTATTTATTATTCGATTTCAATGAAATTCGGTACGCTGATCGAATTCTTGGTTACGCACTTGTTTACCTAGGTTGCATTCAGTAGATTCACGAGGTCCTTTCCGATTAAAATTTCATATGGTCTAGGTATATGAATGAAATTTCATACATATGATAGCTTTCTTGACACCAAGGGGTGTCGTTAAAAGTTTAAGTTCGTAGTTCAGCGGGTCCATGTTAAAATTTCCAATTATATTTCCTAAGTTCAATGTTCTACATTATACAGTAATTGTCATAAAAATAAATTATTTTAAGAAAATTATACAAATTTCAGAACCAATAGAATAGATTCTTTGAAAGGTGGTGGTACAGCAATCATCATAAAAAATAATATAAAATGTAAAAATATTAACTTAACCGAAATGAAATTATTTAAAAGCATAGAAATAACAATAATTGAAATTAATATGAAGAATAATGAAAATTTATATGTATATAATTTCAACATATGCGACAGCGATAGCTAATAATAATGACGAGTTTGTTGATGATCTGAATTATGTTTTTGAAAAATTAAAACTAGATAAAAATGAAAATTATTATATATTAGCTGGAGATTTTAATGCTTGGAAAAATACTACAAATAATACACGAGGACATCTACTTAAAAACTGGTTAAATCAAAATGAATTCACTTATAAATGTTTGTTATATTGTTCGAAATATCCAACATTTCCAAGAACTGGATCATATCTTGATATTTGTTAAGCAGATGTAAGATTAAAATTATGTGTAGATAAAAATCTAAATGAATTAAAAACATTTGATTATGATAGTGATCATTGTGCAATTTACATGGAATTATGTATTAATATTAATAATACTAATGAAATAAATACAAATAATGGTAAAAACAAATACAATTATTCAAAAACAAACTAGAATTTGTTTGCTTAAAATATAGGTATTAAGATTACATAAAAATAAAGTCACAGTAGATTTCAATTCATTGATACCAAACGATAGAAATTTGACGGACATAGAAATAGATTCATACTTAGAGATATTGAATAACATAATTATACAAGGATAAGAAAAATCAATTCCAAAATATAAAACTACAAATGGATTAAAGAAATATTCATCACCATTGATTAAAAAATTATACAATCATAAAAATAAACTACTAAGTCAAATTAATAAGTTATAGAGATCATCTAATTATAGAACTCCTGATCAAGAAAGATATTTATCAAGATTAAAATCACTTCTTAACAACATAAAGAAATTAATACAAGAAAATATAACTATGAAGATTAACCAAAGTTGGTACAATAAAATTAAAAATATAGTACCATCTAATAATATGTTTAAACAAAAAAATAGTTTATTCAGAAATACAACAGAAAATAATATAAATAATCTTAAAATACCAAAAAATAAACAGAAATTCAAACTTATTATAAGAAGATGAAAATAATAAAATTATAAGTAATCAAATCTAGGGATGGGGAAAAGAGTGATTTCCCAATCGCTGTTAGTAATAGCGATTGCTACTTTTCAATCACTGTGAAAAATCACAGTGATTACAATCACTGTGCTTACTATTGATTTAACATATCCTATGAAGATATTAATATTTTAATAATGCTGAAATAAAACAGTGATTTATTTTAGAATATTATATAAATTATTTATTCCAATATTGAAATTTATATAATATAATAATCAATATTAATAAGTATTTTTATATATTACTTAAGAATTATAATGTAAATAATTAACTATATTAGAATTAGAAAAAAGAATAAGAAAATAATGTGAAAAGAAAAAATCTATAGACAAAAAAAAAAAACAATTCACAATCAGAATCACAATAGCAAAGTTTTCTTAAATGAACAGAATTTTATTTTCACTGTCGCCACTTGTAACTGTGAATTATGATATGGAGTAGAAGAATTATGATATGGAGTAAAAATCACAGTCACTGTGAATTATGATATGGAGTAGCAACCAGTGATTGCTACTACTAAATCACAGTGACGGAATCACTGCTACCAAAATATCACCCCATCCCTATCCAAAAATTGAATATAATTGGCAAACATTTCAAAAAATTACATCAATAAAATCAATATGTAGAAGAAGACACAGATGAAAATATAAATAACATAATAAATGATTTGGAGAAGGAAATAACATGAAAATCAAATAGAAAATAGAATATTTAGAACATTTACCCAATAGTATAAATCCAACAAATTAGACGAAAATGATACTCATGAATATTTTAAAACATTAGAAAATTTAATAGAAATATTTGGTACACGAAATAATAAGAATTCTGCTGGTGTAGATAATATTCCAAACATAATATTAAATATTTGCCAATTGAAATAATTAAAGAATATTGCACTATTTTTAATAATGCTCTGAGTAACTATTATTTTCCTAAAAGTTGGCAAGTAGCTAAAACTTTTCTGATAAAAAAACCAAAAAACGATAATTCAGATTTTAAAAATTATCGACCAATAAGTTTACTTCCAAATATAAGTAAAATATTTGAAACTTTTTAAATAAATATTTTCAAAAAGAAATTGATGAAAAAAAAACTATTACCTGATAATCAATTTGGATTTCGTAAAAAACATTAAATATCATAGAGATTGGAAGTGTTTATTTATTGTGCTGAGAAAATAAATTAAAATAAATTTTAAACTGATTTTAAGATATTAGAAAGTGAAAATTGTGCACACATTATACCACATACTAATTGGAATCATATCTATATAATGGATATGTAAGTTAATATATTGGTAAAGTTAAATTATATTAAATTAAAAAAAAAAAAAGGAAAAAATTTAAATCAAATTTTGAAAAGTCCAAAGTTCAATATCGAATATAATTCTTTGTTTACATAAATTATTGGACTAGATCACCTTTATGTCAAATATATTTGAATATAATTAATTATTTAACTTCCAAAAGCTCACATTCACTATATTATCTATAAACAACATTTACTTCAAAAAGTTATTTATATAAGACATAATTTATAACAAACTTGAAATTAGTCAAGGCACATGATTATTACAATTATTATATCGTCATACGTCACGCCATCTGTTGTTGAATAGTTAATTAATAAACGCACAAAATACTTAACACACAATCTCTGAAAAAGATTAGTAGTAAAATGTCTCGATGTGGTTTAAAAAATTGCAGTGTACTGAATAACTCAGGCGACTGGATTGAATGCAATGGGATATGTGGTAAATTATTTCATCCAGTATGCGCAGGACTTAGTCGTAGTATAACAATGACGCCGAAGATTCTTCAAGATTGTTTAAATACATTTTGTTACTATTGTCCTGACTGTAAAAGTATCTCTTTGTCGCACATAATGATGGCTATTCAATGTAACAATTCATGTCTGAAAATGCTAAGTGACTCTGTGGAATCAATTATAAATGACAATGCCGCGAGTTATTGAAAAAATGTAGAACTCGTGTCACAATTCTCCGAGGAAATCAATACTTCATTTGATCAGAAATTTACTACTCTTTTATCTGACAATAGTATGATAAAGAAAGATATTTCTAAAATACAAATTGTTACTAATACTTTAAACTCTTACTTTGATAATTTATCTAGTAATATTAATAATTTGAAAGATGAAATTCATAAATTAAACATGACAAAGCAAGTACAACTACCTGCCAATGAATTATTAACAGAAGTAATTGCGCTTCCACAATACTTATTTAAATTAGAAGATAAATTAATTTGTTGTTTAAATAATCACACAATTAGCCTTGACAGTATATTGACTAATTCCTCAGATGTTCGTGATAAGACTGACGAATTGGACACAAGTGTCCCTAGTTGATGAACTGTCTGCTATCAGAGTAAACACTAATGTTATTGCTGATGAATTAAAGTTTACTGCTAATAAATTAGACAACATATCTAGTATTAAGAATGTTGAATATGACACTACTCTGCAAACTGAGTTATTAGAAGCAGAATCAGTATCAATGTGTGTATCGGAAACATGCCAGTTATATAGTGAAACTGTAGTTGTACCTCCTGTCAATAAATATGTATCGTTTAATCTATTAATTGACGATGGAATAGATCCAGATTTTGTTACTATTGATAACACTATTTCTAATAATGAATCATCTATTGAATTAAACTTAAAGCATTTAAACAAGATACGCAAAAATAAAAATAAAGATAAAAAAAATAACAAAAATAAAGTAAAAAACAAAAAAATTAAGACATATGCACCTGTTGCACGCGATTTGTTATGTAAATCTATAATAGACTGTCCTGATGTACCTGATTTACGGATATTGCCGTCTGTGATAAATGTACCTGACTTACAAGCACCGCTTAGTGATACACAGAATGTGAAGTCTAGCTCTATGTCATATGTTACTCATGTACCTGATTTACAACTGGTGCCGTCCAATTTTTTACCAAATATTACTAAAGTACCTGATATACAATCAACTTCTGTGCCGTCTTGTGAAATAAACAATCTTATGTCTAATTCGATGTTATCTAGTTTACATACAACACATGTACCTGAACCTGTGCCGTCTAATTGTATACCTAATATTACAAATGTACCTGATTAACAATTAAATGTTAATAATAAATTTAATGTTTCTTCGAGTGAATGTAATATAGTAAATGAAGTTCAAAATTTTAAATGTATATTCCTGTCGAAACTTCATTCGTCATTTACACCAGAACACCTTAAAAACTTTATCAAATTTAAATTAAATATTGATAATATAATAATTGAAAAGATGACTAACTGTAAAAATGACGATAAATATGCTTCATTTAAATTATTTGTTCCTGTTGATCGTTTTCATATTTTGAACGATAAAAATTTTTGGTTGCATGGAATGGTAGTTCATGAATTTAATCAACGTAAAATGACAAATTTTCGGAAACTTCAAAGAAACCGCAAACGTCGCAATTAAAAAATTTATCCATATACTACCAAAACGTTCGTGGATTACGAACTAAAACAAACAAATTTTTTTTCAATTCATCTAATACGAAATATAATGTCATAGCACTCACAGAAACTTCTCTTATTGCATCTATTAATGACTCTGAATTGTTCAATTCTTCATTTCAAGTTTTTCGAAGAGATCGTCACTGCAATTCAGACATACAAACTGTTGGAGGTGGTGTGTTAATAGCAGCTAAAAGCAATATTACATGTGTGCTTGTAAATATTCCTGACTGTATGGATCTTGAAATTCTATGTGTAAAACTAGTCTTAGTGGATCGTCTATTTATTTAGTAAATGTTTATTTACCACCTCATTCATCCTCAGAAAAATATCAATCGTTTTTAAAATGTATGGATTTTATTGCTAGTCTCCTTAAACCTAAGGATGAAATTATATGTGTTGGTGATTTCAACTGCCCAAATATAAATTGGGTTAAGTCGCTGGATGATGACTCGTTAATTCCGGTAACTACTAATACTCAAGACATGATCATTGCTGATAGCTTCTCGGAACTTAATCTTGAGCAACATAACGATATTGCTAATCATCAAGGTAAGACACTTGATCTGGTATTCTCTATGAATGTATATGATATTGCGGTGAATAGATCTGACTCTTTACTAGTACATGAAGAAAACTATCATCCAGCTCTAGAAATTATTTGCAATACTATAGACTGTTCAAGTTATGCTCAAAATAATAACTATAAATTTAATTTTAATAAAACTGATTTCAATAACTTGAGTATTGATCTAGCACTTATAAATTGGTCTGATATTTTTAATAATTTAAATTTAAATGAATGTATTGCAAAATTTTATTATATTATTTTTAATTTATTTATAAAACATGTTCCCTTACAATATGTGCATATAGCTGAAGCGCACCGCTGTGGTATGATAAGGAGCTTAGATCTCTTCGTAATCTAAGGAACAAGAAATGGGAAAAATATTGCCGGTCAAGTAGTTTAAGCGACTATTATGTTTATATTTCTTTTAGAGATGAATTCAATATGAAATCAGAAAGAGCATTTTTGAACCATCTTTCTGAAATTCAAAAAAATTTAAAATTAAATCCTAAAGACTTTTGGCAGTCAGTTAATGGCAAACGCAAGACGACTGGATATCCAAACTTACTAAGCTTCAATAATACCTCAAGTAGTGATCCTATTATAATTGGTAATTTGGTTGTGGATTTTTTTAAAATTTCGTTCAGTGACCCGTTTTCCAATAGTTCTGAAAATATTGCTGATAACATTCCACATTTTCCACATTTAAATGAAATTAATTTCGACATTTCTATGGACTGTGTTCTAGAATCCATCAATGTACTCGAAGAATCCACTGCATGTGGTCCCGATGGAGTACCCGAAATAATAGTTAAAAAATGTGGCCCTTGTTTAAGTAAACCGTTACATTATTTATTTAATCGTTCTCTTAATACTCAATGTTTTCCTGACGCATGGAAAGTATCATTTATAATTCCGGTTCATAAAAAAGGTCCAAAAGAGTTAATATCAAATTATCGTCCTATTGCTAAGTTATCATGTATACCTAAGTTATTTGAGTTAATTGTGAGTAAATGTCTTTATTTTCACACTAAATCGTTAATCGTAAATTGTCAACATGGTTTTTGTAAGGGTCGTTCCACTACTACGAATCTAGTAGATTATGTATCTTTCTGTATCGAAAGTTTCAAAGAACGCACGCAAGTTGATTGTATCTTCACTGACTTTTCTAAAGCGTTTGATAAACTTAATCATAAGATCCTACTTATGAAATTGAAAAAATTAGGTTTAAATGATAATTTTGTTTTAAGGATTCAATCGTACTTATCTAATAGGGAATACAGAGTATTGTTTAATAATGTGGTATCTAATAGTTTTGTTGTAAACAGTGGTGTCCCGCAAGGTAGTCACTTAGGACCTTTATTTTTTATTTTATTTATTAATGACTTGCCCTCTATATTAAAATTCACAGAATGCTTAATTTACGCAGACTATGTTAAAATATTTAAAATTATTAAATCAAATACTGATGCGATTCAGTTGCAATCAGATATAAATGCTTTCACTTTTTGGTGTAAAAGAAACTGTTTAGATCTAAATGTTGGCAAATGTGTATCTATGTAATTTTCTCGTAAAAATAATCCGTGTAATTATGACTATCATATTAATGGAATTAGTTTAAATAAATGTGAATCACTAATGGACCTGGGTGTTATACTAGATACTAAACTCACATTCATAAATCATATTCATAATTTATCTAAAAAAGCAAATTCTATGTTAGGTTTAATTAAGCGTTACTCTCGTGAATTTTCAGATCCTTATGTGTTAAAATCGTTGTTTATTAGTTTAGTTCGTCCAATCTTGGAATATTCCTGTCAAGTCTGGTCCCCCTTTTACGCTACTCATGTGAATCGAATCGAGTCAGTGCAGAAAAGATTCTTACGTTTTGCTTTGCGCCAGTTTAAGTGGTTGAATCCACTAGGTTTACCTCCTTATACTGACCGTTTGCGTTTAATTGACTTGCCTACATTAGAAAAGCGAAGAGAATATTTGTGTTTTTCATTCATACATAATATTATTGATGGAAAGATTGATTCAAAAAGACTCTTGTCTTACATTAAATTCAAAGTTCCCACACATAGCACTAGAAATTTTAGTCCATTGTTCGTTCCTCCTAGTACCACAAATGATGGCGCTTTTTGTCCAATGTCAGCTATGTGTAAGTTGTATAATAATAATTATAAATATTTGACAAATTTAAATATTAAATGTAAAAAATTTAAATACAATTTTATGTACTACATATAATTTACTATTTCTTAACAAATTTTGTTATTAATTGCTTTATTTTATTATCTGTTTATTAGATTATTGTAAATATTAAGTAAAATATTATATTTTTTTTTTTTTTTTGTAACTAGTATTTAGTGGATCAAATAAATAAAAAAAAATAGTCTTAATAAATTTGTATCTGATATTAATTGGAATCTAAATAATAATAAATGTGTTGCAGCTTGTTTAATTGACATCGAAGCTGCTTTTAATTCAACATGGTTAGATGGACTAATATTTAAATTATTAAACTAAGGTCTACCAAAACACCTAATTTTAATGATTTATAAATGTATTTATAACAAATCATTTTATGTGACAAATGGACAAGAAGTATAAAACCATAAGTTGAAGATGGGCTTTGTTCTCATTATATATTAGTGAAGTATTTTATATAGACATATTTAATGAACCGGAAAATAATGGAATCGCTTTTGCTATTAAATATCTAGGCGTACTAATAGATCACAGATTAAAATATAGTTCACATATAAATAATAAAATCCTGAAAGCAAAAAATGCATTCATGAGTAGTAAAAAAATATTCTTTAATAAAATAATAAATAATAAAGCTAAAATAATAGCATGTAAAGCTTTAATTAGACCGATTTTGTCATATGCAGCACCAATATGGTACAATGTTAGTCCATCTTTAATTGAAAAATTTAGAAAATTTGAGAAGAAATCTCTACGTTGTTTTGTAAATAAATACAGAAATCCAAGATACAACTACATACTTTACTATTCAAATAAATATATTTATAAAGAAGCAAATATCGAAAGGATAGATTATTTTATTATCAAAAATATTAGCAATTTTTTTAATAATATTCAACATATAGCACAAAATTCATTTATTAGTCATATATATTATCCGAATGACGAATATTATAAAAACACATAAAAAACAGGCTATATTCCACCTGAAGCACTCATTTATTTAGATACACATAAATAAAAAATATGAACATAAATAAAAAATATATCAAATTAAAAGAAAAGGCAACAACAAAAATATGGTGGTTACAAAAACCAGAATAAAAGTAAAAAATAGAAATTTTTTCACTTTCTACTTATAGGTTTATTATTTTTATTTTTTAATTTTTCAATTAGTTTTTAAATTTTATACATATAAATTAAAAATTTTCTATAAATAATTTTGACCTGCAACTTTTTTTTGTACGTTAGATACAGCTTTCAAACCTTTAGCTTTTTGATGGAGAATAAAATGGCGATTATTTTAAAAATTAAAAAAAAAAATTATTAAGTAACTTTTTTGAGATATTTTGAGTTTACTAAAAAAAAATCCAACTTTGAGATACTATATTTGCACATTGACAGCACTTAATATCATCAAATGATACATCAAAATAAAGCTACGACAATTACCTGTCGAATAAAAAAAATAAGAATTTTTAATTAATAGTTTGCGAGATTTTGTCATTTATGTAAAACTGTAAAAAAATTTTAAAAAAAAATTAATCACCCTGTATCTCAGTAACAGTGCATTTTAGAGCCCCTCTGTAGAACGATTTTTTTCGTTTTTCATCATGCCCAATCACCTCCCGAAATTAATGCACTCGTAGCACGGGCACCCTGTATATGGGTTTGTGTACCCATATACGTATACCTGTACCTAAAACCTCTAAGAAAATTCTGCATTTTTATTAAAAATTTGTGATCATCTTATCTGATCAAATCAGACAGTTTAAAATTCAAATTTTATTCTAGTGGGCTAGGACTTGCTAACCCATTGCCATATAAATAAATTGTGTGTGGAAAATTGTACAAAAAATCTAAATGTACAACGCTCTGTAAAAATCGCTTTACGATAATTAACTTTATCAAATTTTTGATATGAAATATATTTTCGCACAGTATTTTTACGTAACTTTTTTGAGATATTTTGATTTTACTTTGTGATACTAAATTTGCACATTGGCAACACTTAATATCATCAAATGATACATCAAAATAAAGCTACGACAATTACCTGTCCAATAAAAAAAAAATAAGAATTTTGAATAAATAGTTTGCGAGATTTTGTCATTTATGTAAAACTGTAAAAAAAAATTAAAATAATTAATCACCCTGTATCTCAGTAACTGTGCATTTTCGAGCCCCCCTGTAGAACGATTTTTTCGTTTTTCATCATGCCCAATCACCTCCCGAAATTAATGCACTCGTAGCGCGGGCACCATGTATATGTTGGTTTTTTGAATTTTTTTTAAATATAAAGAAAAATTGTAAAATAATATCGAAAAATGGACAACAATTAAAAGAAAATATTATTTGCCTGAAAAAATTATTTAATCTAAAATACTATGCGAACAAATTTCAAATCAAAAATCCGTTATATATGATTTTATCAAATGATTGGCGTATTTTGTTTTTAAAGATAAAAAGGGAATACCGAAAATTTTAGCCATATAATAATATAAAAGTATCAATTTAAAATAATCGGCGAACATAAATTTCAGAAGGCATTATGCAATTCATATTTAAAATTAAATTAATAAATTTCAAATAATATGCTTTTAAAGGTGTTCTACCTAGGTACAGGTCTGTAGCTTTAGGGGGTTCATCGTCCATGGTAAAATTGTGGTGTAATTATTTAAGCTTTGAAAATTATCTTTGAAATTAAAACAATTAAAGCGATGTTGTTCTGTTGAAGTCAGAATTTATTCTCAATTTTTATTTCTTAAAAGCTAAACATTAAACCTTAAAATCTAATATTTTATTATGTGGGATCATAATTAGTTTCACACGATTTTACTTTTGACAGTCAGCTTTTATGCAAAATAAAGAAATATATTTAATTACACGAAGATTAAGTAAATTCAAAATATAGAAATATATTTAATAACGCGAAGATTAAGTAAATGCTGATTAGACGTAAAATCGTGTGAATTAAAATTATTAAAATAAAATTATTATATGACATACGAGTATTCCTTCCCTCCTAAAAAAAGTTGTGGTCAGGAGTTTTTAGAAATTAAATTATAACTTTAATGCATTTTGATTTTATTTTAATAATAGGATGTGTTATCCTTTAGTAACATCACATATAGGTTTTAATATATATTTTGTTATTACGAGTAGTATGAAATACTATGAAGTCTGGTGATGGGTTGGATGGTCAAAAAAAAAACTTCGCTCAAATTTTTTTTCTAGACGTTTCCGAGGTCGGAGAGTCCGAAAATGCAAAAAAAAAGTGTCCGGGGGACGCGTACGCGTATGCTTTTTATGTGCGCAACAACATCTCCTAGAACCGCTTGTCCGATTTTAATGAAATTTGGCACATAGGCTCTAACAGACTTCGCGGAGGTGCCGGTACAAGATGAGATCGATCCTTTCAGTGGGACTATGTTAGATTTCCCCATTTATGTGGGAACCTATGTGATTTTGTTCTACGGAAAAATGTAAAAAAAAATTTCATGTCTCAGATTTGGATGAAATTTAAAACATAGGTTGGTATCATGATTGTCCACAAGTCTACCAAGATACAGGTCTGTAACTTCAGTGGGTCCATGGTAAAATTTCCGATTAAAATTTCGTATACTTTAGAGCATATAGTAATTTTTATCTAATTAACATAAATTTTGGTACCCATTTGTACTTGGTGTCTGTAAAATTTAAAGTCGATACTTCAGTGGGTCCATGTAAAAATCCCTAATTACTTTTCATAAGTTCAACTCTCTATATCTACAGTACCTTTCACCTAATTTCAATGATATTGAATACACAGTTTCATTTAGTTATCTATTTGATACTCCACAAATTTGTAGTTGGTAGGTATAGTACGTTCATGGGAAACTAATATATGAGCAACTTAGTTTCCGAAGAATATTTGCTTTATGCTCTACAGCTTGTAATTATTATCCGATTTCAATGAAATTTGGTACACAGGTTGAGTTCATGATTCTACATAGGTTGGCCAAACTACAGGTTAGTAGGATTAGGGGGTCCATGTTAAATTTCCGATTTCATTTTTTTTTTTTTTTTCATATGTTCTACAGCATATAGTAATTGTTAACAGATTTCAAAGATATTTTACATATAGGCTAATTTTGTGATCTAGTTGGTTCTCCTGAAATTTGGAGACCTTCAGGGGGTTCCTAGAAAACAGTTTTAGTTTCCGAATTTTATATAATTACGTGTTTTATAGCATGTAATTATTATCTGATTTTAATGAAATTTGGTACAAAGCTAGACCTTTTGATTATGCATGTGTTGGCCATGATAGAAGTTAATACCTTCAGGGGGTCCATACTAAAATTTCCGATTAAAATTTCATATGCTCTAGAGCATATGGTATTTATTATCTGATTTGAATGAAATTTGACACAGATAGTAGCTTCCTTATGAACTTACTGTCTGCAAAGTTTTAAGTCGGTAATCCAGTGGGTCCATGTTAAAATGTCCAATTATATTTCACACGTTCAATACTCTACATCATACAGTAATTACAATTATATTTCAAACACAGGTTGAATCTGTGACCTACTTATTGCTCCAAAAATTTGTATCAGATAGTTTTATTGTGTTCATGGGAAACTAATATATGAGCAACTTAGTTTCCAAAAAATATTTCATATGTTCTTCACCATATAGTAATTATTATCAGTTTGCAATAAAATTTGGTACATAGGTTGGATTCGTGATTACTCATGTGTAGCCTAATGTAGACATGTAGTTTTTTTTTTAATTATTTTAATATAGTTTATTGTCTCTTTTTTACAGTACTTAGAATTTGTTTTATTGTTAGAAATATTTTTTTTAAATTCTTTTAGTAGTAGTACCTTTTTTATATATAGAATTTAATTTTATTTATTTTGTGTGTAATAATTTTTAAAGTAATATACAATTTTTTTTTGTATTTTTGTATTATGTAAAATTATTAGAAATATTTTTTTGTAAATTTTATAATATCTATAATTAATTTTTTGAGTAGTAGTTCTTTTTTTATACATTTTTTAATAGCTTTTTTATAAAGTAATGCGATATTTTTTTTTGTATTTTTGTAGTATGTATAATTATTAGAAATAAAATTTTGTAAATTTTATAATATAATTCATTCTTTTAGTATTAGTATTTTTTTATACATAGAATTTAATTTAATTTATATTTATATGTAATAATTTTTAACGTAATACATTTTTTTCTGTAGTGTTATTAGAAAATAATTTTACATTATATATTTTTTGTGTTTTTTTTTCATTTAATTTTATATTTATATATTTTTTTTTTGTGTCTTTAACATTTACAACATACGATAGATTCGATTTCCAATGTAACATAATATAATTTAAATTTATTATTTATAACATATTTATGTAGTTTCTTGATTTAAAAGATTAATTCTAGGAGCAGGTTGGGGTTGTACCAAGTACCATAGTATCGGTAAGATTTGTATTAGGGAAATAATTAAATCTGCAATTTAGATTGAAAATCTAACTATCCAAAAAATTATAGATATGATCAGAACTACAGTTATTATAGCGAAAGTAATTGTCATAACGTTCAAAGTTTTTTGAGTGTAATAGATGAGAATTTTTTATATTCATATTTTTAATAGTCATGTTTTCTTTCTCTAGTTGGAATTCAATTTTAAATGGAACTACAATGGAACTGTTAAAAAAATATGTTATTGGTTTACTTTCAATATTATGGTGTTCAGTTTGTAGGTTTATTTGAGCTGTGATTGCTTTACAATCTTCATTTAATCGAACTATGCCACTACCTGATAATTCCGTAGTAAAAATTTCATTCGGACAAATAATCTTGAAATTTGTGGTAGCAGGAATAACAAATAACCAAGAATTTCTTTCAAGCAAACTGTACCATATTTCATGATTTCGTGAAAATATTTTAATATCGCAGTTTTGCGGACTTTTTTGTCCAGAAATTAATCTTACTATAAAATTATTTGAGATTTCGTTGTAAATTATGATTTTTTTTGTAGAAATATAAGAATGTTTGCAGTGGCGGTTCGTGATGTAAAATTCTGAGTGGGCTAATTTTAATTATTAAAAAAAAGTGCAGGTTTCCACTTGAGGCCTATCACACTTTAACAAAAAATAATAAACTTATAAAAATAAATAAATATGTACAAAAAAAATGACAATTCAATGTTTATAAATAAAAAAAAAAAAAATCATAAATATCATTCAAAAATAAAAAAATATTGTAAATGTAATAAATAACATTTTAATGAAAAATTCATTTAAATAAATATTCAGCCCTACGATTTTTTTGACTAACAAACATATAAAGTAATTGATATCATCAAAATTTAAAGTTTTTGAAATTAACTCTTTTTTATTGATAGAATTTCTAATGAGTTTAACCGATTTTGTCCCATTACGCTAGTTTTTTTTGTTTTGATATTTTTAAGTGTACTAAAACATCTTTCCGATTCTGCACTTGTTACTGGAGTAGTCAAAACTATTTCAATTAATTTTTTAGTCTGAGCAAAATCCAATTTATATTCGACAATAAATTCATATATAATTCCGAAACTGAATTTAATTTTTGTAATTATTCATTATTTTATTCTATACAAATTTTTATACGGGCAGTAATTATTTAGCCCACCAAGGAATAAGTTTATATATATATATAAATATGCTCACACAATTTTTCGCTCATTAGCCATAAAAAGCAATAAGAATTTATTATTTTTCTTATTAAACAATAAGATTTATTTTTTACATTCTCTTAATCGCTTTTTCTCTTTAAAAAAACATACGAATGCTTATGGATATGGACACATTGCAATATCTGCTAATATTTTATTAACGGGCTATGCAAAATATCGTTTACAAAACTAATGTATTTAGGTGGGCTATGACTGACCGTAAGCAGAACCTATACTACTAAAAGCCGTGTCATTACAATACATGCGCAAAAATTTGTAGTCAGAGAAATTAAAATATTATACTTCAAAATTAAATGCCGGTAATCCCAAGCGCTGAATGTTCGGAAGCAAAAGTTAAATATAATAAGTAAATAATAATTATTAAATACCTAAAAGTAGTTAAAAGTGTTATTAAATAATAGTAGATTAAATTAATCTAAAAAAATTGTGCGGGCATTGTGTATTTCTAGTGTAATTTGTGTAATAAAAATTAGCACAAATTCTAACCTAAAAAATATTTTTTTTTAATTTTTTTTTTGTAAATAAAAACAAGCTATATATTTTGGTAGTTTTTAATAATAATTTATTTTTTAATAATCAATAAGTGTGCTAAAAGCAATTTAAATTACATATTGGTGTAAATAATTAAGTGCAATTTTTTTTACTTATAAGTTTTTTTTGTTGGATTTTATAATGCCGAGACATTGTGTGGTGCCAGGTTGTAGATCAAATTATGTTCCTTCTGAACCATCAATTCCAACTTTTGGATTTCCTAAAGATAAGGAATTAAATTTAAAGTGGATTCGTGCTATTTGTAGATCTGATTGCTTGCCCACTAATGAACGCAACAAAGATAAATCATTAATTTGACGAAAATTTGATTTACCTTTACAGTTACTGGTACAGTTCGAACTGGTACAGTTCGTGCACTTATTGAACATAAAAGTGCCGATGTACAATTATTATTAATAAAATACAAACTAGATAATAAATAATAAAATACAAACTAGATTTCTAAAAGAAAATAAAACCTCAGAATGAAAAAGGCTGTTGTTATAAAATTGATTAAAAAATTTTAATTTGTAAAATTAAAAACAAAACAGCAAATATTATTATTTTAATAATTATTTGTTGCTTATTTAGGGAGAAGAAATTATATTAAAATATAGATAACCAAATAAAGTACGAAAATTTAAATTTAAATATTATATTATATTAAAAAAAAAACTAATATTCAATTTGTAATTTGTATGTTTTGTTGATTCATATTATACTGTACATAATTATGAAATTACATATTTTTTTGTAAAAATACAAAAAAAAAAACAATTCCTAAAAGTTAACTCTCAGAGGTTTTTATTATCAAATATATTAAAAAATATTAATTGTTTTTTTTTTTTTTTTGTAATTGATAAATATATGTTTATTTACATCGGCTTTTCTCCTAGTGGTCGAATTTATAATTATTTGTACAAAATATATATATATATATATATATATATATATATATATATATATATATATATATATATATATTAAGGTTATCCATCCAAGTTAAAATTAATTAATTAATAAAAAAAAACTATAATAATATTATATTAAAAATAATAAAAAATAATAATTAAAGCTTGAGCATTTTAATTTATTAATTATAAGACTGAAATATCACATTTAATTTTATTATTGCATTTTTTTTATTTTGTTATTGCTTTTTTTATTTATATGACTGAAAAGTCGCTTGTTATTTTTATTTTTTATGTAGTTATTAGTTAGCATGTAGAAAACTAAATGTTCCTTTTATTTGCTATTATTTTTAAAAATTATTGGTTATATATTCATTTTTACCATATGAAAAATAAATATATAATATATGCAATATATGAAAAGAAATGTTCCTATTAATTTTGTTATTATTTTTTTGTTATTAATTGTTTAGCTAATTTTTTATTTTAAACTGAAATATCAGTATTATAATTATTAATAATTATAATTTTTTGTTATATATTAATATTATTTTATTTTTTATGTACACGCGATGTGATGTGACGTGGCATAAGAATTCCTGCATTACAACATGAGTTCAAAACAATAATGAATTACAACAAAATTTTCTTTTCTTTTATTATTATTATATTTTATAGTTATTATAATATTGTTAAAAAAAATTGTAAATAAAAAAGATATATATTTGTTATAAAATATAAATAACAAGAGTTTTCATTTCATTTCAATACAAAATTTTCATATCAACATATAAAAATTTTGTAAAAAAGTCTAACTAAATTTTGCGCGCATGTGTTAGTGTGAAATCTAATTTCTCGGCTTGTAAAATAGTGTAGGTTTTACCGTAAGTTAATTTTGCATATTGTATTATAGTTTTTTTGTATGGTTATAATGTACTATATATGAATAGTATTTTTCATGGGCGGCGTAGACTTTTTGAATAGGAAAAATGCAAATAAGTTATATATTTTTTAATTTCGAACAAGAAATATATGCAAAAAATATGAAAGTTTCGTAGATGATAATTAAGATTTTTTGAACTTTTTAATTCAAGAAATATTGAATTTTTTACAAATTATTTGGCACTTTTCTATAGTGGGCTTAGCCCACATAGCCTATAAGGACCAGCCGCCGCTGAATGTTTGTCTATTTTAATGCATGTTTGAAACTGGATTTCAGTTAAAAATACATATTTGCGTTGAATTTCATTTATGGCAAGATATTTTTGATTTGTTTTAACGTAGAAATAGGTTTTCTCTTTAATTACTGCAGGAAAGCTTGTTCGTTGAAATAAGTTATAAGTATCTGAGATTAGCGGAACAGTTAATTTTACCATGAGAGTATTCAGAACATAAATTGGTTCGATTTTTGCAATTTTATTTCGTAGTGGTAAATTTAAATTGGATAATTTAAATGGTAAATTATATTTACCTATTAATTCTAATTGTATTTCTTTTAAGGAATTTAATAATGGCGTTGATTGTAAAATATGCCTGTTAAATTGATTTAGCCTTGCTTCTTGAATAATGTGAAGTAATTCATTTTGTTTAGATAGGAGATGGCTAATTGAAATTGAAATTATTTGAGCTGAATCATCGAACGTATGAATTCCTCTTTCAAACATAGTGATATTTTGAATACTATCATATAAGTTCACAATTTCTTTAAAGTTCGATGATGTTTAAAGTTTTCGTCAATAGTTTTGGCGTCCCGAACTATTTTGGTTGGAAAGGTTTTTTCCAACCAAAATAGTGGTGTTCAATGGATTATTTATTTCTGTTACTAGGAATGGGCCTTTATACACAGATTGTAATTTAGATTTTCTAGCCTTATCAATTAATAAAACATATTCTCTAACCACAAAAGAGGAAGGATTAATTTTTTTATCATAATATTGTTTTGATATCTGTTTGCTACGATCACAGAGCAATAATATAACAGAGGAACAAACCTAAACAAATAGAAGGTCGATTTTTTCCTCCATATAAAATGCAAATTTCTAATAGCTCCATTCTAATACATTCAAATGTCATATATTTACACGACAACCGCAAAGAGTCATACGAGAGAAATTGAAATTATTTTATGAGAGAGTTTTTTGTTTTATGTTATTATTTTTCTTTCTAAGGAGTAAAGCATCATAAGCAAAGCACAAATGAGGGCCTCAGAACCATAGTGGACCAACTCACAAAAATTTGTTTTTTGTTTTTTTCGTTACATCTGTTGTAAATAATCTCTAGAATTTAATAAAAATAGTTTCCAGTCCCAGAAACACTTATTTTATAATTTTTTTTATATAAAATTGTTTTGGCTCGGAAATTCGTTCATGTAAAAACCAAAGTGGACCAACCCACAAAAAGTGCTTTTAATAGCATCTGGGGCAAAAAAATATACAGCTCATAAAAGTACGAAAAAAAGTAAGTATAATGAGCTTTTGTTCGAAATCCAAAGCTTTATAATATAAAAATTCGTATTTTTTAATTTGCATTTATTTCGAAAAGTTGTTGATGTGGGTTGGTCCACTATGGTTCTGAGGCCCTCATTTTTTGAAAATATTTTTTTTTGTTGGATAGCTAGTGGGATAAGCAATAATTATGTTTTTACTAAATAAATATTTAAACTGACAAAAAATCTTAATTTTTTTATTGTTTAAATTTTATTTTTATAAATTTTATGTTGTTAGTTGTTTCAAATTTTCAAATTTTCGAAAATTCACTATGAACAACAAAAAGAACACCATAAAGCATAAGAAAACGAAAAATAAAATTGAAAAAATAAAGAAAAATCTAATAATGAGAAAAATTTGTTTCTCATTTTTTACTTTCTTGTACTTCAGCTAGTGCAAACAAAACAAATACATTGAAAGGTGGAGCCATTAGAAATATAAATTTATTTAAAATGCAAAAGAAGAAATAGTAATTTTTTTATATCAGTTTGGCGGTCTGTTATATTTATTGTCTGTGCTACGATCTATATATTATTTTTCGCTAACTGATAAGTTTTTTGTAATTTGTGTCGAAGTTGTAGAAAATAGTTTTCATGGTCATAAATTGGTGTTGGTAATCTTTTCATAGTAGAAGGTAATTCTGATGTGAAACCAAATAATACATCACAAGGTGTTAATTTTGTACTAATATGTGGAGTATTATTGTGTATGTGAACATACTGTATCAACTAATCATCCCAATTATAAGAACAAGTTTCCGAAAAGCTTCTTAAGTATTCCACTAAAGGGGGATGTGTTCTTTCTAGCACACCGTTAGACTCTGGATGATATGACGTAGTTTCTAATTTGTGAATTTTTAGACATTTGCAAACTTTTTTAAAAAGTTCACTACAGAAATTAGCTCTGCGATATGTAATAAGTTGCTTATGAATTCGATATCTACTAATTATTTCATCATAGAATTACCCTAGCCATTGTACCGGCTTCCATATCCTTGATAGGATAACAATCCACAAAGCGCGTCAAATCATCTTTAAAAGTTAAAATATATTTATAGCCTTTTTCTGTTTCAATTAATGGACCAACTATATCCATAAAAACTTTATCAAATGGTAATTTAGATGTTTTAGTTATCATAATTTTCATGCAAGTATGTCGTTTTTGTTTATTTTTTTGACATTTTACGCATTTTTTAACATAATTTTAAATATCGTTGAACATGTATTTCCATTTGTAATACCTTTTAATTCGCAAATACGTTTTTAATGCACCTTGGTGACCACCAAGTGGATTATCGTGATATTCACCAAGAACAATATTAATAGTTTTTGAATATGTAATTACAGTACGTTTTTTATCATTTAAATTTAAGAAATTATTACTTGATTCTTCTACGATTAGCTCTTCATCGCTAGAATCATCTGAACTACTATTTGAATTATTATCAATATAATTTATATTTTTATCTGAAGAAGTATTTAATTGAGTATTTTCATCAATTTTTTGAGTTTGAGCATGAGTAAGAATAAAAGTTTTTGAATTAGATGGGTTATTATCAATTTTATTTTCTTCTGGAATTCTACTCAAGGCATCCGCAAACACATTTTCTTTACCTGGTCTGTATTTAATATCAAAATCATATTCAGATAATTTAAATTTAAAGTTTGCTAATCTTCCAGACTCGGTATTCATGTTAAAAAATTTAATTAAAGGCTTATGGTTTGTGTAAGTTGTAAAATGGCGACCTAACAAATAAGATCTAAAGTTTTTTACAGCCCAAACTATTGTTAAACCCTCTCTTTCAATGGTAGAGTATCTACATTCAGGAGGGCTTAAAATTCTACTTGCAAAAGAGATAAGTGAATCGAGTCCGTTTATGTTTTGGGATAAAACAGCCCCCAAAGTTGAAGAACTAGCATCTGTAGAAAGAATAAATGGTTCCGAAAAATTTGGATAGATTAGGATAGGTGGATTTGAAAGAGCAGTTTTTAATTTAATAAATTTAGCTTCACACTCAGACGACCATATATTTTTTTTATTTTTTGAGTAATTTCACGTAAAGGTTTTTCTAATGTAGCATAATTTTGAATATTTATTCTGTAAAGTTTGTCATACCTAGAAAAGATTGTATTTGTTTAACATTTGTAGGTCTTGGTATTTCTAGGATATTTTTTACTTTATCGGGGTTAGGCAAAACTCCGTTTTCAGTTATTTTAAAACCAGGGTATACAATTTCACGTCGCAAAAAATTACATTGTTGTGGTTGAAGACGCAAATTAAAATATTTAATTTGTTCTAAAACTTTGATTAACTTTGTATTATGATTTTGCAGATTCTTACCATAAATAACCACGTCGTCTAAATAAACAAAGTATTTTATATCTTGAAGGCCGGACAAAATGTAATTCATAAGACTTTGAAACGTCGCAGGCGCACCTTTTAAGCCAAATGGCATACGTTGAATTTCGTAGTGGCCTATATGGGTACTGAAAGCAGTCTTTGGGCGGTCCTTTTCTTCTATTAAAACTTGATGATAACTGCTTGCAAGGTCAAGGGTGGAAAAATACCTGCAATTTCCAAGCTGATCGAGTATATCATCAATACGCGGTAAAAGAAACGCGTCACCAACTGTCTGTTCATTAAGTTTGCGGTAATCTACAACAACTCTATATTTATTTTTGCCATCTTTACCGGGCTTTTTTAGAACAACCAATAGAGGGCTATTCCAGGGGCTTTTAGTATTTGATATTATACCTTCATTGCAGACGTTGTACATTTTTATTTATAATATTTTTTGCGTTTCAGGTAGTCTATATTGTTTTTTATTAACTAGTCCTATAGAGGGATCAGTCGGTATTTCATGAGCAAGTGCAGTTGTATAAGTAAGTTTATCATTTTCTAAATGGAAAATGTCTAAATAATGTTTGGCTTTTTTTTGAATCGCGTTCTTCGGGATTTAAATCATTTTGTAATTGTAGTTCATTTAGTAACTTAAACTTTTGATATCGATTTGTAAAATTATTATTTTTATTATTCGGTAATATTCTCGGAACGTGAAGGAATTGTAATATTAGTTTCTTTTTCATTTTTTTTTATTTCATTGTATTCTTGTTTCAGTGAATTTTCCGTATAATTATTATTAATTCCGTTTATTAGTTGTTCTGAAGGTAATGTGCTAGTGCTAGTGCTTAATTTAGTTTTTCGGTTGTTAGAGGTTTTATTCCATGCGACATGTGAGGGGTAAAAATCCTATTCTTCAATGTTATTTTTATCCATAGAAATTAAACTTTGGAAGTTCTCAGAATTTCCTGGATTTGAAATACATTTATTCCGATAAGTAGTGTATTTATATACGTTCTAGCCCAAAGAAAATGTGCAAAAATAATGTGCAAAATATTGAAAATAAATTCTATACTGCATACAAATAAATGAGAATTTAAAGAATTTTTGCACATTAATTATTAACTAATTTTCACCTTAATGAAATTCGACACCGCTTTAATTTAATTAAAAATATTTATAGTACTTAATTATAATTGCATTTTTTTCTACTTCCGGTCAAGAATAATAATGTAATATGATCTAAATTGATTTACTTTTCCAAAAGTATTGAGAATTTTAAGGGTCATTTCATTTTTTTTCTACTTCCGGTTAAGAATAATATGTAGATTGATCTAAATATATTTACTTGTCTAAATCTTTTGGTAATTTCAAGGGTCAATGAATTGATTCGGATGTACGTGCATTAATATTGTTTTTTCACGTTTAAAATTTAGCATAACCAGATAATTAATTAAAAAGGTCAAAATATTGGAAATAAAATCCATGCCCCATACAAAATAATGCGCATTTTGAACACTTTTGCACATTTAAATAGTTTATATGAAATAAGTAATTCATCGCAAATTTGCAAAGTATTGAAAATAAATCCCATACCCCATACAAAATAATGCACATTTTGCTCAGTTTTGTACATTTTAATAGTTTATATGAAATAAGTAATTCTTCACAAATGTGCAAAATATTGAAAATAAATTCCATACCATTCAAAATAATGCTCATTTTGTTCTTTTTTGCACATTTTAATAGTTTATATGAAATAAGTAATTCTTCACAAATGTGCAAAATTTTGTTCATTTTTGCACATTTTAATAGTTTATATGAAATAAGTAATTCTTCGCAAATGTGCAAAATATTGAAAATAAATTCCATACACCATACAAAATAATGTACATTTTGGTCATTTTTGTACATTTTAATAATTTAAATGAATGAAATGAGTAATTCTTTGAAAATGGGCAAAAGTAAATCTACAACTCCATACAAAATTATAAACATTTCGTTCATTTTTGAACGCATTAAGTTTCGATTAAAAATATTTATACTTAAGCGTAATTTTAAATGTTTTTCTACTTCCGGCTAAGGGTAATATATAGCACGATCTAAATGGATTTTTTTTTACTTTTCCAAAAGTTTCGGGAATTTAAGGGTCAATTAATTCCGACTCAACTAAAATGGGCGAAATATCGAAAATAAATTCCATACTCCATATAAAATAATAAACATTTTATTCATTTTTGCGCATTTCATATAAATATTGAAATTAATTCATCTAAAATATCGAAAATAAGAAATTTAACACCTCATTAACTTTCGATTAAAAGTATTTCTCTGGCAGAGGGGCAAAAGCACTTAAGTAATGATTTATAGTTTTCCAGAAAAGCGTTTTTATCGAATATGTTCTGCTACTTTTACATTTGACAATAGTATTATATCAAGATTTTTTATCCATATTTGGATAGTTTTACAATTAATTCTAAACTTCCTGGGAAACTAAACGGTTAAGTGCTTGGCAACCCTTTTTTGGCCCGCAATTAATTTTAGTAATTTGGCTTGGTTGATCAATGTAGAATTGCGGAAAATATTACATTCAGATCGAGTTAGATGTTTTAGCTAAAATATTCGTTTGTCATTGAACTTGGCTTAGATGAAGTAAATTTTCTTTTTTTAATTAAAAATTAAATTGTTTTGTCCCGTAGTCAGAGATTTATACTTAAGCTTAATATTAATTTTCTTTTTACTTCAGGCTAAGAATAATATATTACAACATGATCTAAATTGTTCTAATTTTTTTACTTTTCCAAAAGTTTTAGGAATTTTATGAGTCAATAAATTGAACTGGTGTATTATATATTATTTTTTCACACTTTTAAATTTCGCATAAGTCATTACTTAAATTTTCAACCTATCAATTTTAGCGATTTAATAATAATTTAACGGGAATTAATTCGTTTTTGTCAAATCAATTATTATCTGAACAATAAAATGATGTATATTTTATTAAAATCCTGATTTTTTGTTAATTTTATTAATTAAGTAATAAGAAATTATTATTAACGTAAATTTGCAAACCTATCACAAATAATTTTAAAGATAAATATTTTTCTCAGTCAAATTTGTCAATTCATCAATTAATAATTCATTATTACTGAAAAATCAGATATTTATGCTTATAAGCCTTACAACTAATTTATTTTAGCTATTGATTAGTTGAAAAGTTTTGTGACTTTTACCGGAAAATTGATAAGTATTTGTGAAAATTAAAAATATTTATACTTAAGTTTAAGTTTTATTTTTTTTTACTTCCTAAATTCAATTCATTAATTATTATTAATTATTAAGCATAATACATTATTTCATTAATGAAGATTTCGATGGTTTGCCTGTATATATGAATCCAAAAATTAAAATATAAATCCGAATCCTCAAAGTATAATATTTTTATTTAGGAAACTTCAGTGGGAATCATTCTGAAATTTCATAGGAAAATGTTATAAAGTTCAAAAAATCATTTAAAGTAAGTTTTACCCGTTTTCAATTAAATTCGATACTCAGATTAGTTACGCGATATATCTGTTGATCTAAAATTAGTACTTTCAACAGATTCATGAGTCTGTATAAATTACATTTTATATTTTTTTTAAACTTATTGATACTTCTTTATAAAATTGATTGTTTTTCAATTATATAATACTTTATGAGTAAATTCAAATATTTTTTTTATTTTCTCTCCATCACACTTTAAATTATGTTATTATTGCATTTATAATCCGAGTTTCATACTATTATTTTCCTTGCAATGGATTTTCTTGCGATGAATATTTTAGGGGTATGAAGTTTTCTTGCGAAGGATTTTCTTGTGATCAATTTTCCGCGATGAAATTTACTTGCACGAATTTTGCTAACGATTAATTTTCTGCTACGATTTTTTCTTGGCTACGAATTTTTCTTGCGATGAATTTTCCTAACGATTAATTTTCTGCAATGAAATTTCCTGCGATGAATTTTCCTAGTGATTAATTTTCTGCAATGAATTTTTCTTGGCGAGGAATTTTCTTAGCGATTAATTTTCTGTGATGAATTTTTTATGTGTATGAAGTTTTCTTGCGAAGGATTTTCTTGTAATTAATTTTCCTAGCGATTAATTTTCAGCGATGAAGTTTTCTTGCGTTGAATTTTCCTAACGATTAATTTTCTGCCATGAATTTTTTATGGGTATAAAGTTTTCTTGCGATCAATTTTCCTAGCGATCAATTTTCAGCGATGAAATTTACTTGTACGAATTTTGCTAACGATTAATTTTCTGCTATGATTTTTTCTTGGCTACGAATATTTCTTGCGATGAATTTTCCTAGCGATTAATTTTCTGCAATGAAATTTCCTGCGATGAATTTTGGCAGCGATTAATTTTGGGCGACGAATTTTCTTAGTGATTAATTTTCTGCAATGAATTTTTCTTGGCTATGAATTTTCTCAGCGATTAATTTTCAGCTATGAAATTTCCTGCGACGAATTTGCCCTGTGATCCATTTTGTGCGATGAATTTTTCTTGACTATGAATTTTCTTGCTTTAGATTTTCTGCGATAAATTTTCTAAAAACCTTAAAAAAGACCTGAGTTAAAAACATTTGAACCAATTAACGGTAATAAAAATGTTTAATGTTGAAAAATCTTTTGCAGATCATAAAATCGTTTTGCTTCTCGGGCTTAAAATTTTGCGTAAACAATTAATTTTTTTGCTTTTGACTTTTCATGCGATTAATTTTAAACGTCCGCTCCATAAAAATCATGCCATTACTTTTAGTGAATTAAGCGGCGCTACTTTCGACTTTTAATGCGATTACTTGTAAACGTCTAAAGATCATGGCATTACTTTTAGCGAATTACTTTAAGCGGCGCTACTTTCGACTTTTAATGCGATTTCTTGTAAACGTCTAAAAATCATACAATTTCTTTTAGCGAATTAAACGGCGCTACTTTTGACTTTGTATGCGATTACTCGCAAACGTCTAAAAATCATGGTATTACTTTTAGTGAACTACTTTTGACTTCGTATGCGATTACTTTTAAACGTCTGCTTTTGACTTTGTATGCGATTACTTTTAAACGTCTAAAAATAATGGCATTACTTTTAGTGAACTACTTTTGACTTTGAATGCGATTACTTTTAGTGAACCACTTTTGACTTTGTATGCGATTACTTTTAAACATCT
>OY987255.1:111148229-111233398 GCA_963920725.1 Rhamphomyia laevipes
AATTATAATAAAAATAATAATAATAATAATAATAATAATAAAAATAATAATAATAATAATAATAATAAAAATAATAATAAAATAATAATAATAATAATAATATTAATAATAATAATAGTAATAAAAATAATAATAATATAAATAGCAATCCTATGATTTTTAGACGTTTAAAAGTAATCGCATACAAAGTCAAAAGCAGACGTTTAAAAGTAATCGCATACAAAGTCAAAAGTGGTTCACTAAAAGTAATCGCATTCAAAGTCAAAAGTAGTTCACTAAAAGTAATGCCATTATTTTTAGACGTTTAAAAGTAATCGCATACAAAGTCAAAAGCAGACGTTTAAAAGTAATCGCATACGAAGTCAAAAGTAGTTCACTAAAAGTAATACCATGATTTTTAGACGTTTGCGAGTAATCGCATACAAAGTCAAAAGTAGCGCCGTTTAATTCGCTAAAAGAAATGGTATGATTTTTAGACGTTTACAAGAAATCGCATTAAAAGTCGAAAGTAGCGCCGCTTAAAGTAATTCGCTAAAAGTAATGCCATGATCTTTAGACGTTTACAAGTAATCGCATTAAAAGTCGAAAGTAGCGCCGCTTAATTCACTAAAAGTAATGGCATGATTTTTATGGGGCGGACGTTTAAAATTAATCGCATGAAAAGTCAAAAGCAAAAAAATTAATTGTTTACGCAAAATTTTAAGCCCGAGAAGCAAAACGATTTTATGATCTGCAAAAGATTTTTCAACATTAAACATTTTTATTACCGTTAATTGGTTCAAATGTTTTTAACTCAGGTCTTTTTTAAGGTTATTAGAAAATTTATCGCAGAAAATCTAAAGCAAGAAAATTCATAGTCAAGAAAAATTCATCGCACAAAATGGATCACAGGGCAAATTCGTCGCAGGAAATTTCATAGCTGAAAATTAATCGCTGAGAAAATTCATAGCCAAGAAAAATTCATTGCAGAAAATTAATCACTAAGAAAATTCGTCGCCCAAAATTAATCGCTGCCAAAATTCATCGCAGGAAATTTCATTGCAGAAAATTAATCGCTAGGAAAATTCATCGCAAGAAAAATTCGTAGCCAAGAAAAAATCATAGCAGAAAATTAATCGTTAGCAAAATTCGTACAAGTAAATTTCATCACTGAAAATTGATCGCTAGGAAAATTGATCGCAAGAAAACTTTATACCCATAAAAAATTCATCGCAGAAAATTATACGTTAGGAAAATTCAACGCAAGAAAACTTCATCGCTGAAAATTAATTGCTAGGAAAATTAATTACAAGAAAATCCTTCGCAAGAAAACTTCATACACATAAAAAATTCATCACAGAAAATTAATCGCTAAGAAAATTCCTCGCCAAGAAAAATTCATTGCAGAAAATTAATCACTAGGAAAATTCATCGCAGGAAATTTCATTGCAGAAAATTAATCGTTAGGAAAATTCATCGCAAGAAAAATTCGTAGCCAAGAAAAAATCGTAGCAGAAAATTAATCGTTAGCAAAATTCGTGCAAGTAAATTTCATCGCGGAAAATTGATCGCAAGAAAACTTCATACCCCTAAAATATTCATCGCAAGAAAATCTATTGCAAGGAAAATAATAGTATGAAACTCGGATTATAAATGCAATAATAACATGGAGAGTTATTGGAGATGGAGAGAAAATAAAAAAAATATTTGAATTTACTCATAAAGTATTATATAATTGAAAAACAATCAAGAAGTATCAATAAGTTTAAAAAAAATATAAAATGTAATTTATACAGACTCATGAATCTGTTGAAAGTACTAATTTAAGATCAACAGATATATCGCGTAACTAATCTGAGTATCGAATTGATAATGTATAATTTATTTATTTAATATTTATTTATATATGGTTATATTTAATAAAAAAAATATTTATTTATATATAGTTATATTTTATAATAATTGATATTTAAATTTATAATGTTTATTAATAATCAATAATTTGTATATTTATTATTTTCAAATTGTTCATTTCATATGCGTAAAATAATTTTTTTTTATCCGAACAAAATTGTATTTTCAAATTATTGCTAAGGCAACCGTATTTTTTTTTTAAAAATTTTTTTTTAATGCATAAAATTATTATATGCATACAAGAAAATTAAAATATATCAAATATATATATATATATATATATATATATATATTTGTATATGTACGTGAAGAAATTAATTGACCAGTAAATTAATTTTTAATATTACCAATACCAAAGTATACAACACACAATTACTTAGCGAGAGAGCGAGAATTGATTTTTGATAAGATTTATCTCTGAGCAATGATAATGATAATACGATGCAATTATGTTGCTGAGAAATCGAGATGAGAATTGATGATAAGATAATTG
Organism: Rhamphomyia laevipes; assembly: GCA_963920725.1. Lineage (NCBI taxonomy): Eukaryota > Metazoa > Arthropoda > Insecta > Diptera > Empididae > Rhamphomyia > Rhamphomyia laevipes. Next base: position 111,150,616 of record OY987255.1, read on the forward strand.
TGTTGTATGTGCAATAAGCGAATAATAATTTTTTATTTGGTATGCGTAATATTTCTTGTTGCTAACTGATTGTACGATAATACCGATAATTTTATATATTATATAATGTAATAATATAATTTTTTTTCTACTTGCGGTTACAAATACTAATATGGTACAGAATGATGATAATGATGCAATATCGCGTTATTGATGCTAATGATGCCACAATCTCGTGTTGGTTTTGATGATCTTTGAATGTTTTCTTGTCCCTTTTTTTATCAACGAATTGTTGATATTTAATCACTATATGTCCACCAAAATCTTTAATGTTAATAAATGTCACTTTTTTATACACAGTATTACCGCGCGTACCGATATTTAATTATAATTTTATTAATATAATTTTAATTTTACTTTACCACAAATAAAATATTTTTTTAAATAATCACTACTGTTCACTATCCACTATCCGGTTCGAATTTGGACCAAAAATATGTTCTAACATATGTTTCTAAGAAATAAAAAATCAAACAACTTTTGGTTTTTGTAAAAAGAATATTAAATTTATTGAACCAACAAAAAACTGAATTTAATTAAAAAAATTAATGATTTTCTGTTTTTTTCTTTTAATCAACTATTTAGAAGCTATTATTTTTATTATTTAACAATTTTATATTTATAGTTTAATTTAAGATTTGTAATTAATACAACTTTATTTTATTATATTTATACTAAACTACTGATTGATTTCAATTTAATTGATTTTTGAAGCGAGATGAATTTTAAGTTTGAACTGCGAGACGATATCATAGCGAGTGACCAAAAAACTATTGATAATTTTTAATTAGAAATCATTGCATATATATATATATATATGTATGTGTAATTAATTAAGAAAAATTTAAAAATTTAGAATATGTATATAAATAATTCAATTAAACATTTTGTTCAGCAGACGCTTCGTTTACGAACACTAATAATCAAAGTAATACACGAACTTTCACTTTAGCTACCCACAGACATGTTATTTATTGCTAAATCGACAATTTGATGGATTGCACAATGTTGTACGGCACGAGCACAATCACCTCCGGCTACACTGTTCTTTGCTTGATCTATAATCTTTTCCAAGTATACCAATATTTGTTACATAACAAATAACGTTACATAACGATGGGTGTTCTAATATTATTTTTAGCGTAATCCTATTTGACCAAATAGTTTCAGTAGGATTAAACAATGGCGAATATGGCCCTAGCCGCAGCAAAGACGCTGTAGTCCCATTAATAACTGTTTCCAGGTTTAAATGGCAAGGTGCGTTGTCTGAAACAATTACCAAATCTTCAAGTTAATTTCCAATATCTTGCCAGTGTTGTATTAGTCTTGTCATTCACGCATTTGCTAGATGGGCAGTAAATGAAACTCGTCTCCGCTACATTGCCACAATTTCTGCAATAGAGATTGGTCCTATCAAATGGATGTTAGAGCCTCGTGCGGCTGGGAATAGTTGAACTGCTCCCCTTGTCCTGCGGCAAAACAAATTGAAATTGGTTTCATCTATCCAAACTATCTGATTCCCTTGTTGAATATAGTTATTCAAACTTTCTACATATTCTGCTCTTTTTCTTTTATTTCTGTCAGAGTTCTTAGTGCAAGGTTCCATTATGAACTTTCTTCGTAGTGAAGAGCCTGCCTTCTAGGTAATTGCCTACTGTTGACACACATATCGATATGTCAATATTTTTGGTTTTCAATTTAAATTTAAATTTTATTTATTGCCTTAATTTGCTAGATTATAATTTTCATATAAATAAACTATATAGTGTTTTAGGATATCCTTTGCAACTGCAACATTTTTTCTTAAATTATATATTATAATAAAGTAATATTTTTAGATAATTTTTAATTTCAAAGGAAAAATGGCAAAAAAACTTATAATTTTATTTTAACTTTTGTTATTTTTTTGGTTATTTTTGTAAATTTTATAATTTTTTTGTATTTTTTATTTTACTTAACCTAAAGACTTATACCTAAAGACGAAAACAAACGAATATATGCTCTATATATGCAAATCTCTAATAAGTATATTTGTTGAATTAGAACATTTATAATTAAAAGTAGATAAATATTTTTGAATTAAATCATAGATAAATTTTGCATTTGAAATGTTATGTAACTTTCTAGTTGAATAATAAAAAGGTAAATTATTTAAAAGTTTCAAAATTTGATTTTGTTTGACTTGCATACGTTTTATATGAGTTATTGCACACTTTCCACATACTTCGCAACCAAATAACATTACACTTTGAAAAATTTGTTTGAATATAATTATTTTATTTTCAATATTCAGTTATGATTTTCAGTGTATTAAGGGGTAAAGTAATCTGACTAAATTGTTGCATTTTTCTATAGTTTTGTCAATATGTGTTCTGTATATAAGTTTTTTTGTCAACGTGTATATCTAAATATTTTATACTAGTTTCCCAAGGTATGTCTATCCCGTTAAAATGGATATTTTGATTTGGGATTACGGAAGGTTTTCTGTTTCTTGTGAAGAAGATTGCTTGAGTTTTTTCCGTATTTATTTTAATTTTCCATTTATAATAATAATTTTTGACTTTTTCAAGATCTTCTTCTAAGTTTAATATAATTTTATTTGCATCTATTTCTGAAGAGAACATAGCTGTATCATCTGCATATAAACCAATATCACAATTTTTTAGTTTAGGAAAATCTGATATGTAAATATTATATAAAATCGGTGATATAACAGATCCTTGTGGGGTACCAGCACTGATATTAAACTCGCTACTCTTTGTATCATACAATATAACAACAAAACTCCTTGATTTTAAAAAATCTTGAATTGTTTTAATTAAGTAAACAGGTAAATTAAATAGTTTTAACTTATAAACTAGTCCATCATGCCAGACAGAGTCGAAAGCTTTTTCAACATCTAAAGCTACCATCCCTGTCGATTTTTTACATGTGACGTTTTTTCTAACTATTTTATTTATTCTCATAACTTGGTGGCTAACCGAATGAGAGGGACGGAAACCAAATTGTTCCGCAGGATAAATATTGTTTTCATCCACAAAGCTTAATATCCTATCTTTCAGGCACTTTTCAAATATTTTACTTAACGAACTAAGTAAACTGATTGGCCTATAACTGGATGGATCTGATTTGTTTTTATTATGCTTGGCTATAGGAGTAATTGATGAAATTTTCCAAACTTGTGGAAAATAACTAATTTTTAAGCAACGTTAAGAATCTTACAGAAATATATAAGAGCTTTTTTTTAAAATTTTTTTAATAAAATATTTTTAATTTGGCCTGATCCAGGAGATTTTCTATTTTTACTTAGACGGATATGTCTTTTAATTTCTTTGACAGTAATACGTTTAAATGAATCAATTTTTTGTCTTTCTACTTCATACACTGTATCAGATATAAGTTTTTCAGTTTGGACGTCACTATAGTTTAACGTAAGTTTATGATGTTCACTAAAAGATTTACCTAACATATCAACTTTTTCGGAGTTTGTAGTCGCTATTTTATTTAACTTTTTAATGTAGGTATACCAAGATTTTTATTTTTAAGTACTTTTGTTACATTCTAAAAGGCTTTACTATTTTGTGAAAGGTTACCGATATCATTTGAAAACTTTTTATTAAAAATATTTACTAATCTTTCTCTTATTGTACTATTTAAATTTGTTACACGTATACTTTCTCAATATAATGTCTTGTTCGTTGCCAGATACGTCTGTGATAATTACAATACATGAAGGTGGTAGATCGCACAAAACAACCTACAAAAAGGATCCTTTTATATCAAAAAGTTCTATTACAAGGGAATTGGACTTAGAACTTTCCCACATGACCATCCAACGCCGAACTATGGAAGGGGTCTACCAACATACAAAAACATTAAAAAGCCATTTATTTCGAAAAAGAATTGACGGGTAATGTTAGAATTTGCAACGACGCATATAAACTGGCCTGTTGCCAAATGGAGAACAATGCTTTATTCTGATAAATCAAAGTTTAACATGATGGGTTCCAACGGATTGAGATTAGTTCGCATACAAAAAGGACACTGCTTTGAAAGGCTTCATTAAGTACGGGGGTGGCAACGTAATGATCTAGGAATGTTTTTCTGGCCATGGAATCGGGCCAATTCATAAAACTAGTGGCATAATGGACAGATTCATGTACAAAGATATTCTTATATATATATACTATATACTATATATACAAAAGCATTAAAAATGTATTTAAAGCAATAAATACATAATTATAGTAAATATATATAAAGAATATAAAAATTCTACAGTTTCTGACTAAAACTTAAAATATTTGACCGACTAAAAAGTATGAAATAATAAATAAATAAAAAAAAAACATTTTTTAAAAATACTTTCCTTTCTAAATAGTAATATGCGACTAAAAACTAATATATAAGAATACTAAAATTATATAATCTTACTTTCTTCTATCTAGAGTTTCAGTAATGGTCAATTGTAGTAGGGTTAACTGGAAACGTACTAGATTAGAGATTCAGTAAAGGTAAAGTATAGTAAAAATGAAGTAAACCCCTTTTAAATATCGTTGATTCAGATAAATTCTATTAATTCTCATAAGATCTCTTTATATACTATTCATTCTGATCACATTTGCTACCATTAATTTTGATCAGTTCTACTTCCCTTTATAAGGGGTCTATTCCTGTAAATGAAATTATTATTATTATGTGTGAATTCGGAAACAATGTTTTGCACAACATTATCTACCATAGCGAATTTTTCTGTCAATATTCGTTTTGTTTTTAGTGAAGACTTTTTAAATTTTTGTTTTTTATTACGGATCATTGGCAATGTATACTGGAGCACCATAGTTCTCTGTAACTTCTTAAGTTACTTTCTCATCGTCGAATTTTATAATTCCGAATAATTTCTGCTTTGAAGTGAAATTTTTGTATTTCATATTTCCTCCAGAATGATATTGAATACCAGAATAACTAGTAAAAATGTGCAGTTTTCCACCTCACCCTGAGGTACTGCAATCAATGCGATAACTAGAATTTAGTGTCCAGTTTCAATAACATTTAGAATACTTAACAGACTACACATTATAGTCTATGACACTTTAACAAAAAATTATAAACGTTTATAAAAATATATAAATATGTACAAACAAAAAAATAACAATTCAATGTTAAAAAAAAAAAAAAAAAAATCATAAATATCATTCAAATATATAAAATTATTATAAATGTAATAAATAACATTTTAATGAAAAATTCATTTAAATAAATATTCAGCCCTACGATTTTTTTGACTAGCAAACATATCAATTACTTCATCATTAAAATTTAAAGTTTTTGAAATTAATTCTTTTTCTATTGATAGAACTCCGTGGCGGTTCGTGCTGAAAAATTTTGGGTGGTCTAATTATTTTTTTTAAATTAAAAAAAGACATTATGCAGGTTTCCACTTTACCATGAAGTGCTACACTCAAAGCGTTAACTGGAATTTAGTGTCCAGTTTCCCCAACACAAAACAAAATCGATTGGCTGATGTGGTCCTAATTCTTTAATTTTACCTTAACCTCTAATGATGAAGATTTAAATGGATGCTTCAATAAGTAACCTATTTCATTCATCATTAGAGCATATATTTAAAAAGTCATATGTTTAGCAAAAAATAATATGAGAATTATATACAATATATATAATATGAAAACTATATTTATATGTAATATGAAAATTATATATAAATATAATACATATATATACGTGTATAATATAAAAATATATATATAATTTTAAAATTTAACTACAAAAATACAAAATACTAAATGCCTGGAAACTTTTGGTCACCGTAAAAACAGCAAAACAGGGGATTAAACTAGCAATAACACTTAAAATGAAAAACTTTTATAAATTATTTTATTACTAAACTCTATATCAAAAATTTCCTTTTTAATTTTCCGACAACCATTAAATGCAAATTAGAATTATGAAAAGCATTCAAATCTTTAAAACAATGCTATACGATAATACATACGTAATATTTTTTTTATACTTACATGTATAGCAATAGTAAAATAAATATACGCATACACGATATACGCAGACGCACTTGACTATATTCTTCTATTGCTTTTTCCATTAATTTTTTTTAACAGACAATGTATAAAAAAATAAGCATTATGCTGTTAATTTTTTTTCAGGAAAAATATTATGTACTACGGGGTACTGTTAAATAGTCCCTAACATTAAAGTAACAGAAGCAAAACAGCACAGAAATATATTTATAACATTTTTGATGTAAAAAATCCAATAAATCATTTTTCTCAGAGAAATTTTCTTTTTTTATTTTTGCTTTACTATATAAATTATTGTCGCCTACTATATGCATAGAAGAAAATTCTCAATACAAAAAAAAAAAAAAATGAAATCGTCGTTCATGCATTTCTTTCAGAAATTTTTTTAAATTTTTCATTTACCATATAAATTATTCTCGCCTACTATATGCATAGAAGAAAATTCTCCATACAAAAAAAATATATAAAATCGTCGTTCATGCATATAGAAAATAAATGTTTGTATACATAAATACATTTAATAAATGTTTATATTCAAATTTTTATTCTATAGAGGAAACATATATGCAATGGGCTGCTATTTTTTAGCCCAACCGCGGTATATTAGAAAACAATACATATAAAAAAAGTTGCAAATCAAATTTAATGTATTTTTCGGACTAAGTCCGCAAGAATTTTTTCGTTTTCTTTTCCTTCATTTCTATTACATAATTACTATATGAAAATACGTCATAATAAAGCTACGACAATCACCTTTCGAATAAAAAAAAATTAAGAATATTGATTAATATTAGTAACGGTGCATTTTGGAGGCCACCTATAGCTCGATTTTTTTCGTTTTTCGTCATGCCCAATCACCTCCCGAAATTAATGCACTCGTAGCGCGGGCACCCTGTATATAATATATTCAGAAATTTCTTAACCAAAGATATGTGCATACAATTACCACTTCCCTTTCCCTACCATAATCGCTTTTTCTCTTTTATAGAAAAAAACATAGAATGCTTATGGTGGATCACAGTGTCTTATATATACAAGTGGTGTTCCTGAAGTTTGTATATACATATATGCGAAATAAGCAAACAAATTCAATGACAAATGTCAAATGTCACAGTTCATATAAGAAAATGAACAGAAATAGTGCGTGTTAAAATGTATTCTTGTTAAATTAAATAAATAAGTATAAATATTTTCTTATTGGATAAAAAAATGTGCATACAATCATTAAATTTAAAAAGTAAGTGTTGTAAAATTTTAATTTTTTAAAGAAGGTTTAAATATTCAAAGATATTTTGTGATATACATTGTGTGTTTTTTAACCTAACTTCTTGCCTCAATTTCAACTAATTAAAGTCATATAATACTTAAAATAATATAATAATTTGCTTTTCAAATTTAAAGTAATATAATATTTTGCTTTTCATATTTAGTGCCAAGAAAGTGCTGTGTACCAAAAACCAATTATTATAGTTCCAAAAATAATAATAAAAAAATAGCATATTTTTCGTTTCCAAAAGTGTCTAATCTAGTAATATCTGTTTTGTTTTCGGTGTTGGAAACATCAGAACTTAATCCATTGCGGATAGTTAATTATTTCTCAGCATGTGAGAAAGTGCAATAAATCAAGCTTAAGGATAAAAAGATAATTTATTTATATATGTATGTTTCTTTTTAACATAACATACTAACATTATCTCTCCTTTTGCTTGTTTTCGCTGATGCAAACAAATTATCGGTCACGCCAATCACATTCTAATGGATGACCAATTTCTGGTACAATTCTAAAAACTCCTCGTTTCAAAGAGTATTCTGTATCATCTGTCAAAAAATAATCATATACCTAGGAATGAAGCTAATGAAAGACGAATGATTAATTTTTTCTTTTATATCAGAACTTTCAGTAATATTATTTAAATTATTTATATGACATAATATATTTTCTATTTGTGACCAGAGCACTAATTTTCCACCTAAAATAATGGAATCAAGTTTCAGTTAGTTTCCAATAATATGACATTTAAATTACCTTTGCTTAATATTTTCATATTACTTATGTTAAACCACAGACATTAAATATAACAGACCGCCAAACTGATATAAAAAATGACTATTTCTTCTTTTGCATTTTAAATAAATACCTTTCAATGTATTTGTTTTGTTTGCACTAGCTGAAGTACAAGAAAGTAAAAAATGAGAAACAAATTTTTCTCATTATTAGATTTTTCTTTATTTTTTCAATTTTATTATTCGTTTTCTTTATGCTTTATGGTGTTCTTTTTGTTGTTTTGCTTTGGCATATCATATATAATAAAATTTAAACAATAAAAAAATTAAGATTTTTTGTCAGTTTAAATATTTATTTAGTAAAAACATAATTATTGCTTATCCCACTAGCTATCCAACAAAAAAAATATTTTCATAAAATGAGGGTCTCAGAACCATAGTGGACCAACCCACATCAACAACTTTTCGAAATAAATGCAAATTAAAAAATACGAATTTTTATATTATAAAGCTTTGGATTTCGAACAAAAGCTCATTATACTTACTTTTTTTCGTACTTTTATGAGCTGTATACTATTTTGCCACAGCTGCTATTAAAAGCACTTTTTTGTGGGTTGGTCCACTTTGGTTTTTACATGAACGAATTTCCTAGCCAAAACAATTTATATAAAAATAATTGTAAAATAAGTGTTTCTGGGACTGGAAACTATTTTTATTAAATTCTAGAGATTATTTAACATCGTTAACAGATGTAACGAAAAAAAAAACAAATTTTTGTGGGTTGGTCCACTATGGTTTTGAGGCCCTCATTTGTGCTTTGCTTATGATGCTTTACTGCTTAGAAAGAAATAGAATAACATAAAACAAAAAAACTCTCTCATAAAATAATTTCAATTTCTCTCGTATCACTCTTTGCGGTTGTCGTGTAAATATATGACATTTGAATGTATTAGAATGGAGCTATTAGAAATTTGCATTTTATATGGAGGAAAAAATCGACCTTTTATTTGTTCAGGTTTGTTCCTCTGTTATATTATTGCTCTGTGGTTAAACATATTTTCGTGTACAAATATCATTACGGACAATTCGTTAAGTATAATAATTTTTTTATTGATATTTGGTAAATTATTTTCAATTTCCATCTGGTAAAACATAATTAAAGAAGATTGCTCGTAAATTAACCAATGCACCAAATTCAATTTAGATTTAAAAAATTTCTTAATATTTTCAAAATATTTTATCTGATCGTCCTCAAAATTTTTTATCACTAACTATTTCTCTTTTAGTTGGACTTTCATTCGTCTTTCATTAGGTTCATTCCTAGGTATAGGATTATTTTTTGACAAATATGCTGGACAGTCAGGAAAAATAATTGGTACAGAATACTCTTTTAAACGAGGAGTTTTTAAAATTGTACCAGGAATTGGTCATCCATTAGAATGTGATTGGCGTAATATATCTGCGGGATTAATATTACGTTCACAAACTACCGAATATAAAAATCTTTTCATATTAAAATCTCTTCAACCACTCATTTTGTAATTTATCGTTTTTTGGAAACGAAAAATATGCTATTTGCTGATCATTATTTTTGGAGCTATAATAATTGGTTTTAAATTTGAAAAGCAAATTATTATATTATTTTAAATATTATATTACTTTAAATATTATATGACTTTAATTAGTTGAAACTGAGGCCAGAATTAGGTTAAAAAACACACAATGTATATCACAAAATATATTTGAATATTTAAACACTTACTTTTTAAATTTAATGATTTCAGATTTTTTTTATCCAATAAGAAAATATTTATACTTATTTATTTAATTTAACAAGACTACATTTTAACACGCACTATTTCTGTTCATTTTCTTATATGTCCTTCTTAAACTCTTGTTGTGAAAGGTTATATATCGAAAAGCGTAGTTATTAGCGGAATATCTTTTGTTAAAAATTTTAAAATTAAAAACGGAAAATTATAAAAATAAATTAAAAGTGCTACTGTTAATTACGAATTACACGCGGCGCGGATTTATTAATTTTAACTGTCAATGTCAGTTAGTAATGACACTGTCAATAATTGCGTGTGGCCAATAATTTTTCAAATTAATATCTGTCAAAGGAACAACGACATCTGTTATTGACCCCAGTCAACCAACATGCTCCATCATCAGTGGTTATACACAATAATGCACAGAATACAATGGAAGCAAGATGTCACTGTCCGCGTCTACTTCAAGTACAATTCTGCCTGCATTAACAATTTCTATGCTAAATTCAAAACAGATGGAAGTTAATAATAATAAAAATATACAAACAGGATTAGATAGATACATTACAGTCACAGTCTTCGTTTACGCTTTGTGACTGTAATGTATCTATCTAATATACATTACAGCCACAAAGCGTAAACGAAGCCCGAAGTAGGCCAAAGTAGCAAGCATTGCAAATATATTAAAGTATAAACAAGAAGAAACTACTTTTGAAAATCGGTTTCAATTAATATCTCAAGAAATAAACACAGAAACAGAAGATGATAATAAAAAAAGATAATAAAATGTTCAAGCCACCACCAATTTACTTGAGAGAGCAAACAAGCCCTGTTTCGATAAAAGAATTAGTACAATCAATCGTGGAAAACAATTTTCACATAATCTCTTTACTTAAAGGTAATATCAAAAAAAAAAGATTCAAATCTATGATGAAAATAATTATCGTAAAGTAATTAAAGAAGCTATGGAAGAGAAAGGATTCATGATTAAATCAGTATACAATATTATAAATAAAAGCAAGATCCCTTAACCATTACATCGTGTTGAACTAGAACCTTTCTTAAAAAAATTAAAAAAAGGTGAAATTCATCCTGTCTAGAATCTGAAGTATATCCTACATCGAATTTTTTTTTAAAAAATTAAAAAAGGGTGAAATTTATCCTGTCTAGAATCTCAAGTATATCCTACATCGAAGAATTAGTTGAAGAACCACACAAAAGCAAGGTCCTGTTCAATGTTTAAATTGTCAGGGGTTTGGACATACTAAAGGTTATTGCACCGTACCAAGTATCTGCGTTATCTGTGGTGACTGTCATACAACTTTCACGTGTGCCAAAATAAAGGAAGATTTGAATGCTAAAAGATGTAGAAACTGCAACGGAAACCACACAGCAAATTATATAGGTTGTCCAGTTTATCTTCACACCCAAAACAAAGACTCTCAACAGCGACAAAACTATAAGGAAAACGTAAATATTAATCATGCTACCACTAACATACCTGTACAGGTACAAGGTTTATCCTATGCAGGTGCAGTTAAATATAATCAACCTAAACAATTATCTTAGAAAGATTAATAGAAAATCTTGTTAATAATATGAATCAGTTCATGTCCTCGATGCAAAATATGATGCAAGAAATAATGCGATATCAATGAATGTTACTTCAAAAGTTACTATGTAAACCATGGCTTCTATCCGACTATGTTATTGGAATGCTAACGGCTTAAGTCAACACAAACTCGAATTAACAAATTTTCTAACAAATAAAGATATATATATTATGTTAATATCTGAAACTCATATGACTCAGAAAAATTGCTTTAAAATTCACAACTACAAATTTTACGATACTAAACACCCGGGAAATAAAGCATGTGGTGGTTCTGGGATATTAATAAAAAATGGAATTGAGCACTATCTGTTGGAAGAATACAGCAAAGATTACCTACAAACAACATCCATCCGATTAGAAGAATACGTAGAGATTTTAACAATATCAGCAATTTATTGTCCACTAAGGTATACCATTACGGAAAATCAATATCAAACTTTCTTTGATACAACAAAAAAGAAAATTAAGAAGGCAATGGCAGAAGTTTAGATCTCCAAACTTGAAAAATCAACTAACCAATTGCAATAGAAACCTTAGAAAAGCGCTAAAAGAAAAAAAACACTGCAGAATTCCAACAATACCTAGAAAACTTAACACCAACAAATACATCTGATTACTCAATATGGCGAGCAACTAAGAGCTTAAAGCGTCCAATACAAATAGAAGCACCAATCCGATTACCAAATGGAAATTGGACAAGAAGCGATTACGAAAAAGGTGTTACTTTTGCTGAACATTTGAAAGATGTATTTACTCCAAACAAGTTAACAGTTCTAAATCAACTACCAGCAATTGATACAGTAGGTATCTATACGCTACACCATTTAAACTTAAAATGAAGGAAATAATTTCAACTATAAAAAATGATCTTGATTCAAAAAAAGCTCATGGGCATGATTTAATCACTGCTAAAATGATTTAAGAACTACCGAAATTAGCAATTACACAACTGCTGCATATTTTCAATGGAATATTACGTACTGGTCACTATCCAACAGAATGGATATTCAAAAATAACTATCATACCAAAACCAGGAAAAGACAATACTAAAGTATTATCATATCGTCCGATAAGCCTGCTTCCTACACTGTCTAAATTGTTCGAGAAACTACTTATGAGCAAACTATTACCAATAATTGAGCAAAAAAACATAATTTCCAAACATCAATTTGGTTTTAGAAAAAGGCATGGTACGATTGAACAAACGCATCGAATTGTTAATATGATCAGAGAATCCTTTGAGAAAAAATAATACTGCTGAGCTATATTTCTAGACGTTGCACAAGCGTTCGACAAGGTATGTCACGAAGGTCTGATATTTAAGATAAAAAAATTACTGCCACCGAATTTACACGAACTCCTACAAAACTATATTCTCAATAGAAAGTTCATAGTAAATTACAAAAGCTTCACATCGCAGCAGTGCAAAATTCAGACTGGAGTTCCTCAAGGTAGTGTGTTGGGATCACTGCTATACCTCATATATACATCTGACTTACCGATCCATAATAAAACGCTAATATCAATATTTGCAGCAGAACAATTGTCTAATCATATAAAAGAAATAGAAAAATGGTTAGAACTTTGTAGGATAAAAGTAAACGAAACTAAGAGTACACAGGTAACATTAACACTCAGGAAAGAAACATGTCCTGCTTTAAAAATCAACAATCAAATAATACCGCAATGTGATAGTGTTAAATATCTCGGAATTCATCTAGATCGAAGGCTTACCTGGAAACAACACATAAATGCAAAAATTACATAAATTAAGCTAAAAGCAAGCATCATGAACTGGCTTCTGAACAAAAAATCTAAACTAAATCTCGCATATAAAGTTCTCCTATATAAAATGATTATCAAACCGATATGTACTTATGGAATTAAATTATGGGGTACAGAAATACCATCGAACATTGAAAAACTACAAAGAACTCAGTCTAAAATTTTACGAACAATAACTGGAGCACCATGCTACATAAAGAACGCAAACATTCATAAGGATTTAAATATATCTACAATTAGTAAAAAGAATAGGCAAAAACTACATAGCTAAACTAGTCCTACATCCTAACAGTCTCGCAAGGAACTTGTTACAATATAGTGGTCATGAACGACTTAAGAAAAAAAGAGATATAACACAATTAGTTCAATATACTTAAAATATTGTTTATAAAATATATGATCGTAAACCTTAAATATGAAAACTAAAAATATTTCCTAATACTGGTAAAGAATATTATATAAATTTAGTAAATAAGATTTGAAAACTTATTGTTTATTATTAATTATTATTGTAACTGCTCGGACGTGTTTTTTAATTCGCTCCGGTAATATAATTTAAATTCTTGTAAACGTATTAATTTATTTTATTTAATAAAAGAAGAACCAATAAGTGCGTATTCATGGAAAACAATTAAGTGATTTTTGAATTAATTAAAATTAATTAAATATTCATGAAAAACAATTAAGTGCTTAATTTGTATTTTTGAGTGCATTTACCTTGCAAATAAACATAAAGCTAAAGTTCATTTAACTAATTAACTTAAATAATTTTGCGAAAACAACATAAATTTAGACATTAAGTGTTGTTATATGATATATCGGTGAATTTATTTATTTTTATTTGTTGATATTTATTACTATATATTATTTTAGTAATATTACGAATTAATAATAATTCATTTAAACTAAAGTATTTTTTTTTCATGCTTTCATGATTCATTCAATATTTAAATTCATGGTAATCAACTTAAATATAATATTATATACTATTTATATAAATATTATTTATATTAATATCTATCTTACCACTTATTGAAAAGTATTCTATTGAATTTAAATATGTCATCCCCTAACAAGCTTAATAATTCAAATGCAATGTGTCTAGAATGCAATAAAGTAGTTGATGTTGACGACAGAGCTCTTTATTGTGAAGGACTTTGTTGTCGTTGGTTTCATAGTGCTTGTATTTCATATACAGATGAAGAATGCGACTATTTTGCAGCTTTTGAGGAAAAAGCAATATGGATGTGCCCTGTTGATAGAATCAATTTTACTAAATTTAAAAAGTTAAATGGTGTTACGCCAATAGACTTAAATCAGACTTGCAAAGTCGAACCTAGTCTAAATGAAAAACTTGATAAATTAGTTGAGTTAATTAAAAAAATAATATTGCTGATTCTGAAGTGATTGATGGTCTATCAAAAACCCAACAACAGTCTGTTGATAAATTAGATTCGCTTATTAGTAAAATTGGTAAGATCGAAAATGAGATGGCTATCGTAAAGTATGATCGTCTATTAAGTAAAATAGTGTTACATACGCTAATATTACTAAAAATAATGTGTCCACGGACGGAGTTAGTGTAGCTACTAACGTATTTACAAAGGGTATAGTTATACGTCCAAAATCAACCCAAACTCACGTCCAAACGAGAAATGATGTTATAAAGGCCATTAATATTTGCAAGTTGAAAACGCCTATTTTAAAATTTAAAAGCATCAAGGATGGTGGTGTAATGCTAAAAACTATTGATGAAGATTCTAATAAACGTTTACTTCAAGAAGCTAAAAAGCAATTAAAACAAAAATATGATGTAACAGAGACAAAAACGCGTTTCTGGTATTCTGTTCCACAAAATGGTGAATAGATATGTGAATATTGACTATAATTCTCATTTTGTAAAAGAAGATATTTATATAAGAAGATGTAGAGTATGGTTAGGATATGATCATAGCTCTACATCTGCTTTTGTTACGCGACACGTTACCGTTAATAATTAATACACAATTTGTTTGGAGTTTATTATTGGTATTTTATATGTAATTAAAATACATTTATTCTTAAGTTATTTATTTTATATTTATTATATCAAATTTGATTCTTTATTTATATGCAATTAAAATTACTATTATATTCTTAAGTTATTTAGTTATATTTACTATATCAAATCTTATTTTTTATTTATTTGTCACTTAACGACTTTCTTTACTTTAATAGACCAACACTGACTTTTTTGTATCTTTCGACTTGTTCTTAGGTTTTCGACATTTTGATTAACTCTGCCTGATTGATGGTTAGTATAGCTATTTTATAACTATCATTGATCAATAATCACTCCCCCACTATTTATGTGCAATTTCGGGACTCGATTGCATTGACCAATTAGCATGGTCAATTATGCGAATCAAGTAAAAAGAAGAGAGCGCATTAATAAATTCTAAAGAATTTATTGAAATATAGAAAAGAAAGTGAAATTATATTGTGCACGCTTATGTGTGTGTGTCCTTGGCTTGAGTTTTATTCAAAACCTTCGATAGTGTTTAATAATTTTTATTAGATATGGGGTAATAGGGGATTAGGGTCAATGATGGACAATCGTGATGTCCAATCATTACACCATCACCCCTATGAAAAGAAAATTTTCGTAATAGAAAAGTTGTATGAATCAGTTTCGATCTAAGTACTTATGTAAAATCTTTTATTTATTAATATTGTTATATTTATATATTTTTTTTGTCGTTTTAGCTCTTATGGTACTTATGACCATAAAAATTTTCTTAATGTATATAAAATAATGATTTTTTTTTAAAAGTTTATAATTTAACTTACAATACAATATTTAATTTAATTTACATAAAAAAAAATGTATTTTTCTTAAAAATATTATATTTTATTTGTATTTATGTAATGTTAACAATTAAATTTATTTTTATGTATATATTTTTTGAAGAAAAGATAAAAAAAAATTATTATTTATATATATCTATATTTAATAAAAGTATATTTTTCTTAACAATATTATTTTTTTGTATTTATGTAAAAATAATAATATAGTAACAAAAATTTAGAGAATTTTTTTTTGAAGAGAATAAAAATTATTATCTCTATACATGAATTTAATATACACACACATACATAAATGATATTACTCTTAAATTTTTTTTATTATTATTTTTTTTTAACAGATTTTTGCTCTTTTTCTTTTTGAATTTATAAATGATTTCGCGACTCTATTTTATTTATATATTTTTTTTGTATCATATTACGTTTATAAAAAAAAAATGGGTTGGGCCAATTTAGTTTTCGGCCATTACTTCTGTATAATTATGGAGATTTTGATGGAGGATCTTTTGTTGGGGTATTTTTAATGTTAATTCCAATAAATTCATTATTATTTGGAGTTATCTGTCCTACTATTTTCTCCGTTGATTTCTTATTTCCATTTTTAAATTTCAGTATTATAGATACTATTAGTAAAAGGGTAAGTATAACGTAAGTGGTTGTATAATGATGTTGCAAGAAATAGTTATTTTTATATGCTTCAAAATCATTCTCTTTATTTTTTTGAAGTTCTATTTGATTTTTAATATTTTCTAACTCGTTGCTTAGAATTAAATGTCCAAATGTTTGATTAGAAAATTTTAATGTATTTAATTTTAAATGTAAGGTTTATACTTGGTATGAAGTTATTATTTAGTGAAATGGTTTTAACGTTATGAGATTGTATAGATAAATCTTTAGATTTTACGTGAAAAGTGTTTGGTATCCTAATTGTACCTGAATTTGATAATTTAAATGATTTCATTGAACCGTTGCAAATTAAATTTAAAGTTTGTTCATTTTGGAAAGAATAAAGCCATTGGTTTGAGCTAGTTAAAGGAAACCAGTGGTTTTTCTTTTCTGTTATTTTAATTTGACAGTTATTAGGTAAAATTTCTATGTGCCTTAATAATTCGACTTCGCAAAAATTGTTTTCTGACAAGATATTGTAAATAGGGTGCATTAATTTGCATATATATGTTGATTATTTTTAGTAATTATACATTTTCCTATTTCTATTTCAGTTAGAGTACTGTAATGTTTTCTGTTTAAATCTATTATTAAATATTAATTTTCATTTTCAATACTATCAATTAGTTCTCCTAATGTGGTGCCTTCTGAAATTTTTTTTATTACCACTTAAGGATGTCAACTTGACTCCAGCTGTTGGGTCAATTAGTTGTTCATCTCGTAAGCAGGATAATTTTATGATACTGACTTCGGCTCCAGTATCGATTAAGAATTTTAGTGAATTTTCGTATGAAAAAGTGGTTGGAATTTCTATATACGAAGACGATTCACTCATATAAATTGGTATATTTAAATGAGTGCAATTGCGGTTTCGCGGGAAACTTCGGTTGTTTCCCACGCCATTTCGTTTCCCAGCGAATTAGACGCGTTTTCTGTATTAGTAATTTGTCTTACCTGACGCGCAGGTAATTTATTATTATAATTATTTCTATGATTACTATTATTGTTATTGTTGCTATTATTACTAGCGTTATTTATGCGTCGATTTCCCGTAAATGGTCTATTCACTTGACCATGTTTTGAGCTTGATTTTGTCTATTATTATTATTATAATTATTATTATTTCCGTTATTATTATTATTATTTTGTCGAGGTTGAGAGCTAGAAGTGCGTCGTAGCGCTTCATCTCTCAACCTGGTTCTACATTCATTTCTATGATGATTAGGCCTTTGGAAATAACCACAAACAACATTTATTTATTTTTTTATAACCGGAAATTTAGGTAAATTTTTGTTCAAATAGCAGGTATTTTTTGTATGCCCGGTGGTGATATTTCATCTCCCATCCTGTCAACTTGCTCGATGGTATATTGGCACAGCCTTTTAAAATTTGTTTCATTTTTTGCCCGTACTATTATTTTTAGATGGATATTTGATAATCCATCTTCGAAATATCTAATTGCTGTTTTTTCATTTTCAGCATTTAAATACGACACCACCGCAGCTTCAGATGACTCCTTGCTAGTAGCAGTTTGGAGTTCCGAGTATAATTCACCGAATTTATGCACATACGTTTTTGTGCTTTCTTTGGAATTTTGTTTAGTTTTTATTATTTCGTCCATTACAGAACCTCGCGTTCTGCATTGGGTGAATTCTGTACTAAATTCCCTTTTTATGTCATCCCAAGAATTAAAATTTTTGGTACGACATAGTTCATAAGCGGCGCCATTCAACCCACTTTTTAAAATGCTCACAAATAGTGGCATATCAGCAGCATCTGTTAGTGTGGCAATCATGTCACCACAAGCTATAAATTTGTGCAATTCCGCCGAGTTTCCATTAAACTCAGTAATGCAATTTCTTGTATCCGTTAAGGATAATTTTTGTACAGTATTAGACATTTTTTCCGTTGGAACTTGTTTTTCTTCTAAAGATAATTCTTTGACCGTTTCAAGAACTACTTCTTGAATTATCTCGTTGACTATTTCGACACTTTCACTTTCGTGTCTTATAGTAGCCGCCTGTCGCGTCTCAATTTTTAATTTTTTTTTATATATAAATTAAAATTTAAAGATATATATATTATATAATAACGTTTTTTTTTTTTTATATCCACTTGTATTTATTTTTTCTTTTACTTAGTGGTATTTATGAAGAAATTTATACATATATATATTTATATATATATATTAACACAGCAAATGATATAGTGAATCAGAGAATCCAACTAAATTTTAGAATTTTTTTGAGATGAAAATATTTTACAATCAAAAATTGTGAAAATATCTGTCAATATTATTATAATTGTATCAGAGATTTTTAACAACACAATAACGAAATTTAACAAGACAGTAATTGTGAAAATATATATCAATCAATATTTATAATTTTATCAAAAATAACTATAAATTTATCAATAATAAGATAAATAAAACAGAATACTCGTGTTAATTCATTAATAGTTAATTTTTTTATTGAAATACAAAGATCTATTTTATAGATTGCATTACAATTACTATATTGGTAATAGCATTTTACGAATAGTATGAAATACTATGAAGTCTGGTGATGGGTTGGATGGTCAAAAAAAAAAGTTCGCTCAAAATTTTTTTCTAGGCGTTTCCGAGGTCGGGGAGTCCGAAAATGCAAAAAAAAAAAGTGTCCGGGGAACGCGTACGCGTACGCGTACGCTTTTTATGTGCGCAGCAACATCTCCTAGAACCGCTTGTCCGATTTTAATGAAATTTGGCACACAGGCTCTAACATACTTTGCGCAGGTGCCGGTACAAGATGAGATCGATCCTTTCAGTGGGACCATGTTAGATTTCCCCATTTATGTGGCAACCTACGTGTTTTTGTTCTACGGGAAAATGTAAAAAAAAATTTCATGTCTCAGATTTGGATGAAATTTAAAACATAGGTTGGTATAATGATTGTCCACAAGTCTACCAAGATACAGGTCTGTAACTTCAGGGGGTACCTGGTAAAATTTCCGATTAAAATTTCGTATACTCAAGAGCATATAGTAATTTTTATCTAATTAGCATAAATTTTGGTACATATGATAGTTTCCGTATGTACTTGGTGTCTGTAAAATTTGAAGTCAATACTTCAGTGGGTCCATGTAAAAATCCGTAATTACTTTTCATAAGTTCAACTATCTATATCTACAGTACCTTTCACCCAATTTCAATGATATTGAACATACAGTTTCATTTAGTTATCTATTTGATACTCCACAAATTTGTAGTTGGTAGGTACAGTACGTTCATGGGAAACTAATATATGAGCAACTTAGTTTCCGAAGAATATTTTCTTTATGCTCTACAGCTTGTAATTATTATCCGATTTCAATGAAATTTGGTACACAGGTTGAGTTCATGATTCTGCATAGGTTGACCAATTTACAGGTTAGTAGGATTAGGGGGTCCATGTTAAATTTCCGATTTAATTTTTAATTTTTTTTTTTTTCATATGTTCTACACTCTACAGCATATAGTAATTGTTAACCGATTTCAAAGATATTTTATATATAGGCTAATTTTGGGATCTAGTTAGCTCTCCCGAAATTTGGAGACCTTCAGGGGGTTCCTAGAAAACAGTTTTAGTTTCCGAATTTTATATAATTACGTGTTTTATACCATGTAATTATTATCTGATTTTAATGAAATTTGGCACAAAGGTAGACCTTCTGATTATGCATGTGTTGGCCATGTTAGAAGTTAATACCTTCAGGGGTCCATGCTAAAATTTCCAATTAATATTTCATATGTTCTAGAACATATGGTAAATATTATTCAATTTCAATGAAATTTTGTACACAGGTTGGATTCGTGATTACGCATGTGTAGACTAAGGTAGAAGTTAGTAGCCTGAGGGGGTCCATGCTAAAATTTCCGATTAATATTTCATATGTTCTAGAACATATGGTAAATATTATTCAATTTCAATGAAATTTTGTACACAGGTTGGATTCGTGATTACGCATGTGTAGACTAAGGTAGAAGTTAGTAGCCTGAGGGGGTCCATGTTTAAATTTCCGATTAATATTTCATATGTTCTAGAACATATGGTAAATATTATTCAATTTCAATGAAATTTTGTACACAGGTTGGATTCGTGATTACGCATGTGTAGACTAAGGTAGAAGTTAGTAGCCTGAGGGGGTCCATGCTAAAATTTCCGATTAATATTTCATATGTTCTAGAACATTATGGTAAATATTATTCAATTTCAATGAAATTTTGTACACAGGTTGGATTCGTGATTACGCATATGTAGACTAAGGTAGAAGTTAGTAGCCTGAGGGGGTCCATGCTAAAATTTCCGATTAATATTTCATATGTTCTAGAACATATGGTAAACATTATCCAATTTCAATGAAATTTTGTACACAGGTTGGATTCGTGATTACGCATATTTATACTTATTATAGTTATTTTAATAATATTATTTATTATTAAACAAATAAAAATATAAAATTAAATCAATAAATAATAAAGATGAGCAATTTTTGAAGAAACCACTGTTTGTTACAAAGATAATGTTAATTACAAAAAATTTTTGGACATAAATCGCTGTTAAACAACATACTATGAGTTATCTGCTCCCCCTAGTTAGCAGCTTTTTTTATTTTTTGCAATCTTCTTTGCTTAATTTTTAATAATACCGGAGCAAAATCTACCGTATCACCTTCGTAGTTTTCGATGTCGGGGATCATTTAAATTTATTAATTTTATTTCAAGATATTTCCCTTTTTTTTTTAATTTAAAAATTTTAATTTAATTATATAAATTTTAATTTTACAGTACTTTCTTGTTTTACTTAAAGATTTTTGATTTTACAAATTTTTACTTTTTTAGATTTTTAAAATATAGTTTATTAATACAAATTTTTTTTTTTTGACTTATTTAAATATGTATAACATTTCTAATATTGTTTGATGAATTGATGAAAGATGATCTTGTAGATTTCTTGCCTTTTTTTTTTTTTTTGAACTGCGCTGCTACTGATGAGATGAGTCTATAGTTGATCGGTTGATGATGAGTTGGACGTTGATCTGTTTCTGATGATGATGGTTTTAGTCTGGTTAAACGGTGCGCTGGGCCCCCTTTTAAAAATTACCTCTTTTTGACACAATTTTTACTTTAATTTTATTGTTTTTGGTTTTATTATTAAATTATTTGGTACTGTCCGCCAGACTCAGCGGGACATTAAGCAATAAAAGTCTCTTTTCTTGACGAAAAGTTTGCAATACCAACACGAAAAATATTAATTATTTATTATATTTATATTTTTTTTTTATATTTATATTGTTCGGGAAATTGGTAGGTAGTCGTACTTACTATCCAATTTATCCCACCGCTGCCACCAAATTTGTTACGCGACACGTAACCGTTAATAATTAATACACAATTTGTTTCTTTTAAAGAAAAAAAGGAGTTTATTATTGATATTTTATATGTAATTAAAATACATTTATTCTTAAGTTATTTATTTTATATTTATTATATCAAATTTGATTCGTTATTTATATGCAATTAAAATTACAATTATATTCTTAAGTTATTTAGTTATATTTACTATATCAAATCTTATTTTTTATTTATTTGTCACTTAACGACTTTCTTTACTTTAATAGACCAACACTGACTTTTTTGTATCTTTCGACTTGTTCTTAGGTTTTCGACATTTTGATTAACTCTGCCTGATTGATGGTTAGTATAGCTATTTTATAACTATCATTGATCAATAATCACTCCCCCACTATTTATGTGCAATTTCGGGACTCGATTGCATTGACCAATTAGCATGGTCAATTATGCGAATAAAGTAAAAAGAAGAGAGCGTATTAATTAATTCTTAAGAATTTATTGAAATATAGAAAAGAGAGTGAAATTATATTGTGCACGCTTATGTGTGTGTGTCCTTGGCTTGGGTTTTATTTGTTAGTGCGTTGCACTTGAAAAATAATTTATTGACATTGAATATTTCTGAATATTTGGAAATATTAAATGTAATAAGAGATTTTTGTTATTTCCGTTTAGTAATAATTGTATTTAGGTAATTTAGAAATGATTGAAAATGCTATATGATATTTTCAATATTTGGTGCGAAAATAATTTGTTCAAGTGGTTGAACAAAAAAAAATGCATTGCGCGTGTGGGAAAGAATTTTGGGTTTAAGAATTCTTAATATATTGTTTATATTAAGAAATTTTTAATAATTTTTAAAATAATAATTTTTATTAGATATGGGGTAATAGGGGATTAGGGTCAATGATGGACAATCGTGATGTCCAATCATTACACCATCACCCCTATGAAAAGAAAATTTTCGTAATAGAAAAGTTGTATGAATCAGTTTCGATCTAAGTACTTATGTAAAATCTTTTATTTATTAATATTGTTATATTTATATATTTTTTTTGTCGTTTTAGCTCTTATGGTACTTATGACCATAAAAATTTTCTTAATGTATATAAAATAATGATTTTTTTTTAAAAGTTTATAATTTAACTTACAATACAATATTTAATTTAATTTACATAAAAAAAAATGTATTTTTCTTAAAAATATTATATTTTATTTGTATTTATGTAATGTTAACAATTAAATTTATTTTTATGTATATATTTTTTGAAGAAAAGATAAAAAAAAATTATTATTTATATATATCTATATTTAATAAAAGTATATTTTTCTTAACAATATTATTTTTTTGTATTTATGTAAAAATAATAATATAGTAACAAAAATTTAGAGAATTTTTTTTTGAAGAGAATAAAAATTATTGTCTCTATACATGAATTTAATATACACACACATACATAAATGATATTACTCTTAAATTTTTTTTATTATTATTTTTTTTTAACAGATTTTTGCTCTTTTTCTTTTTGAATTTATAAATGATTTCGCGATTCTATTTTATTTATATATTTTTTTTTGTATCATATTACGTTTATAAAAAAAAAAATGGGTTGGGCCAATTTAGTTTTCGGCCATTACTTCTGTATAATTATGGAGATCTTTTGTTGGGGTATTTTTAATGTTAATTCCAATAAATTCATTATTATTTGGAGTTATCTGTCCTACTATTTTCTCCGTTGATTTCTTATTTCCATTTTTAAATTTCAGTATTATAGATACTATTAGTAAAAGGGTAAGTATAACGTAAGTGGTTGTATAATGATGTTGCAAGAAATAGTTATTTTTATATGCTTCAAAATCATTCTCTTTATTTTTTTGAAGTTCTATTTGATTTTTAATATTTTCTAACTCGTTGCTTAGAATTAAATGTCCAAATGTTTGATTAGAAAATTTTAATGTATTTAATTTTAAATGTAAGGTTTATACTTGGTATGAAGTTATTATTTAGTGAAATGGTTTTAACGTTATGAGATTGTATAGATAAATCTTTAGATTTTACGTGAAAAGTGTTTGGTATCCTAATTGTACCTGAATTTGATAATTTAAATGATTTCATTGAACCGTTGCAAATTAAATTTAAAGTTTGTTCATTTTGGAAAGAATAAAGCCATTGGTTTGAGCTAGTTAAAGGAAACCAGTGGTTTTTCTTTTCTGTTATTTTAATTTGACAGTTATTAGGTAAAATTTCTATGTGCCTTAATAATTCGACTTCGCAAAAATTGTTTTCTGACAAGATATTGTAAATAGGGTGCATTAATTTGCATATATATGTTGATTATTTTTAGTAATTATACATTTTCCTATTTCTATTTCAGTTAGAGTACTGTAATGTTCTCTGTTTAAATCTATTATTAAATATTAATTTTCATTTTCAATACTATCAATTAGTTCTCCTAATGTGGTGCCTTCTGAAATTTTTTTTATTACCACTTAAGGATGTCAACTTGACTCCAGCTGTTGGGTCAATTAGTTGTTCATCTCGTAAGCAGGATAATTTTATGAAACTGACTTCGGCTCCAGTATCGATTAAGAATTTTAGTGAATTTTCGTATGAAAAAGTGGTTGGAATTTCTATATACGAAGACGATTCACTCATATAAATTGGTATATTTAAATGAGTGCAATTGCGGTTTCGCGGGAAACTTCGGTTGTTTCCCACGCCATTTCGTTTCCCAGCGAATTAGACGCGTTTTCTGTATTAGTAATTTGTCTTACCTGACGCGCAGGTAATTTATTATTATAATTATTTCTATGATTACTATTATTGTTATTGTTGCTATTATTACTAGCGTTATTTATGCGTCGATTTCCCGTAAATGGTCTATTCACTTGACCATGTTTTGACCTTTATTTTGTCTAATATTATTATTATTATAATTATTATTATTTCCGTTATTATTATTATTATTTTGTCGAGGTTGAGAGCTAGAAGTGCGTCGTAGCGCTTCATCTCTCAGCCTGGTTCTACATTCATTTCTATGATGATTAGGCCTTTGGAAATAACCACAAACAACATTTATTTATTTTTTTATAACCGGAAATTTAGGTAAATTTTTGTTCAAATAACAGGTATTTTTTGTATGCCCGGTGGTGATATTTCATCTCCCATCCTGTCAACTTGCTCGATGGTATATTGGCACAGCCTTTTAAAATTTGTTTCATTTTTTGCCCGTACTATTATTTTTAGATGGATATTTGATAATCCATCTTCGAAATATCTAATTGCTGTTTTTTCATTTTCAGCATTTAAATACGACACCACCGCAGCTTCAGATGACTCCTTGCTAGTAGCAGTTTGGAGTTCCGAGTATAATTCACCGAATTTATGCACATACGTTTTTGTGCTTTCTTTGGAATTTTGTTTAGTTATTTCGTCCATTACAGAACCTCGCGTTCTGCATTGGGTGAATTCTGTACTAAATTCCCTTTTTATGTCATCCCAAGAATTAAAATTTTTGGTACGACATAGTTCATAAGCGGCGCCATTCAACCCACTTTTTAAAATGCTCACAAATAGTGGCATATCAGCAGCATCTGTTAGTGTGGCAATCATGTCACCACAAGCTATAAATTTGTGCAATTCCGCCGAGTTTCCATTAAACTCAGTAATGCAATTTCTTGTATCCGTTAAGGATAATTTTTGTACAGTATTAGACATTTTTTCCGTTGGAACTTGTTTTTCTTCTAAAGATAATTCTTTGACCGTTTCAAGAACTACTTCTTGAATTATCTCGTTGACTATTTCGACACTTTCACTTTCGTGTCTTATAGTAGCCGCCTGTCGCGTCTCAATTTTTAATTTTTTTTTATATATAAATTAAAATTTAAAGATATATATATTATATAATAACGTTTTTTTTTTTATATCCACTTGTATTTATTTTTTCTTTTACTTAGTGGTATTTATGAAGAAATTTATATATATATTTATATATATATATTAACACAGCAAATGATATAGTGAATCAGAGAATCCAACTAAATTTTAGAATTTTTTTGAGATGAAAATATTTTACAATCAAAAATTGTGAAAATATCTGTCAATATTATTATAATTGTATCAGAGATTTTTAACAACACAATAACGAAATTTAACAAGACAGTAATTGTGAAAATATATATCAATCGATATTTATAATTTTATCAAAAATAACTATAAATTTATCAATAATAAGATAAATAAAACAGAATACTCGTGTTAATTCATTAATAGTTAATTTTTTTATTGAAATACAAAGATCTATTTTATAGATTGCATTACAATTACTATATTGGTAATAGCATTTTTTATTTTTTGCAATCTTCTTTGCTTAATTTTTAATAATACCGGAGCAAAATCTACCGTATCACCTTCGTAGTTTTCGATTTCGGGGATCATTTAAATTTATTAATTTTATTTCAAGATATTTCCCTTTTTTTTTAAATTTAAAAATTTTAATTTAATTATATAAATTTTAATTTTACAGTACTTTCTTGTTTTACTTAAAGATTTTTGATTTTACAAATTTTTACTTTTTTAGATTTTTAAAATATAGTTTATTAATACAATTTTTTTTTTTGACTTATTTAAATATGTATAACATTTCTAATATTGTTTGATGAATTGATGAAAGATGATCTTGTAGATTTCTTGCCTTTTTTATTTTTTTTTTATCTGCGCTGCTACTGATGAGATGAGTCTATAGTTGATCGGTTGATGATGAGTTGGACATTGATCTGTTTCTGATGATGATGGTTTTAGTCTGGTTAAACGGTGCGCTGGGCCCCTTTTTAAAAATTACCTCTTTTTGACACAATTTTTACTTTAATTTTATTGTTTTTGGTTTTATTATTAAATTATTTGGTACTGTCCGCCAGACTCAGCCGGACATTAAGCAATAAAAGTCTTTCTTGACGAAAAGTTTGCAATACCAACACGAAAAATATTAATTATTTATTATATTTATATTTTTTTTTATATTTATATTGTTCGGGAAATTGGTAGGTAGTCGTACTTACTATCCAATTTATCCCACCGCTGCCACCAAATTTGTTACGCGACACGTAACCGTTAATAATTAATACACAATTTGTTTCTTTTAAAGAAAAAAAGGAGTTTATTATTGATATTTTATATGTAATTAAAATACATTTATTCTTAAGTTATTTATTTTATATTTATTATATCAAATTTGATTCGTTATTTATATGCAATTAAAATTACAATTATATTCTTAAGTTATTTAGTTATATTTACTATATCAAATCTTATTTTTTATTTATTTGTCACTTAACGACTTTCTTTACTTTAATAGACCAACACTGACTTTTTTGTATCTTTCGACTTGTTCTTAGGTTTTCGACATTTTGATTAACTCTGCCTGATTGATGGTTAGTATAGCTATTTTATAACTATCATTGATCAATAATCACTCCCCCACTATTTATGTGCAATTTCGAGACTCGATTGCATTGACCAATTAGCATGGTCAATTATGCGAATAAAGTAAAAAGAAGAGAGCGTATTAATAAATTCTTAAGAATTTATTGAAATATAGAAAAGAGAGTGAAATTATATTGTGCACGCTTATGTGTGTGTGTCCTTGGCTTGGGTTTTATTTGTTAGTGCGTTGCACTTGAAAAATAATTTATTGACATTGAACAAAACCTCCGATAGTGTATAAATACAAGCCGTGTACATCATCAGCGCACTAATACTATTACACACCGTGGTAGTCCGACAAATTTATATGAGGGACAAATTTATATGAGTTTTTGTATGGTTTTTGTATTATTTTTTAAATAAAAAGTAATAAAAATCATAATTTTATTTCAAAAAATACTTTATTAGACTTTATTTTTATATGATAATAAATATTTATTAATATAATAATAATTAATACGCTTTTTTTGGAAATGATTTAATATATGTAAGTACCATCAGAGTGTTTTGGAACCAATGATTGATTTTGCATTGATAAGAAATAAAAACACAATATCATCATTTGACACTTAAAAAAAGCGTATTAACCCCTGAAAAAAATAAAGTAATTAAATTAATATTAAAAATTCTATTGATGACCTGAGGTTCATCGTTTTTTTTTTTTTTCAAGTTTAAGACCGTCATTCATTGTTTCTTTTATTTTCCAAAATAAATATATAGATTTTTTTAAAAAAAATATTAGATATTATTATATAAAACAAATTTTAACTATAAAAAAATCAAATAATTTGTCGTTTTGTTTCACGATTTTCTAATGTTATCATTAGGCTACTACTATTTGTCATTAAATATATCTATTCTAAGTACTAAATCTAGTATTGTATATGATCAAGTTACTAATAACTTGATCATATTGAACTAATTTAAACTATCATAATGATTTGTTGTTATAAAATGAACAACTGTTGTATTTAATTTTGTGTACAAAATTATTGTTATATTACTGGATTTTGGAATAATCACCATTTGATTGTAATCACCATCTTCGATTATCTTTAGCCGTGGCTCTGGTACAATTAAATTTTTACTATAATGTGATAAACCAAATTGTGCAATTTGTGTTGGATAAAAATATCCGTGTTTTTCTCATTGTGTATTAATTGGTACACTCTCAGCAGCACTAACACATTTTACACGATCTCGAACCTCTACATTATAATTTTTAAAATACATAAAAAGTCCTCTTGGATCATAACGTCCTTTAGGTATATTAATTTTTGAATTACTATGTGACCAATTAAATTGGTTGGCCTAGATTGAAAATCCTTATCACGAAAATGGACTCTACAAACAGATGAGCAACCAGTTGGCTGCCAATCTGCTCTGTGTATAGCATTAATCCATTTTTGCCTTATTTCAACATTTTTTGGGAAACTAAATGTTGAAACAGTTTCAGATGTTGAAAAGTAATTGGATTTGCAACCTGGCACAACGCAAATACGAGGCATTGTCTTTATTGCACGAATAAAAAATTTAATTATAAAATAAAACTATTTATTGCACTATTTTTTTTCTATGTTTGTAAACAAAAACAACGCCGATGTTGTGCTTTTTGTTTACAATAAATTCACTTTAAAACTGCAAAATCTTAATATTATTTTATATTGCACTTATTTGTACTCACTTTAATTACATTTATTTATTTATTAAATTAAGTTTTCCGCGATATTATATTGGTAATTTTATTTTTTATTTGAGACGTCAAAAATATTAATTGTATCGACCGGCCATTTTAATGAAACTGTCGGACTACCACAAAAATTCTCTAAATTTATGTGCACGGCTTGTAGGAACTAACACTATCGAAGGTTTTGCATTGAATATTTCTGAATATTTGGAAATATTAAATGTAATAAGAGATTTTTGTTTTTTCCGTTTAGGAATAATTGTATTTAGGTAATTTAGAAATGATTGAAAATGCTATATGATATTTTCAATATTTGGTGCGAAAATCATTTGTTCAAGTGGTAGAACAAAAAAAAAATGCATTGCGCGTGTGGAAAAGAATTTTGGGTTAAAGAATTCTTAATAGTATATTGTTTATATTAAGAAATTCTTAATAATTTTTAAAATAATAATTTTTATTAGATATAGGGTAATAGGGGATTAGGGTCAATGATGGACAATCGTGATGTCCAATCATTACACTTTATGTATCAAAAAAGTATCGTGCACCAAATGCTCGCTAGAACATGACATTAATCAATGCACTAGCAATCTGGTTAAATGCTTTAATTGTATGTCTACTCCTAATGGTGTTGACTTTTATCATGAATCTTATAAGATGGACTGTCCTATATTTGCTAGTAAAGTTAATAAATACAAAGAAGGTATTAATTACGCATCTCAAACTATTTAAGATTCTTATATGAGTAATACACTGAATGTAAATACACCCACAAATTCTTATATCAGTCCATCAAAGAACATAAAAATTGTATATGCAAATATTAGAAGTATAAGAAATAAATTACCAGAAATTGAATTAATGTTGCAGAAATATTCTAATATTGATATTATTGTGTTAGTTGAAACATGGCTTTTTGCTGCTGAAATCAATTTCTTTAATATTCCAGGTTTTAATGCTATATTCAACAGTTGCGATTCTCCTAACAAAGGCGGCGGTACAGCCATATTTGTAAATGAAAATTTAAAGTTTATAACTAACGATATTGAAGAAAATTTTAGAAAATATTATAATGCAATCTCAATAACCATTCAGAACATAAGTCCTAAGCTATTTATAGCAACGTATTATAAGGCGCCTGATCAAAACAACAACTTTTCTTAAATCATTTGAAAAAATTTTAGTCAACAATAAAAATATTTTTGTAATATCTGATACTAATATCGACCTTCTTGATGATAATGATGATATAATTAACTATAAAGAAATATTGGAGATCTGTAACATGAAAATTTTAAATAATCTGAGTAATAATAACGCAACAAGAATTACACATTCCAGCTCCAGCATTATTGATCATATTATATCAAATGTTAATTTTGATTCATGTAATATATCTTTACATGATTGGCATAAACTTGATCATAAAGTGATGGTAACAAATTGTACCTTAAGCGTTAGTACAAAAATTAATATGTCAAAAAGAATCATTAATATATATGATAAAAATAAATTCAAATCTTTAGTTCTACATGAACTTAATAGTATTCAAGAAGAGTTTGATTTTGAAAATTTAATAAAGATTATTACAAATGCTAAGATGATGGCTACACATACAAAAACAATAAGAACAAGAAATAACAATTGGGTAACACCAGATATATTAAATAAAATAGAAATTAGAAATAAACTATAGAAAAAATTTAAAACGCAACCACTTAATAATGCGGTAAAAACAAAGTACAACCAACTTAAGAAAGAAATAACACATGAAATAAAAAAATTGAAAACTGAAATGGTTGAAAAAAATGCAAAGAGCTAACAGTGATCCAAAGAAAATCTGGAAAGTCATCAATGAAACTTTTAGTAATAAAGATACCTCCACAGTAGTTGAACTCATAACCCATTTAACTGTTGACAATAAAGGAATAAAGACATTAACAATTTAGAAGAAATATGTGAATCTTTAAATCATCACTTTGTTAAAGCTGGCCCTACTTTGGCTGCAAAATTAAAAATTAGAATTGTCCGGCCTACTAATTATCCTAGTTCTATATATTTAAAACCTACTAATACTAATGAAATATTGAATATAATTGATAATCTTAAACCAAATGGTGCTCCAGGTCTGGATGGTATAATGGCAAATGATATAAAAATAATCAAAGATTGAACTGCATCAATTATTGCATCAAGTATTAATAAATATCTAAGTAATGGTTTTTTTCTGGAGTGTTTAAAAACTGCTTGTATTATACCAATATATAAAGGTGGTGATAGATTGGATCCAAATAATTATCGATACCTATTGCCCTATTGAGTGTATTTAGTAAAATTTATGAAAGGGTCTTACACTCAAGGATCATAGCATTTATAAACAAAACATGTGACTTTGATAAAAATCAAGATGGATTTCAGCAATACTACTAAGAAAATAAAATAAAAATAAAAATAAATAAAATAACTGTGATTAATTATGACTTAAAAAAGTTCCATAATTGGCTCGGCTGGAACAAATTAACTATAAATACATCAAAGACCAACTATATGATTTTTAGTCAAAAAAATAAAATAAATATTAATCCAATAATTTCAATTAATGAACAAATCATTCAAAAAGCGGAGCTAATGAAATATCTGGGTCTCCTTATTGATGATAAATTAAATTGGAAACAATATGTTAATGGAATACGTAAAAAGATTGCACCATTAATTGGAATTATGAGGAGAAGAGATTTTTTCAATTTAACAACTAAGAAGCTGATTTATAATTAATATATTCTGCCACTGATAAGCTATAATATTACTAGTTGGTCTCAATGTAGTTATGCTATCATTAACGAAGTACAAAGATTAATGAATAAAGCAATAAAGGCTATATTTAATCTAGCAGTATTAACGCCAAACAGATATATTTATGAAAATTATAATTTCCTGAATCTTAGGCAGCTTATATGTATACACTGAAAAAGTGAAATTTATTTTTAAATTAAGAAAAGGTGTTATTAAATTTAATATTCAACTTAGGTCTAATAGGGATGTTCACAGTTACAACACAAGGAGCGCTCATTAATTGAGGCTCTCTTTACCGAGAACTGATCGTAAATTAAGAAGTTTAAAATATACTGCCATAAAATTCTTTAATGAACTACCAACTTTTATAAAAGAATCAAATTGTATCCACACACTGAAGAAGAGGATTAAATACCATGTTAAGAATAAATTTATTGTTTTATCTGAATACTGATATCATTAGATATCATTAGCAATAAATATAATTTGTTAGGTTTTCCACAATATAATATTGTATAGATTACTTTAATATTTGTTTTTATTTTATTTTTTTAAATTTTTATTAAATTTATTTGTATTGAAATAATCTGTTATTTAAAGTAATAATCAATTCCTTCTTCTCTAATACCAGCGTAGGCTGACTGAGGAGTCGAATAAAGTTAAATTTATTATTTTATTATGTAATATACTTTGTTTATACAAGTGATATATATGTTTTTTTCTAAATAAATAAATAAATAAATAAAAAAAATAAATAAATTGTTAGTTCTAAATAAGAAAGATTCAATAAAAAAAAACATTCTGTTTAACCAAAAAATTTTTTTTTTATATGAACATTGACATTTGTCATTGAATTTGATTGCCTCTTTCGCACACATACAAACTATCAAAAAAAATTCTTATTAAAGGCGATTGATATCATTTAAAAACAAAATTTAGTTTTTTTTATTATTACAATTTTATAAGTACCTTATTTTTCTCTAAAAATATTGCTGAAACTGTAATTACTTTTACTGCATCAAATAATTCAAAGTATTTTTTTATATTTATCCAAATGTTATTTATATCAAAAGACACAATTTTCAGTTTATTTATTTATTATATATTTTTTTTAATTTACCCGATAGATAGATTAACGATCTTTAAATATCAAATTGTTTACAAAACAAAAAAAAAAAATTACAAAACAAAAAAAATTTAAGTGGTACAAAAATTTTTTTTTTTACATTTTGTATATGATAGAAATCTTATGCAAAAAAACAAATTTTTTTGAATGAGTGTTCAAATTAAACTATTAATTATAAAAACTTAAAACAGATAATTCAAAAAAAATGTGTTCTACTAAATTCTATTTCATTTTCTAAATTTCTCGGAACGATAGCACATTAGGTGTCACGTAATCATCACAGTTACTGGAGTTTAATCGTTGTTTATGTGATTTATGTGGGTTTGGTCTGGTGCATTATGTATGTGTGGTTTAAAATTATGGTTGTTTTTAGTAATTTCTGAGGAACAGGTGGGATTTGGATGTGTGGGGTTGATACCTGGTGGTTAGTGGTGTTAATTAGATTGATTGGTGTTGTTGTTATGTCTGATGACATAAAAAAAAAATTAATAGAAATAACAATAATAATGCAAATAAAAAATAAGAAATACAATATTAATAAGTTTAAAAATAAAAAGACAATATTACTAAGTTTTTGTTTCAATTTATTAAAAAGGGATGTGATTTAATTTAATCTTTCTTTTTTTTGAGGTAATGATATGTCTAAATGCCTTCTTTTTGTACATTTTATGATGCTTGTTAAAATACCTATTCCGATTGAATTTGCATTAGTTGTTGTTTTTATTGAGCTTAAATTTGCCTGATCTTGTTTTATATCTTCTGATAATTGAGACATTGTTTGACTTATCTTTGCAAATTCTTCAGGATTCATTAATTTAATTATTCCCGAAGATGGTGGTGTTGTCACTAAATCAAACCCTGATTCATTTTCGTGTGTGTAAAATTCAGTCCAATTAGAAAATTAAAAATATTTTCATTTGTGACAATTTGCTGTTTGTTATTTTCATACTGTAATTCTAAATGTTCCAGAATGAAAACGCATTTTTATGTCAATGTAAGTATACCTGTGTAACCCTATGAGTTTGTGGGACACATAGTGCTACCAGAGTTTTAGTTGTAGAAAACATATATAACCAAGTATTATGAGTTTTCATCGGTATGATGTGATTTTCTACTTCTTTTAATACGGTTATATTGACACAAATTGTGAATTTTAATGCATTGTGGTGGTGTGAATTCCAAGATCTTTGGTTGTATTTGTTTGCAAACTCGTATATTATTATTATTTTGTGTGTACATTTCTCTGCAGGCTGATGCGTATTCTTCGTTGCTGTAATGTACAAAATGTCCTATGGAATTATTAGCTAAATAATCCCATTCTGGTATAATAATTAAAGTTTTATTATTATGTATAGGGATGGGATAAATTTTGTGTAACGTATATTCATCTTGTTGTACGATATCAATAACAATCTTTATACCTAAATTACCCACGTAGTTCAAATTTATGGTTGCCAATTGATTAACTATCACAGGTGAATAAAGTATCTCATGCCCTATACCAGCCGTTAAATTTCTTAATAATTTTATTAAAAATTGGGAATCTATTAGTAACGGATGTACTTTATGTTGTTGTAAAGATGTAATAATAGATTCTTGCTCCAGTAGGAAGTCATATAATCGTTCTAGCTCAGCTAACGCGAAAATTACGACCCGTTTTTGTCGCCTAAAAAAAATTGCAGTCCTTCAGTTAATTTCATAATTTTTGTCTCCCATAATGCTATCTCATGGTTCCATAGCCTACAACTTTTACTATTTTTATAATGAAAAACAGTATTACAAGTTTTATTCAATATCCCTTAATTTAAAAATAAAATCCCCTATTTCTTGTTCGCTGGTTACTGTTAACTTAGAATAAATAGTTATTTCATGCTTATACTCCAACGTTTTTCCTAGATTTTCAAAAATAATCGCTGCGTTGTTTATTCATAGTACTTCTGTTGGCATACCTTGAGCAGTAGCCTTCAAAAAATAAAACAACATAATTCTCCTCATTATCTCTTTTTCTCGCTCTGAAACAAAGAGAACACCTTATAATACAAAAAATACTTATTATATACATAAAAAATATTATATATAAAAAAATAATAAAATTTTGTCGTGCCGTTGTTTTCGAAAAATAAAATACTTATTAAAAAAAAAATTGAAAAAAAATTACATTTTCTCATGCCATAATTTCAAACGATTATTATGAACTTTACGTAGTTTCCCTTAATTCTTATTACTGTATTAAGTTCATTTGGACATTACACCACTTCATACGGCCCATTGCAGGTCAAACTGAATTTGTTTAATTTCGCTGGATTTAACAATAATACCTTATCCCCCATGCTATATGTTGCATTATGAGATTTTTTATCATAATATTTCTTTGTTTTTAATTTACTTTTTATTTGATTTTCACGAGCAAACTTATGAATTGTTTGTAATTTGAATTTTACAATTTTACTAAAATCTTCATGATTATAAACCGGATCCACATTACTTTTTAATATTTTCGGTAGCGGGTCGCTGAACCCATACAATATAAATAAAGGTGAATATTTCGTAAAGGTGAATATGATATGAGTGAACACTGGTTCTGCTAGCCACTCATCCCAAGTTTGACCATTCTTTTCCACGTTTATTTTCAAATATTCTACCAATGGTCCATGCCTTCTTTCTAGGAAACCATTGGACTGCGGATGATAAACTGTGGTCTCAAGTTTTCGAATTTTTAACAATTTGCACAAATTCCTGAAAAGTTGGCTAGTAAAATTAGAACCCTGATCTGTAATTAGTCGTTTTGGTATTATTGAATATTTTAGAATGATATATTTGTTAAACGAGTCCGCTACAGTTTTTGCCTCCATATTAGGTAGTGCAATGCAATCCAACATTTTTGACAGATCGTCTTGAAAGCTCAAAATATATTTGTTTCCGTTATTAGTAATTGGAAATGGTCCAACTATATACAAATATACTTTATCGAAAGGTATTTCCGCTGTATCAGTGACTGCCATAGACATTTTTGTCACTTTACCTCTCTTAGTTTTTTGGCATTTAGGACAACTTTCAATATACTCCTTTATTGTAAGTGTTTTGTTTATATAAAATGTTGTTATTTATATTTGTGCAATCTTATCTGCACTCTGCCTGTGATCGTCTAGTCCTAGTTGTATCTGCTTTTTCTGCTTTATACTAAGGCAATGCCTGTGTAGTATATCGATGTTCTTGCTACTGTTGATTGCTACTTAGGCAATGTCTGTTAATAGACTTTGTTTGTTTTAAAATAAAACACTGGAATTATTTTCTATATTTTCTGAGGCAATTCCTGTACAGAAGTAGAGTTAGAATTGAACTCCCTGAAACACCAAAAATCCATCCAATTTATGTTTTTAATTGCTACTTCAGCGCTTTATAAATTATTGATTGATTAATTAAAAGAAGTTTTGTGCAACAACAACAAACAGGTCAGTGTATTTATTATTGTTTTGGGCAATAATGCTTAATACGCATTATTGTAACCCGTACTTTATTATTTGTTGCTAAACTGATTTTTTATTATGCATTTTATTAAATGTGTCATTAAAGTTCATTTATTTTTTTATGTTATTAATTTACATATTTGTAAATTTATGCATTTTGTACAATTTTCAGCAACAACAATTCAAAACAAACAATGGAAATGTGTAAAGCTCACATGAAGCTTTTATTGTTACACAACACCTCCCTTTTCCGCGTTAAAACTAAATATAGTTTTAGAAAATATACTTATTTTTGTAAATTAGATTTAGTTTTAGGAAGTGTGGCGTCTTTTCTTTTCTTTCCCTTTATTTTATTTATGATTATTAATATTTTTTCCAATTACAAATTACAATAAAAGTTTCTTAAGCTCTAAATATGAAATTTTCTTAAAGTTATTTTGAAAATGTGTAATATCTTTTACAATTTTGTTTTTCTGCAAAAATATTTTTTAATTTATTTATTAATTTAATATAATTTTACTAAAAATTCTAATAAAATGTAATAAAATATCAATATAATAAATTTCTTTATGAATTTATTAAGTAAACATAAATTAACAACTTAATAAAAACTTAATAATAAAAATATAATTTTGGCAATTCTTTTTTTTTAATATAAGTTTTTGTTTAATATAAGTATAACAATTTTTTCTAAATAATTTTTTTATTTCATAATTTTGCCATTTGTGTTCTTACTAATATTATTAACAATTATAAAAAAGATGATAAATATAAAATTTTTGTATTTTCTGAACTCTATTATATTTAAAGAATTTTATTCATGTTTTTTTTACATTTTAGGTGTTCAAGTTAATTATTTCGCGAATTATTATTTCTACTTAATCTATTATTTCAATTTGATTCCTTTGATAAAATTCATAAATAAAATCTGTTCCTCCCTTTACCTTCCCTTCCAAATAAAAATCTATTTATGAATTTAAACTAAATTCGATCCTAATTGTAGTTAATTGTATGATTAAAATATAAATGAAAAATTCTGTACCGATACTATTACCGACATATATTCCATCACCTAAAACTTTTCCAATACACAAAACTTCTCCTGCTTCCTTAACTTTGATTTGTATTGCTTTTTCTGATCTACTAGGAATATCCCCTATTTTCTGAAAATATAAATCTTCCGAAAAATCTATTAAATCATCATCATTATCAAAAACTGTCTTTGAAAAATCCATTAAATCAACATAAAAAATGTCTCTTCTGAAAAATCTATTAAGTCGCATTCCTCGCCGCAGCGTTTGACATTGACTCGATACGTTGATTCTTCAGCAACTCGAGGTTCAATCTCGACTAACTGTGGCTCCGTGAGACTATTAAGCCTTCAGATATCTACTATCGTACATGGAGTGTTAGCTTCTTTATTCAATAAATAGCTAGTTTGTTTTGTTTTAATATTACTTTCAATTCTTAAATCATCACTAATACAACTAAAATCTCTTAGTTTCTCTGTTACTTCCTCATCATTACAATAAAAATATATATTATTAATATTCTCCTGAATATCACTGCTATTTAAATAACTGCTATTTTAATCACTATTTAAATAAGATTTTCTTTGCTGACAATTTACATCCACATCGATTTCTTTATTTCTTTCCAAGTCAATTTTATTTTCATGAATATTCTTTCCTAGATTCTTATACAAATCAATTTTACAATTTTGTTTTTGGTTATTACTGTTATTTGGCTGGTTGACAGTATTAAAAATAGTTTTTTTTTATATTCTTCGAATAAGTCTCTAAAGTCATAATTTTTATTGCATCTATTAACTTTATTATGATCCCTATTACTATTATCAATTTAAAATATTTCGACATTATTATGAAAATTATTATTATTAAATTTATTTAGTTTCCACTAGTTCCTGTTGCAGTCGTACCGGTACCTATTGGAAGATTAAATTCTGTCCTATTTTTGTTCGTAATCGGGAAATGCAGGTTTGTTTTGGTCCTAATATGTTACAGTTCTCCGATAAAAAGTCATTACCCAAAATTCCGTCAGCAGGTAGTAGGTCATGTTCTTCTACAACTTGAAATTCCCACGACAATTTGTCAGGTGTGAGGAAATTCCCTGAACATTTCCCTAACGTTTCACTGCGGTCATGAATAGTCTGAATAACAGTATTTTGTGTATTTGCGATAGGCGTCCCTTGTCCGATTTTGTTTTTTTTAATAAGGCTAACTTTAGCGCCTGTATCTACCAATAATGTGACAGTTTCAGTTTTTGCTATATCTAGAGGGATTGTCACAAGTGGCTCGAAACGCGCATTTTTTGTTGTTACACCCTCTACAGTTTTACTTAGGAATGAGTTAGATGTATTTGCCCATCCCTCGTCCGTTTCCCTGTCTAGCCTGATATTTTTGTCTAATCGGACATGTCACTTCAGAATGTCCGTCTCTTTCACACCAGTCACATAATAACCTAGTGTTACTACGTATTGTATTAACTTGCACTGGAGTGTCGGTATTCCGTGGTTTCTTAAAAGGGCATTTCATCGCTATATGTCCCGTATTTCGACATAAATGACATTCTACTCTTGCTTTATTTGTTGTCCTTTGTATACGAGGTGATTGGCAGTCTCTACTGTAACGTCCAATTCGTCCGCAATTAAAACATGTCACCCTAGCCTAGGTGGTTCCCTAGCTGGTGGTCTCATTGTGTTTTTGAATTCACTGTCCATCGCGCTATTGTTGTTTCCATTGTAATTTTGGTTGTTTGTACGCATTCCAGAATTGTTAAGTCGTGGTCCATTAAAAATAGGTGTCATTTGTATGTTATTTGGTGTTGTTTTGCTAGTTCGTAATTCTTGTAAAATCTCTATTAATATTTGTGAATTGTCCGATGTCTTTGTGTGTTCTGTATTCATTTTACAAGTTAGCAATCCTAACGGTCCCTGTGCAAATCTACAAGCCTTTAACAAAGTATCTCGAAAATCTACACAAATTTGAGATACTATGTAATACTTAACTGTTTCTGATTGCAGTACTCTAATAAAAGTACGGCTAGCTGTTTCTTCAGCTTCTTCTACTATACCTTGAAAACCTGTCGGATATTTGTGACGAGCTGCCATTTTAAAACAAGCTAGTTGTCTGCGAATTGTTCAACTGACTCATCAGTGATTACACATTCCTCTATTTCGCGCAGTAATTGTGGTAAGTCTTGAAAAGGTACGAACGCGTGTTTTAAAAATAGTTTTAAATTCCCTAAAATTTGCAACCGCTCGTTCTTGAAACACGTCCGCCGCTTTACCCCTTAGTTTACCACGAATAATTTGATTTAATACAACTGGTCTGTCCTGTTTGTCGGTAAAGAAATATGTATCATGTGCCAATGATACGAAATGCTGTAAGTCCAAGAGCATCCGTTCCCCTTCTCCTGAAAATACTGGTATAGTATTTGGTTTAGAAATAAAGCAATAGTTGCCCAAATCACTGTTTGTTTTATTTAACCCGAATTACCGAATCACTAATGTCTGAGTTGTTATCTAAATTACTTTCCGAATTACTTTCTAAATTTAGTTTACTTATTTCGTCTTCTAAATATGAGTTAATATCTGAATATTTTCCACTCAGTGCGTTGGCGTTACTATTAAGTTTTCCTGGTTTGTAGTGAATTTTGAAGGTGTATTCTGATAGTCTGATCTTCCACTTATTTATTCGACCTTCAGGATCTTTCTTATTGTATTCACTTATTAAAGGCTTATGGTCAGTATAAACACTAAATTTTTGACCTAATAAATATGCCCTAAAATTTTTTATTGCCCAATAAATGGCCAACATTTCTTTTTTAATAGTAGCGTAGTTTTTCTCAGCCTTTCCCAAAACTTTACTAGCACATGCTATTGGTTTATGCTGCCCAACCTCCCCATGAGATAGTACTGCTCCGAGTGCAATGTTACTAGCATCTGTTGTTAAATTAAATTCATTTGTGAAATCTATATATGTTAACACAGGGGGATTCACCAAAAGTTTTTTTATTTCTTGGAAGGCTGTTTGGTGTTCCTTGGTCCATTTGAAAGGTTGAGATTTGGTTGCCATTTTGTATAATAAAGCACCACTTGCTGCTAAACTGGGTATAAATGGCCTATAGTAATTTGCAGGCCTAAAAATTATTGCAATTCTTTTGTAGTACGAGGCACTGGGTGCTCTTGCACGCACTTAGTTTTTTCGGGATTCGGTTTCACACCTTCAGATGTGATCTGATATCCCAGATATACTACTTTCTATTGAAAAATTTACATTTTTCAGGTTGTAATTTCAATTTATTTTGCCTTAATCGCTGAAATACTAACTGCAACTTCTCATTATGATCTTCCAGATTTTTTGCATATATTACGATGTCATCCAGGTATACGAAACACTTGAAACTTTGAAGTCCCGCTAATATGCAATTAATTACCCTCTGGAAAGTCGCCGAAGCTCCAGTTAACCCAAAAGGCATGCGTTTACACTCAAAATGACCGTACGCTGTACTAAAACCTGTCTTTTCGCGGTCTGCGGGTTCCATAATACCTTGGTAATACCCACTGGCTAAATCCAAAGTTGTGAAGTACTTAGGGCCTCCTAATTGGTTTAACATTTCTTCAATTCGTGGCAGTGGAAACGCATTCCCTATTGTGACATCATTAAGTTTTCAGTATTATCTTCATCAATTTTAAATTTTATTATTTTATTTTATCACTACACGGTGGCGTTTTTCTCCATCAGGTCCAGTTTTTTTGGGACGACCAAAAGTGGTGAGTTCCAAGGACTTTTACTAGATTGAATAATATCCTCGTTAAGTAACTTTTTTTATATCTTCATTTATTACTTCTTTATGGCATTCTCCTAGTCTGTACTGTCTACTATTAATTGGTTTGGTATCAATCTTGACTGATACAGAGTGTTTAATATCGCTAACGCAACTGAGTTTATCGCCAGGCAAATAAAAAATATCGTAGCTATCCTCACAAATTTGCATTAAAGCTAGTTCCTCTTCTTCGTACATATTTTCTGGTATGCATACCGTTATTTTTAATTTTGTGATTTTCTTTCGTATTTCGTTTTTTGAGTATTTCCTATATTTTTGTTGTTCATTTTCCAAGCTTTGTTCCTTATCTCCCTTTATATTATTGTGGTTATTCATAATTTTAGCATCTTCTATTGTTGCATTTAATTCGTCCTTACTACCGATTTCCTCACTATAACTAATTTCAAATTTTTCGTCATTACTCTCTTTATTCTTACTTTTATTTTCAGTATTATCTTCATCAATATTACCCTTAACTTTATTACCTCCGTTATTATTATTATTTATATTCTCATTTTCAGTATTATCTTTATCAATATTACCCTTAACTTTATTACCAACGTTATTATTATTATTTTTCTTTATATTTTCATTTTAAATTTTATTACTTGCAACCGTAACTTTCTCTCATTTCTTTCTCACCAATTAATTCTTTGGTATCAAAATTTTCTGAATAATCGTTATTTATAGGAATTGAAAATACCTTCTTATTATTAGATGTTAATGGAAATTGTAGAACCCTTCCTGGTCCTAAAACATTGCAATTTTCTGCTAGGAAAACATTACCCAAAATTCCATCTGCTGTTAAAGAACAATTATTACCCACAACTTGGAATTCACATCGAAATTTCTCTGGTGTTAAAAAATTACCAACACACTTTCCTAAAGTTTCGCTGCTATTGTGAACAGTTTTAATTGTAGTTTTTTGCTATGCACAAATCTTTGTTTTCTGACTAATTTTCTTTTTTTTATAATAAGTTTACTTAAGCTCCAGTATCAATTAATAGTGTGACTTTATTGTTGTTGGCTATGTTCAACGGCTTGGCCACCAAAGGCTCATACTGGTGATTTTTCGCCAGTACACCCACGTCCTTAAAACCAAGGGTTGAAAATTGGGGTTTTAATTCATCCCTTGCCCGTTTCCCTGCTAAGCATGATATTGTTGTCGCGCTGGACACATAAGTTTGGTGTGTCCATCCCTCAGACACCATTCACAGTTTAGCAGTATTGTAACAATCCGTACGGCATTTATTTGTGGTGCTGCTGTAGTTACTGCAGAACGATTTTTGAAAGGACAATTTGTAGCTATATGTCCCGTATTTTTACAAGAAAAACATTCCGTTCGTTGCCAATTGGTTTCTCGTTGTGGTGGAGGTGGTCGAACCGAATTTGGATTTTGTTGTGCTTAGCAATCGCTACTTATGTGTCCACCCTGACCACAGTTAAAACATGTTAATCTAAAGTTGTTATTTGTTCTACCAATATTATTAAAACTACTATTATTATTACTATTGAAACCCCTATTATTGTTATTATGATTATTACTAATATTCATATTACTATTATTAACGCAATTTCAATTATTATAATTATAATTATTATTACTATGACTATTACTAAAAATCCTATTATTATCTCTATCACTGTTGTTTCGGGTAAGCCTGTCTGAGAATTTTGTTTGCAAATTCGAACCGTTTCCATGATTTTGTAAAAGTTCCAATAACAGTTGTGTTTGTTTTACATTTTTTTCTCTTCCGAGTTCTGCTCTACATTTAGTAGTTCAAATGATTCTCTAGCAAATCTACTAGATTTCACTGTAATTAATCCGAAGTCCGTACAATTCTGAGTCAATATGTATTGTTTAACAGTTTCGGACTCTAATCCCCTGATAAAAGTTTTACGTCCGCTCTAAAATATCACTTTCGCTAGTGATACGAAATTCTGCAACTTCAGAATTACCCTATCACCCTCACCAGAAAATGTCGGAACCACCTGAAAAAATGTCTTACAAGTCCGTTCCAATGGCATTGCCTTCTGAAATTATCTGGTGTATTTCCCAGATTGTATTGATTGAACACAAATTCACGATTCCTGAAAATCTCCTGTTGGTCTAATAATAATAATATATTTTATTGAGATATACAAATGAGACGATTAGTCTCTACAATAAGTATATACATTAGATAATTAAATAACAAATGAAAAATGAAAAATGCTCACAACAATCAATATAATTATAAATGAAAATAAAAATAAATTACTACTGAAAGAAAACTAAAACAAAATTTAACATGATTTAATTTAAACAATATTTTTTAACATTATAAAGACTTATAACTTACAAGAGTCATACATGCTACGGATGCCACATAAATAAATAAGTAAGATGGAGCTATATCAAAGAACTGAAGTACTGAAAGCAGAGATTACAAAATTTTTTATGCGATGAAGCACTCTTAATAACAACAGGTAGTTGATTCCACAAGGAAACTATATTAACAAAGAAAGACAGATGGCGTAAATGTGTTTTATGATTAGGTACAATAAGATTACATGTTCTGGGCGATCTCACAAAAACAACTTTATTCGCTAAATACAAAGGTGTTTTGAAATAAATATTTTGTGCAAAAAACATATGTAACGATAATTCAAATAATTAGAGAGCAAACAATTGAAAATAGATTTATTAACATCACGTACACTATCAAATTTTCGGCGATTATAAACATATCTAATACACGCATTGAAGAGCACATTGAGTCTATTCCTTTCACCCACATTCATAGACGAAAAGACTACATCACAATATAGAAAGTTAGGGACAGCCAATGAAACAATCAGTTTATGTCTAGAAGCAAGCGGGATGTTGTCAGAAAATTTCCACATTCTACGTAGGACAGCATAAACTTTACACGAAATTGAACTAATATGATCAGACTAAGACAAAGTTTTGTTGAATATTACTCCTAGATTTTTAACTTTATCACAGTAAGGTATAGTTTTGTAATTAAGACGAAGCAATGGTAAATTGGACGTATCAACTGCTTTCTGAGATATTATAATAGCTTGCGATTTAGAAGCATTCAATTTCAATTCATTATCATTAGCCCAAAAAGATATTGCATCCAGTTCATCATTAAGCTTACCAATATAAGATGCCAGTTTCAAAGCAGGGCAGCTTAAGTAAATTTGCGTATCATCTGCATAAATATGACATTTAGCTTCTGACAGACATTCAGGTAG
Organism: Rhamphomyia laevipes; assembly: GCA_963920725.1. Taxonomy (NCBI): domain Eukaryota; kingdom Metazoa; phylum Arthropoda; class Insecta; order Diptera; family Empididae; genus Rhamphomyia; species Rhamphomyia laevipes. The sequence goes on from OY987255.1 coordinate 111,195,412, forward strand.
ATCATTGATGAATAGACAGAATAGCAGAGGACCCAAAATGGATCCTTGAGGTACACCACAGAGAACAGGTAGTAAATCTGAGGCACTATCATTACAAAAAACATACTGAAATCTGTCAGTTAAATAGCTAAGAATAAGATTTAAAGCACGATTATGAAAATTAAATTTGTTTTTAAGTTTTTGGAACAGTTTTAGGTGATTAATACTATCAAAAGCCTTAGAAAAATCTAGAAGCAAAAGAATAGTACATAGTTTTTTATCAATTTTCGCCGAAATATCATCAGTTATGCTTGAGCAGTTTTGGTACTGTGTTTAGATCTGAAACCAGATTGGTACTGGTAAAGCAAATTGTTTGATTCTAGATGTTTACATATTTGATTGTGCATAATGAATTCAAAAGCTTTTGATAAACTAGAAAGCAAACTAATTGGGCGAAAATCAGTTATTTGTGGTAAAATTTTAGCTACTTTCCAGCAATTTGGATACATCGACTTAGTGAAAATGTTTTTAAAAATATAAACTAAGTGCGGCAAAACCACAGGTAGCAACATTCTGATAAACCTTATCTGGATTTTATCTGGTCCAACAGCCTTAGATTTAATATGCTCAATAGCATCAAACACATCATTAGCAGTAATACACTGAAAACAGAAATTATTACAATTGGCACTACCATCAGTATTATCATACAAAGCATCATAATTAACAGCGCTGGACACGTTGACAGGAGTGACACAAAAGAGTTTATTTAGCTCATTGACATCAAAGGACTCCAATTCATCAGCGGACTGCTTATTATGAATTCCAAAAGTAGCTACATTTTTCCAGAAATTCTTTGATGACAAGTTGGTATCTAGTTTTTCAAAAAAATAAGCTTTTTTTGCCTTCCGAACTAACAGAGTGGCTTTATTTCTCAGGCTCGTGTATTTGGACCAATTTTCATCAGTTTTCGTGTATTTCCAGAGATCATAAGCAATATCACGATCCGCTGTTATTTTTTTAATTTCACCATAAAAAAAGAGGAAATATTTAGGATTTTTACGTATAGAACGAAGTGGGACATGTTCATCAAACAGTTTACGAATAATATTGTTAAAAACAGATAACTGAACATTAACATCAGGTGACGAATAAATTAGATTCCATGGACACATATTAGCAGCATTATAGAGGGTGTAAATATCACAGTTTTTATAATACTTGACATTTTTTACGAAAATTTATTTTGTCTTTATCAGGGACTTTAACAGGAACTATGTATGAGAAGTAGATAAGATCATGGTCGCTTGAACTAGGCAAAGAGATCTGACCAAAACTGGATGCTTTATCAGTAAATTCTGAATTAATAATAAAGATATCAAGAAGCGAAGCAGATGTTTTATTAAATCTGGTCTCATAAGATGTGTTTAGTATTGATAGTGAAAAGCTACTTAATAATCTAATAAAGGCAGGTTTGACATTATCCAGTTCCGACAATATATTAATATTAAAATCACCACCAATTATAATATGTTCATACTTTGGCGATAGCTTTTTTAATTCTTCTGATAAGTATTCAAGACGCCCAACTGTAGGTTTACAAAAATAAACACAGCCAAGCAGAAATGATTCCTTGTCTAATTTTAATTCTATAAACATATATTCAAGTCCAGGTATTTGAAACGACTGACATAGAATTTTAACAGAAAGCCCACACCTAACATAGATTGAGACACCACCACCAATTATTGGACATCCATCAGAATTTGTAATGGACCTGTCATTTCTGTAGAGTTTAAAGCCAGCAATTTTAATCATATTCGATGTGATATCAGAATTCAACCACGTTTCAGAAATCATGAGAACATGTACATTAGTTTTATATAAAGCTGAACGTATTACATCTATTTTGGGAAATAAACTTCTTATGTTAATGTGACAAACATTCAGCGATTCCTTGGGCTTAAGAGCTGACTTTAATATAATATTAGGAATTCATAAATTACCAGGTGGTTCATCAGTAATTAATAAATATAAACCCGCCCAGAAAAACTTCAGTCCATGATATTAGCGAAGAAATTATATGACAACATTCAACAGCAATGACCCTTGTAAACACTAAGCCTAAAATACTACTTAAAACTACTAATACAATTTTGGCAAAATATAAAATGGAATATAAATCTGAGAGCAATAACATTGTTATAGAGCATAATGGAAAATAACAAAAATACTTTACATAAATATATAAACAAGAACTCAAAAACATCATATTAATTATCAGCATCTATAACCTCCGGCTCCACAATTAAAGACTTTCTTCTGCTGGCTGTAGAACTGTTGTTATTTATTAGTTGATTTTTGGATGTTATTTTGATAGCTTTATCATTTTCCGTCTTAACAATATAGAGATACCCCTTGTGAGTATAAGATTTAAAAATCCAGCCATCCTTTTTTAAAGTGTTCGCCAGTTTAAGTAAATCAGAAGTCTTTTTCGTTAGACTTTCATTTATATAAATTCTGCAGTTACCACTAAATCCAACATGCGAAACATTTAAAGTTTTAAATTTCAAATATTTGCTGAAAAATGTATTTCTAACCGACGGCCAGAGAAATTTAACAATAACTGACCAATTCGGAATTCGAAAGATAGATGACAAATTGTTATTAAATTCATTATTAAATTGTAATATTTTACAAATTTGTTTAAATGTTTCAGTTAAGTCTTCATTATCAAGTTTTGGAATTCCATGTATAATAAGATCATTATTATGTGATAATCTTTCAAGGTGGTCAATACGATTTTCAATTTCATCATTTTTCATTTCGGAATCTATATCAGGGCTTGAAATTTCAGATAGTTGTGCAATTTTATGTTCCATCATCTCAATTTTAGCATTCACCTCATTTTCGACATTAGCAATTTTAACATTGACCAATTCAATATTTGCTGTAATTGAAGACACCACTTCATTTAACTTATTGTTCAACTTATCTTCAAGATTCTTCAAATTATTATTAATAATTCTACTCTACTCTGTTATTTGTATGTCGTATTGTTCCTTGTGATTTGATTGTGTTTGGATTTTCCATTGCGGTTTCATGTGGTAAGTTTTCGCTTTCCTGTTCTTTTAATTCGTGTTCTGGTTTTTGTACTATACGGTCAACCGCTCCTTCAAGTTCCAATTCACTGTCTGAATCTGAATGGTTGGTCGCGAAAGTCACCGATCGTCTAGGTCTGTTTTCGTTTATTAATGTTGTCCTAGGAGTAGATTCTAATAAATAATTTGCTCCAAACGTAATATTTGTAACCGAAAAATTCTCGTAATTTTGTAACCAGGTTGAAAATAGCAAATCCTTTTCTTGAATCTTTCCCTGTTTGCGAGTTACAGGTGCCATAGAATTTTTACGAAAACAAACCTAGATAACCCAAAAAAATAAAAAAAACACTGAGAGAAAACTAAAAAAAAAAATAACCTAATAAATTTAAATTGACTAAAAGACTAAATCGAACTCTAATAGTAATCACTAAACAATTATCTACAATAGTATAATATATCAACCTAAACCTTGGTTGGTTGGTTGGTTAAAGTGGCGAGTCACAACTGGCTGCACGCCCGGCGACCCCAATTAGCGCGTTTGCACCGTTTTGCTACCACTCATACTCATGAGACCAGGTTAAGTTGCGCGATGGGAAGAGACGGTTTAGATCCATCTCGTGTTGTTCAAGAAGCGTACCATATCTTTGGGTTGCTTCGTGGATATGTCGTTGAGTTCTGTGAGGTATGGGCTGCCGAAAGAGTTGTGTCTGGCTCTGGCAGATGAAATGCACTACAGTTTCTTTTTCCTGCGGTATATTGCAGCTTCGGCATGATTGATTGAATGGGATGCCCTGTCTGGCCGCATGTTCGCCAATCGGCCAGTGCCCCGTGTATACAGCTGTGGTTCTAGCTATATCTTTGCGGGGCAGCTTTAGGAGGTAGTCCGTTTTTCTTTTTTCGTAGGACGGCCATGTTTTCCTGGCTGTTCTACACGTTGCTAGGTTCTTCCATCTTAGATTGGCTAAGGATAGGAAGTGTAAGTGGATGTCTCTTTTTACGGTATTTAAGGGGAGCTCAACTTGCTCAGCAAGTGATGCATCTGAATCGGAGCCTCTCCTAGCTAATTCATCAGCACATTCATTCCCTGGGATGTTCCTATGGCCTGGAACCCATAGCAGGGTGACATTGTACTGGCTACCAATATGTGCGAGCTCATTCGAGCATTCCTGTACTAGCTTTGATGATATTATGGCTGAGTCAAGAGCCAAGATAGCAGCTTGGCTGTCCGTAACTATTGCCACGTTGCGTTTAGGGGATGTGTCATTCCTCACTATTTTGCATGCTTTCCAGATTGCTAGCATTTCGGCTTGAAAGACGCTAGATCTGTCTGGGAGTCTATATGATTGAGTTAAACCTAAAGTTTCCGAATAAACACCAGCACCAACACCACAGTCCATCTTTGAACCATCGGTGAATAGTACAGTGTCCATTCCACTCAAGGGGTTTCCATCCTTCCAATTCTTTCTTGTTGGTATCCTAACTTTGAAATTCTTGTCAATCTCCAACTTGGGGATGGTGTAGTCTGTGGATTTGGGTACAAGTGTCCTGGTGACAGTACTAAGGATATTGCTGTGTCCATAGGGTTTTTCCAGCCAGTACCCATTTTCTTTGAGTCTGACTGCACTGCAAGTGGCTATCTGTTTGATGTGTAGGTCCAATGGGAGAAGATAGAGAATTGCATCCAAAGCATCCCTCGGCGTAGATCTTAACGCACCCGTGACGCTAATACATGCACTCCTCTGAACTCTACCTAGCATGGTACGAATGTATTCCTTCCCCACAGCTGGCCACCACACAACTGATCCATATGTGAGGATGGGACGTACTATGGCAGTGTACATCCACAAAGCCATGCTCGGCTTTAATCCCCACTTCTTTCCAAGCATCTTTTTACAGGAATATCGAGCTATGCAGGCCTTCCTGGCTCTTTCTTCACTATTAAGTCTCCAGTTCAGTTTCGGGTCGAGTACTACGCCCAAGTATTTTACTTTAGATGACAGATCAAGCGTTACACCGTCCAGTCTTGGACGGATGAACGTTGGTATCTTTGTTTTGGTTGTAAAAAGCATCAGTTCTGTTTTAGCCGGGTTAGCGCATAGGCCACAATCTTTGGCCCATTTGTTAACCATGCCCAAAGCCCTTTCCATTATCTCACTGATTATGTTGAGATACTTCCCAGAAACCAAAATGACTAAATCGTCTGCATATGCGACCGCTATAATTCCTTCCTGCTGGAGTTTATTCAAAATTTTGTTCATTACCAGTAACCACAGTAGGGGAGACAGCACTCCGCCTTGTGGGGTTCCTCTACTTACATGTCTGGTAATCTGATTATCGCCAAGATCCACCTGGATTTCCCTGGTCAAGAGCATGCTAGCTATCCACCGGCTAAGTGTTACTTCGACACCTAATTCGGCCAGCGATTCTAGGATGGCTGATACATGGATGTTGTTAAAGGCACCTTCTATGTCCAAAAAGGTGGCTAAGGAGAATTCTTTATATTGTATAGATTGCTCAACAGTTCGCACTACAATCCTTGTAGGGTTGCCAACAGTTCTGTTTGTAACAGACATTGTATGTTTCCCTAGTCACCCTCCTCAGGTTGGTAAGGTTTTCATTCCACCACACAGGGAATGTTTTCTTGCTGCGTTTTATAGGACATGACACTTCAAATGAGACCCTCATGGCCTTAGTGAACTTGTCCGCCTCAACTTCTAACTCATGGATTGTTTCTATATCGGTTGCGGGGCTACCTATGGCTGGTAGCTTTTGCTTCAGCACTGCTCTGAATTTCGAACAGTCAGTGCTTTTAGGATTTCTATAAGGTTTTGGCTTACCGAACAGAAGGTTAACTTTGAAGAGTATCCAGCTGTGATCCGAGAAGGATCTTCTCTCGGATACTCTCCAATTTTCTACTTTTAGGTTTTCATCATTACCAATGCATGTAATGTCTATAACATCTTCCCAGCCCGAGAATCTTTCTGAGCTAGGAAAAGTGAATGTAGGGGTATTACCCCTATTGCATATTAGTAGGTTAGTATTTAGAATAAAATCAAATAGTGACTCACCTCTTTCGTTAGTTTCCGAGCTGCCCCACAGGGTGTGCCGAGCATTGGCGTCGCATCCAACAAGCAGTCTGCTTCCTTTGGCATGGACCAACTGCTGGAATTTCGGTGGTGGGGCTGGTTCGTCATGGGCCATATACACTGAGCTGATGTATATATCTTTACCGTACGAACCCTCCACTTTCACCACTGTTAGATCTTCATAGCTATAATTGGGACAAAGATGTGCATTAATGTGTTTTTTAACTAAAATACACGTTCTTGGCTTACCTTGATCTGTGTCTACGGTCTTGTAGAACAGGTTATAATCTCTGGATTCTGGAGGTGTTGATCCAGGGTTCTTGTACTAAGGCGATGTCTAGGTCTTCCTCACTTAGGAGGACCATCAGGTTATCCGACGCACACCGGGAGTGCTTGAGGTTAACCTGAACCATCTTCATGTTGTTTAATTTTCTACTGCCCCTGCCTCTCTGGCTAGAGACATCTCCTCGAGCAGGTCGCTGGCTTCATCCAGGTCGTCAACCTCGGGACTTCCTGACTGGAATATTTTCAGCTTTGCCAGGCGTATTCCGAATCTTAGTTTGTATTCGAGCTTTTCAAGTGGCTGAAGACTTTTTTCGTCGATTAGAAGAAGGAAACGATATGCTATTCTTCGGCTGGTCTGACATATCCGCTTCCTTCTTTAACACAGCCCAGTTATCCATCGGAACCCCCGGATTGTGCACCTTCAAACACGCAAGGAGCTTCTCCCCTTCGATCTCCATCCTAGGTAACCAAATGCGGGCTCTAGGTCTCCTAGGGATTTCCTTAGCCGGGATGAGGCCAATCTTGGCTTCATCCCAAGCGTCACTAATCTTAGCGACACTATCCCTAAGGAAATCCATCGAGAACTGATCCTCGCATTTAATTACCCGGTAGCCCCTGACCACCTCGGATGAGTCGAAACACGGCAGAGGCCCCCCTGGCTCTCTAGGATGAAATCCATCACGAGTTCAGATAGCTTCACTTCGAGCTGTGCCCACAAATCGGCTGTGACTTGCCGGTTGCTGGGTTTTTCATTTACTACGGCAAGTCGTAAGTGATCCTTGGCAATATCACTAAACTTCCGCGTTGTAGGCTTAGTTTTGTTGATGGTATCTGTTCTGGCGACCTTTGTTTTCGGCATAACACCGCAGGACTCTTCTTGAGACCTGTCTCTCTTATTGTTCATGCCTACTTTATCTGAGTTATGCGACTCAAGCTGGCGCACTAACTCAGTGTACTTCTCTTTGTCCGCCTTGTCCCTTTCTATGACCTTGCCTTCAGCCTCGTTATGAGCGATCTTGCCCAAAATAAACTTGGCTTTCAGGAGCCGTCTCTTCAGAAGGGAACCGGAGCTTCTCACAGAGGTTTTCTTTTTTACTTTAGTAGTACTCTGTCTGGTACTAGATCTGTTTGGATACTTTGGCGTACTATGGCTGGTACTACCGCTGAATCCAGGTTTGGCGTCTATGGTACTATGACTGGTACTTGCTTTTGTTGCAACACTAGGAGTACTATGGCTGGTACTAGTGCCGTCTTTTATCGTCTCCTGACTGGAGAGGAGCAGATCATCTTCAGAAGATGATCCAATATGTTGTTGTTGATTGTTGTTGTTGATTGTTGTATTTGTTGTTAAATTGTTGTTCATTGTTGTTCCCACGAGTATGTCCGGAAGAAACGGTCCATCTTGGCAGAGCCGACTTACCAGGATAAGGCACTTAGTACAACCGACCTTGCCTGGGCATCGGAGGGAGCTCGCTAGCGGCTGGTTTAACCCCCAGCCTTTCAGTCCTCGGCACGGTGCTCACACCACCTTGACATTAGGTTTGGATAGGAAAATGAGTATTGGAAAGGAAGTACTAGGAGGGATGGGAGGGGGTTTGGGAAGGTGTTGCGACTGTTGGCTACGTAGAAACGCATTGCCCAGGACGAACCAGCATGATTGACTTGTCATGCATACGTGGAGGTCGCCGCAGCTCGCCCCACCTAAACCTTATTAAACAAAATCCCTTACACAAATATATAACTTTAAAACTAAAATATTATCCAAATATACTCTAAATTGATATAACAAATTTTTTATAGAAATAATTTATTTATTCTTTATTTTAAAATTGTTAAAAGCAAAACAGTTCTTTTGTTATTTTACCAAAAAAAATTTAATATTAAAAAAAATCAATACAAAAATGTTCAAAGAAAATACTACCAAACTAATCAATGACAATAAAAAATAAAAATTACCGCCTAAAATTATGCAAAAATAAATAAAAAAAATATCTATTAAAAATTATTACCAAAAAAATGAAGATTATAACATTAACGCCTAAAATTATGCTAATACAAAAAAACTACCTACTATTAAAAATTATTACAAAACCCAAATCATTTTTATTCAAAATTAATTACATATGACAATTGAACCAAAAACTTGAACCTACTATAAAACAAAAAATAAATATAAATAAAAGCAATCGTCACCCCCGCCCCTTTTACTCGTTGTCCATATAAATTGTCTGCTTCAAAACTTTGCATTACCTTGTTTCTGCTTTCTTAATTTTATTTATCGTTGCTGTTGTCTTTTTAGTTCCCTTAATTGTTGTTTGAACAAACGGTCTTGTTCTCTCGTACATTCCAGAGTGGCAAGTAAGCAGCGGAAGAGAACGCACGCGTTTGTAATTTAAGCTAAAATTGTATTCAAACTAGAATTAATTAGTAATAATAGATAAAATAAGTCAATTTAAATCAAATTAATTAGTGAAGGTAAAATGAATGAAAGCTCCAGCGGAGATACACAAAAAAAAGATGTTGAATCTTTAAAAATAACTATTAAAAGAAAAAAAAGTTTAAATTCTAATTCAGATTCTGAAGGACAGACAATGATCAAAAAACAAAAAATAAAAACAATAAGCAATTAAGTGAAGAAAATTCTCTTCAAAAAAAAGTGATCAATAAATTAAAACAATTAGTGGAGAAATTATCAAAATCTAGCCATTCAACTCTGAGATCAGAGAATAGCTTCTCTATTCTACAAGACTCAGAGGATGAGATGGTTTGTGAGGACCCAAACAATGAAACCAATAATCCAAGAAAAGACTCAATTGGTGAAACTGAATATGAAATTTGTAAAAGTGCAAATAAAGAAAGTTATGATAATAGTGATAATAATTTTTTGCAATCATTAAAAGAGCAAAATGAAAGACAAAACAATCAATTTATAAATAAAAATAAGAAAAACAATAATGAAAATGAGTTAAACTCAAACGAATTAAATAATATTAAAAAAGACAAAAATATAAATGGTGATAAAATCATAAATAAAAAAGATAAAATCCAACCTCTGTATGTTTATAATATTCTCCCTTCCATTTTCCTTCCTACTAACTTTTCTAGAAATTATAACAATAATAATCCTGAAATTAATTGTTCCTCTTCTATTACTATCAATGATATATATGAAGGTAACCATCCGATCCCCTCTTATACCACTCCTTTTTCTCATGACTCTCCATTCACCCTCTCCAGCTCTCCTTCTATAACTATGCCTACCAATAATAATAATAATAATGATAGTAGTAATAATAATAATAATAATAGTATACAACATAACATTAGTAATGTAAGCTTAACTAAACAGAATAGGACTATCGATAGTAAAACAAGTAGAAAAACATCTTGTAAAGGATTAAAATGTACATTATCCAAAAAACTCCAAAAAATTCAAAAATTTGTACGTGTTCCTGCATTAAATCCCCTTACCCCAGTTAATGATATTCCCTACTTATACACAGATCCATCAATTTATTCCACCGATTTATCCTTATTAAATTCCAATGATTATGATAAAATTACTCGTCCAGCTATTTCGGATACCGAAACCCAAATTATATTACCCCTTGACCTAAGTTCACGCTCCTTTTTAGATCCCCTCCTACCTCCAACTGTAAAACTAACAAAATTATCAGCTTCCACAGATAATGGTCGCTATATATTATCTCGCCTTAATGATCACAGAATTTTTGAGAACGTAAGACTCTATCTTGCTTATTTTCATGACAAATCAGACTCAGTTTATATCGATAATAGATCTAAAAATAACTTAAAAGTTGCAATTCAGAAAGAGGGGCTTCCCACAGATTATAAAGCTCTTAGAAATATTTTCGACAAATTTCATGAAGGTTCAGATTTATCTCCAGCTGAAGTCACTGAACACTTAACATCTTATGCGTCACATTTAAACTCAAAAAGGATTTCTTATCTTCAAAACTCTCGTGAAGCCGCTGACAAGTTTTTTCGTGCCCCCCCTCAACAACAAAAGAAATCCCCTTTCTGGTAAATCAATTTCTTCTAAACCTTCTAAATCTTTAAAGTTCTTTTATCACAATTGTGGTGGCATTAGAGGTAAAATTAAGGACTTATTTGTAGACATTAACTCAACCTTATTTGATATTATTGTTATAACAGAAACCTGGTTAAATGATTCATTTATCAACTCTGAATTTTCAAATGGCGAATGGACAGTGTACAGAAATGACCGAGACTATGAGTCTACAGGTCTTTCTAGAGGTGGTGGTGTCTTAATCGCTGTGCGAAACACTATCCATAATGAAGCCATTGAAACCGTTTCCTCAAAATTTTTTGAACACATATTTATTAAACTTCAAGTTAATAATAAATTTTACTTTGTAGGAGCAGTATACATACCGCCTGTGTCAGACGAAACTGTTTATAATGCTTTTTTTACTTCTTTTTTATCTGTTCATTCTTCTCTCCATGAAGACGACAATATCATAGTGTTTGGAGATTTCAATCGTCCGAATTTATCATTAACTATCGATGAATCAGATGGTCAATTGCTTCCCATTAAATTTATGGACGATATAGATCTCGATCTAATTGAAACATTTTATGGCAATGATTTACATCAAATTGTATCTCTTCCTAACAGTAATGGGAATTGGCTTGATTTAGTATTTACTAATACTTATGACAATGTGGTAGTTGCACCTGTTTGTGATGCTGAGAACTTATTTTCTAACACAATTCATCACACTGCAATCACTGTCGATTTCCCTACCACTGATAATACTTATTCTAAATCTTACAATAATTCAATTGTATTTGACTATAAAAATGCTGATTTCACAAGCATTAATGAACATCTTTCTAATATTAACTGGACAAATATTTTATCTAGCAATGACCTTAATAGTGTGATTTCCGTATTTTATGAACACATTTTCGAGTTAATCCATCAGTTTGTTCCTAGAATTATAAAGAAAGATAAGTTATCAGAACCCTGGTTGAATAAGGATTTGAGAACTCTGAGAAATCACAGAAATAAATTATACAAAAAACAAAAAAATTGTACTAATATTTCTGAAGAATTAAAACAGGAGTACAACAGTGTAGCCAATAATTTCTCCAAATTATCACATGAAGCATACGATCATTACGTTAACGAGGTGGGTCAAAACATCGTTAAGAATCCCAAAAAAATTTTCAACTTTGTTAATATGAAACGAAAAACCTTAGGATATCCTTTAAATATGTATAAGAATAATTCCATCAGTTCAAATCCACAAGAGATTAGTAATATGTTTGCGGAACGCTTTCAAGAAGTTTTCTCTGAAAACTCAAATAATTCAAATTCCTCTCCAACTATCCCTGCCTACCAGACTCTAATCGATGAGCTCTCACTATCATTAGACGAAATTATGATTTCACTCTTAAAAATTGATACGAATAAGAGTCCTGGTCCTGATTTAATTCCAAACTTATTCCTCTACAATTGTGCACAACAATTATCATTTCCTTTATATATTATATTTAATAAATCGCTAAAATTAGGGTACTTTCCGACTGATTGGAAATCATCATATCTCACACCAATCTACAAAAATGGTGATAAGTGTAATATTGATAATTATAGAGGCATAGCTATTTTATCCTCTATACCTAAAATCTTTGAAAAAATAGTTTGTGATAAAATAACTACTCTAATCACCCCAACTCTCAATGAACCACAACATGGCTTTCGTAAACACAGATCAACTGTAACTAATCTCATGGTACTTGTCTCGAACTGCCTGTGTGAAATGGAAAAAGGTAAACAAGTTGATGTCATTTATACTGACTTCAGTAAAGCCTTTGATAAAGTTGATCATAATATCCTACTTAAAAAACTAGAAAAAAAAGGTATTTCAGGACCAATGCTCCAATGGCTAAAATCATACCTAACAAGCAGAACACAGTATGTCAAATTTCAAGGCTACGTTTCAAAACAAATATCTGTAACGTCTGGTGTACCCCAAGGTAGTCACTTAGGTCCTCTATTATTTAACATCTTCATCTCTGACCTCTCTGAAATATTACATGACATACCTCATCTATTATATGCTGATGATTTGAAAATTTATTATGTTGTTGATTCACCCTCTGATGCACGATTTTTACAATCAAAATTAGATTCTCTTAATGACTGGTGCATACAAAATAGATTATATCTAAATATATCTAAGTGTCATGTAATTACTTTCTCTCGCAAAAGATGTACCAGCAAATTCAACTATAGCTTAAATGGTACTATTCTTGACCGTGTTGAGCAAATACTAGACCTTGGCATTATTCTTGACAGCAAGCTCTCTTTCAATTATCATTATGATAAAATTATTGCAAAAGCTAATAAACTACTTGGCTTTATTAAAAGGAGAGCGAAGGAGTTTAAAAACATATGGGTGACTAAAACTTTGTACTGCTCCCTCGTACGGCCTATTTTGGAATATGCTTGTCAAATTTGGGATCCAATATATCAAATTAATAGTAAGAGAATTGAATCAATTCAAAAAAAATTTCTGCTATTTACTTTAAGAGACCTACATGATCCTAATGACTATGACAATTTACCATCTTATTCTACCAGACTCGCGTTAATTAATTTATTACCGTTATCTTCAAGAAGAATCCTGTTAACATCATGCTTTACCTATGATGTATTAAACAAAAATATTGAAGTTTCCTACATATCTGATAAAATAAAACCCAATAACGATTTAAGACAAACAAGAGTGTCTAAGCCTCTAGTTGAATACTTTCATCGTACAGACTATGGAAAAAATGAACCAATTAACAGATGTTGTACAATCTACAATAAATTCGCTACACACTCTAACACCTCAAACTCTAAATACGCTTTTAAGTCACAACTAATAACCAACCTCTCTATATTAGAAACTTAACTTCTTCTATGTGTTTATGGATAAAAAATATCTCAAACATACTTATAATTATAAATATAGATAAAATATACTTTAAAAGTAATCATAATTGTAATTTAAGAATAATGTACATATATTTTCTTTTTAATTTTAATTTTATTTGATTTTATTGTAAATTTTTCATTTTGTTATTTAAATATAGATCTTATGTAACTATAAAATAAAAATATGTAATTTATATGTAAGTAATTACTGTACCTTGTTTGGTAAATAAATAAATAAAAAATAAATAAAAAATAATAAACAAATAGAGACAATAAAAAAAGCAATTATAGAACACCTAAAAATTAAAGATTTCAATATTAAAAAAATAAACTCAAACAAATATGCAATTATTAGTGAAAACATAGACATTTATAGAAATATTAAAAATTTATTGACATCAACTAGTTGTCAATATTATACTTACACTCCTAAAGAAGATAAAGTAAAATCATTAATCCTAAAAGGTTTAGATTCTATAGATGACCCAGAACTGATATTAGTTGATTTAAAACACTTTGAAAACGAAAAGATAAAATTTGTTAACGTGACAAGATTTAAAACAAAGCATTCCATAGCTGGAAAATACGATACATCCATTTTTATAGTACAAGTTTCGCCAAATACAAATCTTAATGAAGTATACAAAATTAAGTCAATAAATCACCGTTTAATTAAATGGGAAAAAATATATAAAAAGGATGAAATTTGTCAATGCATGAAATGTCAGCGATTTGGACATACTGCCAGCAACTGTACATTACAATATAGATGTGTGAAATGTGGTGAAAATCATGGGCCAGGTAAGTGTGGTCTAAAAGATATAAATGCGGCGGATGATCTGTTCTGCATAATATGCAAACAAAAGGGGCATCCAGCTTCATATAAAGGATGCAAAAAATACCAAGAGTTAGTAAAAAAAATTCATATGAAAAGAGAAGATATAAAAATGAAAAGTAATAATAATAATCCTAGAGTTAGTAATTTTGTAAACCCAATGATGAAATACTCAGATTTATTTAAAAAAAACAACATGTGTTATGAAACAAATAATGTATTTAATAGTAATAATAATAACATTGTAGATGCTAATATTGAAATTCAAAAAAATTTGCAAGAAATATTAAAAGCAATAAGCACAATAAGTTTTAGATTAAGTAATTTAGAGAAAGATACTTTAGAAAAAAAAAAAAAATGAAATTTTATATGAACCCTTTAATTATGATTGATCTAGATAGCATAAAAATATTATCAGTCAATGTAAATTCATTAATTTCACAGCAAAAAAGAATATATTTAACAAATTTTTTAGAAGAACACAAACCTGATTTAGTGATGTTAAATGAAACTAAATTAAATCATAAACATAAATTAAATTTTGATAAATATAATATAATAAGAACAGATAGGAAAATTGATATAAAAGGGGGTGGCACTGCTATTTTGATAAGGGAAGATATTAAATATAGTGAAATATTAACTAGTAAAATTGCATCAAATAAATGTTTGGAAACAACCATAATAAATATTAAACTAATGAATAATAAAAAACTATTTCTTATAGCAGCATATGCGTCAGAAAATTTTAAAGATAATTTTAGGAAAGAATTCGACGAATTATTTAAAACTTTAGAATTAAACAAATACGAAAATTATTATGTTATATGTGGCGATTTCAATGCCAAAAATTCCCTTTGGGGAAACTCGAAAAATAACTCTAGGGGAAATTATATAAAAATTTGGCTTGAAAATAATGAATTGGAGTTTAAATGTAAATTGTTTTCAACCGATAAGCCAACATTTAGGTCTGGATCTTATCTAGATATTTGTTTCGTGGATAATAGATTAAATATTCAAACTAATCCAAATATAAATAGACTAAAAACTATAGATTATGATAGTGATCATTCGGCAGTGCTTATTATAGTTAAAAATCAAAATGAAAATACTTTTATAATAGATAAAAATGAAATTATTCATGATTATAATTTTAAAAAAGTAAATTGGGATATGTTTAGGAAGAAAACGGAAAAAATGTACTTAAAAACTTATAGAAATAATAATATATAATTAGTACCAAATAATGTAAATCTAAATAATGTAGAAATTGAAAACAAAACTAGAGAATTAGAAAATTTCATTCACAAATCTATTGGTATGAACATACCAAAAATAAAACACAGAAATTATTCTGATAATTTTAGAACACCATTAATAGACAAACTACAGAAAACAAAAGTAACTTTAATTTCGAAATTAAATAAACTGAAGAGAACAAATTTAAATCAACAAAATCAAGTACAAATTAGTAGAATTCAATCTCTAGTAAATAATTTAAAAAAACTAATCAAAGACAATATTAGAATTGTAATAAATAATTATTGGAAAAATAGAATTTTAAATATAGATCCTAGGAACGGCAATATGTTTTCTGAAATTAATAAATTATTTAGAAAAAAAGGTAATATAGGTATAAATGAATTAAAAATAGATAATATAAGATTATTAAATAGTTTAAATCTAAATTTGGCTGATATAGAACGAGATTCTGAATTAAATTACATTATAAATAATGATGAAACTAAGTTAAATATAATAGGGAAACATTATGAAGAAGTTCATAAACTAGAGATAAATAATGGAAATCCGAACCTTAATAGAGAAATAGCGCAAATAGTTGAACAAGTTAAATACAAAATAGAAAATAGACAAAATATAATACAATTCAGTAATGACAACCAATCCGATAGTACGACCCTAGACCAAAATATTTTTACAAACATTAATGAAGTTGAATTAGTATTTAAAAAAATAAATAACAAAACTTCATCAGGAATAGATAAGTTACCTAATATTGTTTTAAAACATTTACCAGTTGTGGTGATTAAACAATATTGCATATTATTTAACAATATGTTAAACAATAACTACATACCAAAACGTTGGAAATTAGCTAAAATACTACCTATTTTGAAACCAGGTAAAGATCCCACTAAACCAGACAGTTATAGACCTATAAATCTATTACCAAATCCTAGCAAAATATTTGAAAAGATAGTTTTACATAAAATA
This sequence comes from Rhamphomyia laevipes, assembly GCA_963920725.1. Classification (NCBI taxonomy): domain Eukaryota; kingdom Metazoa; phylum Arthropoda; class Insecta; order Diptera; family Empididae; genus Rhamphomyia; species Rhamphomyia laevipes. Next base: position 111,211,906 of record OY987255.1, read on the forward strand.
AACGAGAAATTAATAGATTTAAAAATAATACCAGATACCCAATTCGGATTCCGAAGAAAGCATTCAACAAATCATGCAGTCAGTAAAATATCTTCGGATATATGTTGGCAATTGAATAGTAGAAACTGTGTTGGGGCATGTCTAATTGATACAAAAACTGCGTTTGATACGATGTGGATAGAAGGGTTTATATATAAACTGATTAAAAAAGGTTTCCCAGAAAGACTAGTACTTTTAATATATGAAATAATTACAAATAAAAAATTTATCATATCTGATGGGAAAACCGAAACAGAAAAATCGTTTAGTGTTAAAAATGGTTTGCAGCAAGGAACAATTCTTGCTCCAACCTTTTTTAATTTATACATTAGCGACATTTTCGAAAAACCTATATTTTATAAGACCCATAATAAGGGCATAACGTATGCAGATGATATTACCATCTATACAAGTGGTAAAAAATCAACAGACGTAGAAAAAGAACTACAAACTATGTTTAATGAAACCCTTGAATTTCTTTATACTTGGAAACTAAGTATAAATGAGAGCAAAAGCGAAACTATTCTTTTTAGACCAGCCCTAGATTTATGTAGTCGAGATATTAAAAAAAATTGGAGATTGTTTAACATAATAAGTCCAACGGGAGCGACTATACCACATCAAGTTAATGTTAGGTATTTAGGAGTACATTTGAACAATAGAATGAACTACACGAGACATATTAATTTACAAATAGCTAAGGCAACAAAAGTATTTATGGCGTGTAAAACGCTATTTTATAACAAAACACTTAATAAAAAAGTAAAAATAATTGCATATAAATCTTTAATTAGACCAATTCTTACGTATGGTTCCCCTATATGGTTCAATATTAGCTCAACAAATATGGAAAAAATAAGAAAATTAAATAATATTAAAAAAGACAAAAATATAAATGGTGATAAAATCATAAATAAAAAAGATAAAATCCCACCTCTGTATGTTTATAATAAACAAATAGAGACAATAAAAAAAGCAATTATAGAACACCTAAAAATTAAAGATTTCAATATTAAAAAAATAAACTCAAACAAATATGCAATTATTAGTGAAAACATAGACATTTATAGAAATATTAAAAATTTATTGACATCAACTAGTTGTCAATATTAAACTTACACTCCTAAAGAAGATAAAGTAAAATCATTAATCCTAAAAGGTTTAGATTCTATAGATGACCCAGAACTGATATTAGTTGATTTAAAACACTTTGAAAACGAAAAGATAAAATTTGTTAACGTGACAAGATTTAAAACAAAGCATTCCATAGCTGGAAAATACGATACATCCATTTTTATAGTACAAGTTTCGCCAAATACAAATCTTAATGAAGTATACAAAATTAAGTCAATAAATCACCGTTTAATTAAATGGGAAAAAATATATAAAAAGGATGAAATTTGTCAATGCATGAAATGTCAGCGATTTGGACATACTGCCAGCAACTGTACATTACAATATAGATGTGTGAAATGTGGTGAAAATCATGGGCCAGGTAAGTGTGGTCTAAAAGATATAAATGCGGCGGATGATCTGTTCTGCATAATATGCAAACAAAAGGGGCATCCAGCTTCATATAAAGGATGCAAAAAATACCAAGAGTTAGTAAAAAAAATTCATATGAAAAGAGAAGATATAAAAATGAAAAGTAATAATAATAATCCTAGAGTTAGTAATTTTGTAAACCCAATGATGAAATACTCAGATTTATTTAAAAAAAACAACATGTGTTATGAAACAAATAATGTATTTAATAGTAATAATAATAACATTGTAAATGCTAATATTGAAATTCAAAAAAATTTGCAAGAAATATTAAAAGCAATAAGCACAATAAGTTTTAGATTAAGTAATTTAGAGAAAGATACTTTAGAAAATAAAAAAAAAATTGAAATTTTATATGAACCCTTTAATTATGATTGATCTAGATAGCATAAAAATATTATCAGTCAATGTAAATTCATTAATTTCACAGCAAAAAAGAATATATTTAACAAATTTTTTAGAAGAACACAAACCTGATTTAGTGATGTTAAATGAAACTAAATTAAATCATAAACATAAATTAAATTTTGATAAATATAATATAATAAGAACAGATAGGAAAATTGATATAAAAGGGGGTGGCACTGCTATTTTGATAAGGGAAGATATTAAATATAGTGAAATATTAACTAGTAAAATTGCATCAAATAAATGTTTGGAAACAACCATAATAAATATTAAACTAATGAATAATAAAAAACTATTTCTTATAGCAGCATATGCGTCAGAAAATTTTAAAGATAATTTTAGGAAAGAATTCGACGAATTATTTAAAACTTTAGAATTAAACAAATACGAAAATTATTATGTTATATGTGGCGATTTCAATGCCAAAAATTCCCTTTGGGGAAACTCGCAAAATAACTCTAGGGGAAATTATATAAAAATTTGGCTTGAAAATAATGAATTGGAGTTTAAATGTAAATTGTTTTCAACCGATAAGCCAACATTTAGGTCTGGATCTTATCTAGATATTTGTTTCGTGGATAATAGATTAAATATTCAAACTAATCCAAATATAAATAGACTAAAAACTATAGATTATGATAGTGATCATTCGGCAGTGCTTATTATAGTTAAAAATCAAAATGAAAATACTTTTATAATAGATAAAAATGAAATTATTCATGATTATAATTTTAAAAAAGTAAATTGGGATATGTTTAGGAAGAAAACGGAAAAAATGTACTTAAAAACTTATAGAAATAATAATATATAATTAGTACCAAATAATGTAAATCTAAATAATGTAGAAATTGAAAACAAAACTAGAGAATTAGAAAATTTCATTCACAAATCTATTGGTATGAACATACCAAAAATAAAACACAGAAATTATTCTGATAATTTTAGAACACCATTAATAGACAAACTACAGAAAACAAAAGTAACTTTAATTTCGAAATTAAATAAACTGAAGAGAACAAATTTAAATCAACAAAATCAAGTACAAATTAGTAGAATTCAATCTCTAGTAAATAATTTAAAAAAACTAATCAAAGACAATATTAGAATTGTAATAAATAATTATTGGAAAAATAGAATTTTAAATATAGATCCTAGGAACGGCAATATGTTTTCTGAAATTAATAAATTATTTAGAAAAAAAGGTAATATAGGTATAAATGAATTAAAAATAGATAATATAAGATTATTAAATAGTTTAAATCTAAATTTGGCTGATATAGAACGAGATTCTGAATTAAATTACATTATAAATAATGCTGAAACTAAGTTAAATATAATAGGGAAACATTATGAAGAAGTTCATAAACTAGAGATAAATAATGGAAATCCGAACCTTAATAGAGAAATAGCGCAAATAGTTGAACAAGTTAAATACAAAATAGAAAATAGACAAAATATAATACAATTCAGTAATGACAACCAATCCGATAGTACGACCCTAGACCAAAATATTTTTACAAACATTAATGAAGTTGAATTAGTATTTAAAAAAATAAATAACAAAACTTCATCAGGAATAGATAAGTTACCTAATATTGTTTTAAAACATTTACCAGTTGTGGTGATTAAACAATATTGCATATTATTTAACAATATGTTAAACAATAACTACATACCAAAACGTTGGAAATTAGCTAAAATACTACCTATTTTGAAACCAGGTAAAGATCCCACAAAACCAGATAGCTATAGACCTATAAATCTATTACCAAATCCTAGCAAAATATTTGAAAAGATAGTTTTACATAAAATAAACGAGAAATTAATAGATTTAAAAATAATACCAGATACCCAATTCGGATTCCGAAGAAAGCATTCAACAAATCATGCAGTCAGTAAAATATCTTCGGATATATGTTGGCAATTGAATAGTAGAAACTGTGTTGGGGCATGTCTAATTGATACAAAAACTGCGTTTGATACGATGTGGATAGAAGGGTTTATATATAAACTGGTTAAAAAAGGTTTCCCAGAAAGACTAGTACTTTTAATATATGAAATAATTACAAATAAAAAATTTATCATATCTGATGGGAAAACCGAAACAGAAAAATCGTTTAGTGTTAAAAATGGTTTGCAGCAAGGAACAATTCTTGCTCCAACCTTTTTTAATTTATACATTAGCGACATTTTCGAAAAACCTATATTTTATAAGACCCATAATAAGGGCATAACGTATGCAGATGATATTACCATCTATACAAGTGGTAAAAAATCAACAGACGTAGAAAAAGAACTACAAACTATGTTTAATGAAACCCTTGAATTTCTTTATACTTGGAAACTAAGTATAAATGAGAGCAAAAGCGAAACTATTCTTTTCAGACCAGCCCTAGATTCATGTAGTCGAGATATTAAAAAAAATTGGAGATTGTTTAACATAATAAGTCCAACGGGAGCGACTATACCACATCAAGTTAATGTTAGGTATTTAGGAGTACATTTGAACAATAGAATGAACTACACGAGACATATTAATTTACAAATAGCTAAGGCTAATAAAACACTTAATAAAAAAGTAAAAATAATTGCATATAAATCTTTAATTAGACCAATTCTTACGTATGGTTCCCCTATATGGTTCAATATTAGCTCAACAAATATGGAAAAAATAAGAAAATTTGAGAGAAGATGCATTAGAGCATGTATTAATAGATGGAGAAACCCAGCTCATAATTACAAATATTATTATTCGAATAAATATATTTATCACGAAGCTAAAATAGGACGTATAGATAATTTTATAATTAAATTAAATAGGAAACATTGGAATAGAATATCTGAAATAAAAGAAAATCCTTATATATCACAATTATATTACCCAAATGAATTATATTTCCAAAAATCGATGAATAATGGGCTTATGCCTCCAGAAAGTTTTATATTTTTAGATATTAATCAATATATCCAAGATAAAAACGGTGTGCCTCTTTTATATCATTTTAACAGAAGGGTAACAGATAGTAAAATATTTAGTTATTATAAAGATATAGATAGATATCCATTAAAATTTGATGTTAATATACCTAACACAGATATAAAAGACATACAAAAATATGTTAAAAATATATGGTGGTTAAAGTAAAACGAACATATTCTTTTATGTTTATTACCTTTTTGTCTTCGTTTTCTCTCAGTGTTATTAGATTTAAGTGTTAAGTTTAGTATTAAGATTATCAAATATAAAAAGAAAACTAAATTTGTTTTTGTCAAATTTTTACAAATAAAAAAAAAAAAAAAAACTAGAATTAATAATTATATATTAACTGATAAAAATGATAATAAGATGTAAAAAAACAATAAAAAATATAAAAAAAAACTATTATTTAGAGAGTTCCAATGAGGACCATTAGATATTATTTAAATATATATAAAAAATATCTGCACTTTATTAGATATAAGCATTGTAAATAATAATATTAAAAAAATGAATAAAGTAATAAATGAATTGAATTGAAAAAATCTCGTACATTCCAACTTCAATATTCAATCTAAATTTTTAATTTCATTTCTCCTTCTTGCTGCTCCTCCGTTTCTTTTTGTTTGTTTGTGCTCCCCTGCTTTAATTTTAGATGATTCTGTTTTATCCTGTTGACGACTTCTATATTTATCAATCGAAATTGGCTTGGGCCCAACTTGAGGATCTTCTCTTATTATCTCCGCTATTGATTTCGATGACATTTACTAAGTCTTTTTTTACTTATTTCAAATAGTAAAGCAAAGTAAATTGCATTTTTAACACCTCAGGCAAGAGCCTGTCGAGGTTCTGAAATTTGCAGTAAAAATAAGAGACGTTTACCCGCTGGTTTTTTTTTTGCTGAAACGTAGTCCAACACTGCACCAAAATGCTGGCTGAAATGTAGATTTAATTCCGCAACTGGTCACGGCACCAATATGTGTTACCCTTTTCTGATGTATATTACCGGACTTTCTCTTGTCTTCTTGGCCAGATCGTTTTTTAAATAATACTGTTTTTGATTTATTTTCAATTCAAACTTTAATTATCTTTTAATTTAATTTCAAAGAATATTTTTATTTTAATTTCAACTTTAATTATCTTTTTAAATTCTTTACTAACAATCTACTGATTAAATAATTAGTCTAGTAATAAGTATAATTTATTGAATCTGATTGTTATTCGAATTAAAATACGTTTGAATACAAAATTTCTTCGACTTATATAGTTTTAAATTGCCCTTTCAGTAAATAAATTATTATTAAACGTTAATTATTAATATAAATTATTATTACAGCATTGTGCAATCAGATTTTACAACTGTTTCAGTTGTCAATTCCATAATGCTGAACTAGCATTTTGATATTACTAACTGCTCTACAAAACAAGATAATAAAAAAAAAGATTATTCACATGTGCATTAAATTGTATGCATTATAATGTATTTTTGTTCATTAACCTTTTCTTTGCTTTATTTATTATTTTGATGTTGTCGCATTACATATTATTGTTTACATTTTGACTTATATGTGTGTCACATATAAGTTAAGGTATTTGCTGATGCGCCTTTTTCGATTTTATTTAAAGGTCGCATTTACTATAAAAAATGTAAACTATAATATCAGAGTTGGAAACAATGATAAAACCCATTAAACAACAATTTTCATACCACAAATGATTTTTTATTATTTTTGGCCCCATTTTCCAGGTCCCCACGTGACTCTGTTGCCCCAAATACTACCATTACTTACCCCAAAGATATATACTCTTCCAGACCTTGAATTTGATACCCCACATGTTTTTTTTTTCATTTTTGGGGGCCCTACATGGTCCTAGTTACCCGAAACACAACCTTTCAATTTGATACCCCACTCATCAATACCTTCAATTTGATACCCCACATGACTTTTTTGAAAAAAGGCTGAACCCCCGCTCGCCTTGCTGGGCCTTGAAAATTATATAGCACCGAATGGGTCAAAACACGAGCTTAAGTTCCAAATTTCAGTTAAATCGGTAAATCCGTTTAGGAGCTATGTCCAGCTGAGAAAAACATGAATTGTAAATTCAATAAAAGGAAAGTAAAAGAAATAAAAATATAAAATTATAAATTAAAAAAAAAAAATTTTAATCAATAAATAATAAAGATGTGCAATTTTCAAAGTTGCTACAAAGGTAATGTTAATTACAAAAAACTTTTAGACATAAATCGTTGTTAAACATAACTACGAGTTATCTGGTCCCCCTAGTTAGCAGCTTTTTTTTGTATGGCAATAATGTATGTAGTATATTATTTGGTTTTTTTTTTCATGGGCAGCATAGAATTTTTGAATAAGAAAAATGCAAATAAATTATTTTTTATTTTCGAACAAGAAATTTATGCAAAAAATACGAGAGTTTCGTAGAATATAATTAAGATTTCTTGAACTTTTTAACACAAGAAATATTGATTTTTTTACAAATTATTTGGCATTTTTCTAGAGTAGGATTAACTTACGTACCCCATAAGGACCAGCCGCTGAGAACAACATCAGATTAACTCGGTTCTCAGATTAAATCGATTAATAAAAGTTTTCGAATTATTAATCAAAATCTGAACAGACTGTTGGAAAACTAGAATTATTCAAGAATCCAATTAAACAAGTTATTATGTTTAATCGTTTAAGTACTTTTACTAGATTCAGAAAATATAAGAAAAAAATTTAAATATATGTTTCATTTAAAACTGTATGAAAAAAATTAACTTATATACTTTTAAAATCAAATGTTTTATAGAAAATCTAACTAGAATCTTTAAAAATATTTTTTTATATCTACAAATAAGAATGAGTTATTGGATGAATAATTATAATGCATCCTATAAAAAAAACTGTGTTTATGATATCAATAATAAAACCCTAAATATTAATTCAAATAAACATACAAATTCCATTAATAATATTGAATATTCGGAATTACATCAAAACGATACCGAAAATAATATTGAATATTATAGTGATAGTGACGAAGAAGAATTATTCCAAAGTACAGAGGCAAACATTATGGTTAATCCTGGAAATTACGATATGAGGCAAACGTTTGAAAGAGAGTGTGAGGTAAGTGATTTGAATTATAAATACTTACAGTGTAAATAAAAAATGGCTATAAGAATGTTTAGGGCGTTAAGCTGACTGATGAAATACATAAAATCGAGGGAAATAAAGTCAATTTTATAATTATCTAAAAAAGACATAAAGTCCTGGTACCTTAATTTTTTTTGTTTATGAAAAAAGAGTTTAGTATATAAAAAGGACGAATTTTCAAAAAAAAAAATTGAATAAAACGGCATAATGTTGGCGTCGGACTTGCGACCATCACGCAAGTTTTTATAAATTTTCTGAAAAAAAAAATCGTGTTTCTGTAATATTTTGAAAAATGGTGTATATTTACTGCGATGAAATTATTATATGTTATGTATCATGTCTAATAATAAAACAAATCAAAAGTAACACAATTTAGACAGCGCAGATCAAGTAAAGACTGACTAAGTTTGCTAATTTTTCCTAAATTGGAACCAGTAATTAAATTTTAAACTTTATATTGTTTTAATTTATTCAGAAATGTGGTTGTTTCAAATATTCATTTTTATAAATTATAAATAGTTGGTTGGTTAGTTTGAGAAGGGGGAAATAAATCAGCCAAACCACGTACCTAGACTGTACGGTCCGTTGTATCCCACTTCCCACTTTAATTCTATTAAGTCTAAAAAACAAAAACCGAAATTTTTTAATATTTTATTACGCAGAGAATGACAGTGACATAAAAGATGTTTAATTATCTCGTCATTTTCAGCGCAGCCTCTACAAGCGGTTTTCGATGTCAGACCTAGTCGCTCGACATATGTGTACGCAATAGTAAATGCCTCGTGACTATTTCTGTGTACAGGTGTACAGTCTGAGCATGGGTTTGATCATGGGTTTTTTCAATACTACTCGAAAGTTTAGAGTTAGGGTTGCTCCAGAATAGTTTTGTCTGGAGACAACTGTTCAGCGCAATCCATTCTAACCTATTTTGTTCTGCTAGCTATAGTTTGAATAGTCTTTTATTCGAGTTTACTGGGTACCTGATCTGGCAAATTGGGAGGCTGATATCCATCGCGCCTCTACTAGCCAATTCATCAGCTTTCTCATTTCCCATTATTTGCTTTTACTTGCCTTAGAGTCCTCTGACATTCAAAAACTAGTTTAGAATTAATTGATCTGTTTGCCAGTGCTTTGATAGCATTCATGCACCACACCCTTATTGCATTTTAGATCCATCAGTATAAAGGATAGTGCTATTAAGAGGAAGGGCTGTACTATTTTCCCACTACCCTCTAGACGGTATTCTTGTGATGATGCCCTCATCAAATATGGTTATACTTGGAAGGTGGTCATTTAACATATTCAGATTGTAACCCAACTACCCAACACTTCAATCACATGAGTGATTGTAACATGAGGTGTCGGTAAACCTGATGTTTACATATTATTATTCAATTTCAGTAGCAGAGCTGTATTAACAGCCGTATACTTGACAATAGGTTGATTCTTTGCATATCTAGGATGGTTTCCAAGGCAAGATTAGGTGTAGTAGCTGTGGCTCCAGTCGTTGAATTGTACAAAGGAAATTGAAGTAGTATAACCTACAAAGCCTACTAATGAGGACCTTGTGATTTAATGGCTTGAATGATTCAATTGCACGTAACGTATGGATGGGTTGGGTTGTTACTGCGACGGATGTACCCTCTTATACCTCGTCATGCAATAAACATCCTGCAAAATTTACCAACTTGAGAATGCTTACACTTTCCTCCATTGAATTTGTTTTGTCACCGTTTTCATCTTCCAATAATTACGGTTGCGTATGTGATTTGGATTTTCTTCATCCTAGCCGCTTCACTCACACCCTCTATTTGTTCTGTGAAATTTACCCATGACAAATTTTCGAATTCTGGTTTCTTGCCTTATTACTAGTACTACAACTTTTACGGTCGGATTAAATTTTTTGGGTCAAAGCTCTAAGGAAAAGCAAAAGATGGAATTTGATATGGTGGCTGAAAAAATAAACTATAACCACTCGGAAAATGTAGATGAAATTTTAATACTATTTCCTCTTTGTCGGGGATCAGATTGAAGAACTGATAAAATATAATTTAGTGAAAAGGCGTATTCTTTATGTTGCTTGAATCATCGGTAATATAACATTTCATTAACTAATATAAATGTACAATAAATAATTTTTACAATATTAAATTAAATTTTATTAAAAATATGTACGTTATGAACGGATATAAGCCTCCCCCAACTATATCCATTTCTTCCTATCTCTAGCATCTACATTATAATTTCTGTTGAATGTTTTATGTCGTCTCTGCATCTTTTATTTTGGCGACCCACTTTTCTGTTTCCTTCTAATGGAATCCACTCAGTTACAGTTTTTTCCCATCGAACGTCATTAAGTCGTGTGATATGTCCAGTCCAGTTCCATTTCATCTGTTTTGCTTTTACTACAGCATCTGTTATACCCGTTCTTGTTCTGATAGTAGTGTTTCTCACTGTTTGTGTTCGACTTATTTTCAAAATAGACCTTTCCATTGCTCGTTGAGCTATTCTTAATTTTGTGCAGCATTTTGAATTATTACACCAAGTTTTGGGCGCTATACGTCAAAAATTGTAGAATTGCTGAGTCGAAAAAGTATTTTCTTTGATTTGCCAAAATATTTGAATTGAACAGCTCTTTCAGATTCCAAAATTGCCGCCATGCACTTAACATTCTTTGATCTATTTCTTTTTGTTCTCTGTTTTCGAAGGATATAATTTGACCAAGATAGGTGTAGTTATCAACGTATTCAATGGTTTGGTGTTCTATTATTATTGGATTTTTGATGCTGTTCGTAATTTATTTTGTTTTTTGCTTGTTCATTAGTAGACCTTCGCGATTACTTTCTCTGTTGAGTTCTAGTAATTTTTTTTGAAGACTTTCAGATGAGTCACTGATAAGATGAGATCTATATCAGCGAATCTTAGATTGTTCAGGTACGTTCCATTAATTCGAATTCCAAAGTCCTTCCAGTCTAATTTTCTAAAAGTTTGTTCTAGGACTGCACTAAATAGCGATGGTGACAATGGATCACCTTGTCGTACATCTCTTTTGATAGAAAAGTATTTACTTTTCTTATCTGTTATCACGCAAGATGTCATATCAGCATACAGTAATTGAATTAGACGAATCCATTTCAACTCAATTCCTTGATCGTATAGCGCTTTCCAAATATACACTTGTTCCACCGAATCAATTGCTTTAAGAAAATCTACAAAAGCAACATAAAGTTTTAATTGGTATTCATTGCATTTTTCTATAAGCTGATTAGTTGTTTGCAAGTGGTCTGTGGTCGAATATCCTTTCCTAAATCCTGCCTGCTCGTGTGGCTGATTTTCATCTAACGTAATTGTTATTCTGCTTAGTATACACTTTGCAAATACTTTATAAATTGTAGAAGGATGCTAATTGGACGGTAATTGTTTATATCTTTTTTATCACCTTTTTTATGTAGGAGAATAATGTTAGATGACGACCATTGATGTGGAAAGACTTCGTATTCTTTGATTTCATTGAAAATTATATGTAATATTACTGATATTGGTTCTTTACCAATTTTTAGCATTTCAGCATATATTTCATCGATGCCAGAACTCTTATCATTATCTAAATCAGCTATGGCCTTATCAATTTCTGATTTAAGAATTAGTGGTGATTGTTCTTCTCTTATATTGTTCAATAATGGTGAAATTATGTTTGTTTGTGAAATTGTATCTGTTATTTGTGATCATATTATTGTTTTTCATAGCTGGTATAAGATTTTTGTCGGGTAATAGAAACATGTTAGCTTTTTTAATTGATCTAGTTGATTCCCTGATATTCTGTATTTTTTATTATTAAATTCGTTTATTTCACATTTGATTTGTTTCTTTAAAACTTTTCTTAATTACTTAAGCTCGTTTATTTCAAATTGAGTAGGTGATGTTAATTCCCGTAGTTTTTCTCTTTTTTCAATTAGATTTAAAGTATTTGTTGATAATTTGTTTTCTTGGATTGTTGATTTTAAAAGATAAGTAGATGAAGCTGTTTTAATGTTTTGTTCAAATTTATCGTATTTTTGTTGTGTTGTTATATTTTGGTATTTAATTTGATTGAATAGATCATTTAAAATTTGATTATAATTTATTTTCGATTCTTATGACATGACTTTAGCAACAAATTTATTTTGTGAGCGTAATAGGGCCCATACACGACACATGCATGCATGCGCAATCACGCAATACCAGTAATTTAATTACTGGTATCTCGTCATTTTCAGCGCAGCCTCTACAAGCGGTTTTCGATGTCAGACCTAGTCGCTCGACATATGTGTACGCAATAGTAAATGCCTCGTGACTATTTCTGTGTACAGGTGTACAGTCTGAGCATGGGTTTGATCATGGGTTTTTTCAATACTACTCGAAAGTTTAGAGTTAGGGTTGCTCCAGAATAGTTTTGTCTGGAGACAACTGTTCAGCGCAATCCATTCTAACCTATTTTGTTCTGCTAGCTATAGTTTGAATAGTCTTTTATTCGAGTTTACTGGGTACCTGATCTGGCAAATTGGGAGGCTGATATCCATCGCGCCTCTACTAGCCAATTCATCAGCTTTTCATTTCCCATTATTTGCCTTTACTTGCCTTAGAGTCCTCTGACATTCAAAAACTAGTTTAGAATTAATTGATCTGTTTGCCAGTGCTTTGATAGCATTCATGCACCACACCCTTATTGCATTTTAGATCCATCAGTATAAAGGATAGTGCTATTAAGAGGAAGGGCTGTACTATTTTCCTACTACCCTCTAGACGGTATTCTTGTGATGATGCCCTCATCAAATATGGTTATACTTGGAAGGTGGTCATTTAACATATTCAGATTGTAACCCAACTACCCAACACTTCAATCACATGAGTGATTGTAACATGAGGTGTCGGTAAACCTGATGTTTACATATTATTATTCAATTTCAGTAGCAGAGCTGTATTAACAGCCGTATACTTGACAATAGGTTGATTCTTTGCATATCTAGGATGGTTTCCAAGGCAAGATTAGGTGTAGTAGCTGTGGCGCCAGTCGTTGAATTGTACAAAGGAAATTGAAGTAGTATAACCTACAAAGCCTACTAATGAGGACCTTGTGATTTAATGGCTTGAATGATTCAATTGCACGTAACGTATGGATGGGTTGGGTTGTTACTGCGACGGATGTACCCTCTTATACCTCGTCATGCAATAAACATCCTGCAAAATTTACCAACTTGAGAATGCTTACACTTTCCTCCATTGAATTTGTTTTGTCACCGTTTTCATCTTCCAATAATTACGGTTGCGTATGTGATTTGGATTTTCTTCATCCTAGCCGCTTCACTCACACCCTCTATTTGTTCTGTGAAATTTACCCATGACAAATTTTCGAATTCTGGTTTCTTGCCTTATTACTAGTACTACAACTTTTACGGTCGGATTAAATTTTTTGGGTCAAAGCTCTAAGGAAAAGCAAAAGATGGAATTTGATATGGTGGCTGAAAAAATAAACTATAACCACTCGGAAAATGTAGATGAAATTTTAATACTATTTCCTCTTTGTCGGGGATCAGATTGAAGAACTGATAAAATATAATTTAGTGAAAAGGCGTATTCTTTATGTTGCTTGAATCATCGGTAATATAACATTTCATTAACTAATATAAATGTACAATAAATAATTTTTACAATATTAAATTAAATTTTATTAAAAATATGTACGTTATGAACGGATATAAGCCTCCCCCAACTATATCCATTTCTTCCTATCTCTAGCATCTACATTATAATTTCTGTTGAATGTTTTATGTCGTCTCTGCATCTTTTATTTTGGCGACCCACTTTTCTGTTTCCTTCTAATGGAATCCACTCAGTTACAGTTTTTTCCCATCGAACGTCATTAAGTCGTGTGATATGTCCAGTCCAGTTCCATTTCATCTGTTTTGCTTTTACTACAGCATCTGTTATACCCGTTCTTGTTCTGATAGTAGTGTTTCTCACTGTTTGTGTTCGACTTATTTTCAAAATAGACCTTTCCATTGCTCGTTGAGCTATTCTTAATTTTGTGCAGCATTTTGAATTATTACACCAAGTTTTGGGCGCTATACGTCAAAAATTGTAGAATTGCTGAGTCGAAAAAGTATTTTCTTTGATTTGCCAAAATATTTGAATTGAACAGCTCTTTCAGATTCCAAAATTGCCGCCATGCACTTAACATTCTTTGATCTATTTCTTTTTGTTCTCTGTTTTCGAAGGATATAATTTGACCAAGATAGGTGTAGTTATCAACGTATTCAATGGTTTGGTGTTCTATTATTATTGGATTTTTGATGCTGTTCGTAATTTATTTTGTTTTTTGCTTGTTCATTAGTAGACCTTCGCGATTACTTTCTCTGTTGAGTTCTAGTAATTTTTTTTGAAGACTTTCAGATGAGTCACTGATAAGATGAGATCTATATCAGCGAATCTTAGATTGTTCAGGTACGTTCCATTAATTCGAATTCCAAAGTCCTTCCAGTCTAATTTTCTAAAAGTTTGTTCTAGGACTGCACTAAATAGCGATGGTGACAATGGATCACCTTGTCGTACATCTCTTTTGATAGAAAAGTATTTACTTTTCTTATCTGTTATCACGCAAGATGTCATATCAGCATACAGTAATTGAATTAGACGAATCCATTTCAACTCAATTCCTTGATCGTATAGCGCTTTCCAAATATACACTTGTTCCACCGAATCAATTGCTTTAAGAAAATCTACAAAAGCAACATAAAGTTTTAATTGGTATTCATTGCATTTTTCTATAAGCTGATTAGTTGTTTGCAAGTGGTCTGTGGTCGAATATCCTTTCCTAAATCCTGCCTGCTCGTGTGGCTGATTTTCATCTAACGTAATTGTTATTCTGCTTAGTATACACTTTGCAAATACTTTATAAATTGTAGAAGGATGCTAATTGGACGGTAATTGTTTATATCTTTTTTATCACCTTTTTTATGTAGGAGAATAATGTTAGATGACGACCATTGATGTGGAAAGACTTCGTATTCTTTGATTTCATTGAAAATTATATGTAATATTACTGATATTGGTTCTTTACCAATTTTTAGCATTTCAGCATATATTTCATCGATGCCAGAACTCTTATCATTATCTAAATCAGCTATGGCCTTATCAATTTCTGATTTAAGAATTAGTGGTGATTGTTCTTCTCTTATATTGTTCAATAATGGTGAAATTATGTTTGTTTGTGAAATTGTATCTGTTATTTGTGATCATATTATTGTTTTTCATAGCTGGTATAAGATTTTTGTCGGGTAATAGAAACATGTTAGCTTTTTTAATTGATCTAGTTGATTCCCTGATATTCTGTATTTTTTATTATTAAATTCGTTTATTTCACATTTGATTTGTTTCTTTAAAACTTTTCTTAATTACTTAAGCTCGTTTATTTCAAATTGAGTAGGTGATGTTAATTCCCGTAGTTTTTCTCTTTTTTCAATTAGATTTAAAGTATTTGTTGATAATTTGTTTTCTTGGATTGTTGATTTTAAAAGATAAGTAGATGAAGCTGTTTTAATGTTTTGTTCAAATTTATCGTATTTTTGTTGTGTTGTTATATTTTGGTATTTAATTTGATTGAATAGATCATTTAAAATTTGATTATAATTTATTTTCGATTCTTATGACATGACTTTAGCAACAAATTTATTTTGTGAGCGTAATAGGGCCCATACACGACACATGCATGCATGCGCAATCACGCAATACCAGTAATTTAATTACTGGTATCTCGTCATTTTCAGCGCAGCCTCTACAAGCGGTTTTCGATGTCAGACCTAGTCGCTCGACATATGTGTACGCAATAGTAAATGCCTCGTGACTATTTCTGTGTACAGGTGTACAGTCTGAGCATGGGTTTGATCATGGGTTTTTTCAATACTACTCGAAAGTTTAGAGTTAGGGTTGCTCCAGAATAGTTTTGTCTGGAGACAACTGTTCAGCGCAATCCATTCTAACCTATTTTGTTCTGCTAGCTATAGTTTGAATAGTCTTTTATTCGAGTTTACTGGGTACCTGATCTGGCAAATTGGGAGGCTGATATCCATCGCGCCTCTACTAGCCAATTCATCAGCTTTTCATTTCCCATTATTTGCCTTTACTTGCCTTAGAGTCCTCTGACATTCAAAAACTAGTTTAGAATTAATTGATCTGTTTGCCAGTGCTTTGATAGCATTCATGCACCACACCCTTATTGCATTTTAGATCCATCAGTATAAAGGATAGTGCTATTAAGAGGAAGGGCTGTACTATTTTCCTACTACCCTCTAGACGGTATTCTTGTGATGATGCCCTCATCAAATATGGTTATACTTGGAAGGTGGTCATTTAACATATTCAGATTGTAACCCAACTACCCAACACTTCAATCACATGAGTGATTGTAACATGAGGTGTCGGTAAACCTGATGTTTACATATTATTATTCAATTTCAGTAGCAGAGCTGTATTAACAGCCGTATACTTGACAATAGGTTGATTCTTTGCATATCTAGGATGGTTTCCAAGGCAAGATTAGGTGTAGTAGCTGTGGCGCCAGTCGTTGAATTGTACAAAGGAAATTGAAGTAGTATAACCTACAAAGCCTACTAATGAGGACCTTGTGATTTAATGGCTTGAATGATTCAATTGCACGTAACGTATGGATGGGTTGGGTTGTTACTGCGACGGATGTACCCTCTTATACCTCGTCATGCAATAAACATCCTGCAAAATTTACCAACTTGAGAATGCTTACACTTTCCTCCATTGAATTTGTTTTGTCACCGTTTTCATCTTCCAATAATTACGGTTGCGTATGTGATTTGGATTTTCTTCATCCTAGCCGCTTCACTCACACCCTCTATTTGTTCTGTGAAATTTACCCATGACAAATTTTCGAATTCTGGTTTCTTGCCTTATTACTAGTACTACAACTTTTACGGTCGGATTAAATTTTTTGGGTCAAAGCTCTAAGGAAAAGCAAAAGATGGAATTTGATATGGTGGCTGAAAAAATAAACTATAACCACTCGGAAAATGTAGATGAAATTTTAATACTATTTCCTCTTTGTCGGGGATCAGATTGAAGAACTGATAAAATATAATTTAGTGAAAAGGCGTATTCTTTATGTTGCTTGAATCATCGGTAATATAACATTTCATTAACTAATATAAATGTACAATAAATAATTTTTACAATATTAAATTAAATTTTATTAAAAATATGTACGTTATGAACGGATATAAGCCTCCCCCAACTATATCCATTTCTTCCTATCTCTAGCATCTACATTATAATTTCTGTTGAATGTTTTATGTCGTCTCTGCATCTTTTATTTTGGCGACCCACTTTTCTGTTTCCTTCTAATGGAATCCACTCAGTTACAGTTTTTTCCCATCGAACGTCATTAAGTCGTGTGATATGTCCAGTCCAGTTCCATTTCATCTGTTTTGCTTTTACTACAGCATCTGTTATACCCGTTCTTGTTCTGATAGTAGTGTTTCTCACTGTTTGTGTTCGACTTATTTTCAAAATAGACCTTTCCATTGCTCGTTGAGCTATTCTTAATTTTGTGCAGCATTTTGAATTATTACACCAAGTTTTGGGCGCTATACGTCAAAAATTGTAGAATTGCTGAGTCGAAAAAGTATTTTCTTTGATTTGCGAAAATATTTGAATTGAACAGCTCTTTCAGATTCCAAAATTGCCGCCATGCACTTAACATTCTTTGATCTATTTCTTTTTGTTCTCTGTTTTCGAAGGATATAATTTGACCAAGATAGGTGTAGTTATCAACGTATTCAATGGTTTGGTGTTCTATTATTATTGGATTTTTGATGCTGTTCGTAATTTATTTTGTTTTTTGCTTGTTCATTAGTAGACCTTCGCGATTACTTTCTCTGTTGAGTTCTAGTAATTTTTTTTGAAGACTTTCAGATGAGTCACTGATAAGATGAGATCTATATCAGCGAATCTTAGATTGTTTAGGTACGTTCCATTAATTCGAATTCCAAAGTCCTTCCAGTCTAATTTTCTAAAAGTTTGTTCTAGGACTGCACTAAATAGCGATGGTGACAATGGATCACCTTGTCGTACATCTCTTTTGATAGAAAAGTATTTACTTTTCTTATCTGTTATCACGCAAGATGTCATATCAGCATACAGTAATTGAATTAGACGAATCCATTTCAACTCAATTCCTTGATCGTATAGCGCTTTCCAAATATACACTTGTTCCACCGAATCAATTGCTTTAAGAAAATCTACAAAAGCAACATAAAGTTTTAATTGGTATTCATTGCATTTTTCTATAAGCTGATTAGTTGTTTGCAAGTGGTCTGTGGTCGAATATCCTTTCCTAAATCCTGCCTGCTCGTGTGGCTGATTTTCATCTAACGTAATTGTTATTCTGCTTAGTATACACTTTGCAAATACTTTATAAATTGTAGAAGGATGCTAATTGGACGGTAATTGTTTATATCTTTTTTATCACCTTTTTTATGTAGGAGAATAATGTTAGATGACGACCATTGATGTGGAAAGACTTCGTATTCTTTGATTTCATTGAAAATTATATGTAATATTACTGATATTGGTTCTTTACCAATTTTTAGCATTTCAGCATATATTTCATCGATGCCAGAACTCTTATCATTATCTAAATCAGCTATGGCCTTATCAATTTCTGATTTAAGAATTAGTGGTGATTGTTCTTCTCTTATATTGTTCAATAATGGTGAAATTATGTTTGTTTGTGAAATTGTATCTGTTATTTGTGATCATATTATTGTTTTTCATAGCTGGTATAAGATTTTTGTCGGGTAATAGAAACATGTTAGCTTTTTTAATTGATCTAGTTGATTCCCTGATATTCTGTATTTTTTATTATTAAATTCGTTTATTTCACATTTGATTTGTTTCTTTAAAACTTTTCTTAATTACTTAAGCTCGTTTATTTCAAATTGAGTAGGTGATGTTAATTCCCGTAGTTTTTCTCTTTTTTCAATTAGATTTAAAGTATTTGTTGATAATTTGTTTTCTTGGATTGTTGATTTTAAAAGATAAGTAGATGAAGCTGTTTTAATGTTTTATTCAAATTTATCGTATTTTTGTTGTGTTGTTATATTTTGGTATTTAATTTGATTGAATAGATCATTTAAAATTTGATTATAATTTATTTTCGATTCTTATGACATGACTTTAGCAACAAATTTATTTTGTGAGCGTAATAGGGCCCATACACGACACATGCATGCATGCGCAATCACGTGATTGCGCATGCAGATTGACCGTGTATGCTGTTGATTGTGTGGTTGCACATGCTGACTGTGTGATTTCAAAATTTTTTGATATTTTTTTGTTTGTGCATGCATGCATGTATAATGTGTGGTGAAATAACTCATTTAAAATTTATTTTCGTGTGGTAAACTAGTAGCTAGTGTGTACAAAAAAATGCCGAAAATTGTAAACATGAAATTTTGGAACGAATGCTTGGAACTATATAAAAGTTTTCCAGTTTTGTGGAAAGTGAAGGGATTATAAGCGATTATAATTGCAATACACGCAGCGTCTTACATGATTGAAATTTCAAATAAAATGAAGAATGTGCAATTTGCATGTGTCGTGTGTAGAGAAACCATGATTGCGCAATTAATGATTGTACATGCATGCATGTGTGGTATATGGGCCCCATAAGCACCTAGTTTTGTAATTAATTCTAAGCTTTGTAATTTATTCGTAATAATGTAATCAATTTGATTTTTAACATTTCTATCAGGTGATTGCCATGTCCATTGTCGTTTATGATTTTTTTTGAAAATGGTATTTACAACTACAAACGTTTGTTGACAGAGCCATTGTACTAATCTCTCACCTCTTTTATTGCTAATTCCATAACCAAATCGACAAATAATTTGAAATGCGCCCGTGTTTTGATTGTAAATTTTGCTATTAAAATCACCAATTGTTAACATGAGCTCACATCGAAAATGCTCGATTATATTGTCGAGGTTATCATACCAACTTTCTATTTCATCTTCAGTATCAACTTCTGTTGGAGCATAAACTTGAATTATGGACATTGCAGATTTTGAAATTTTAATTTTAAGACCAATGAGTCTTTTACGGGATGATTTAATTTCAACTATATTATTTTTTCATTTTTTATTTATTAAAAATCCTACTCCATATAGCCCTTTTGTTTCACCACCAAAAGCAAAAGTAGATCCATCTGGTTTTATTACGATTTTTTCGCCTAGCCTTCTCACTTTAGATATACCTACTATATCCCAATTAATTTTTGAGAGCGAATTTTCTAATTTAACCATTTTTTCGTCTGTTATTAGTGTTCTTACATTAAAAGTAGCTATATTAATTGTGTTTTCTGTATTAATTTTCGTTATTGAGTTGAAAAGGCGTATATCCTTGCAAATAACCCCCGTATCTTTAACCTTCTTTATTAAATGTAAATAGTATATTCTTAAACGCACAATTTTTTTTAATAAGTTGTGAAACAATCTTGCGAGCGTTTAATCGGATGTTTTGTTAGTTTTACGAAAACAAAATCTTTTACTAACTTTACTTAAAGTTAACAGAACATCCGGTTTCTATTAAAAAACCGCAGGTACCAGTTTTCAACTCGATATTAGGAAATTATTCTGTTAACTTTACATATGTCATACAATTGTTAAATAACAAGTTAATACAAATTTTTCATTACACGAATTAGGCGTTGCATTGGACGCTTTAAAGATTTGAAAAAATATGCCCATCAGATAATTTGTGCGTAATCAACCAGCAAAATAAAATAGTAAACCTGAAACCACAACCACTTTCAAAATACTCATTCTCTACTTAAAGCGATGCATGACAGTATTGTTAAAGTAGTTTCAAATCTCTGTGAAGAAAAAGATGGCATAATACAAAAACTGCATGGTGCTTTAAATATCAATAGCAATAATTGTACAGATATATTGATAATATTCCTGTGAAAATATCAGACGAAATTGCTCCAGCAATCGTAAAATTGTCTGCTGCTATTAAAACAATAGATTTGTTGTCCGAGTCATTATCATCATCAATATGTGATCGACTTGATAAATTGACAAACAATCTTGAAATAGCAGTTAGTGAAATGAGGAATCTCTTCAATAAATTAACATCAAATCACCATGTTCTACAAATTAAAATAGATTGCTTACTCATGCCTCCGATAGAACCAGTTGTAAGCAATCACCACGTTCAAAATACAGAGACGAATGATCAATTAACTAAATTAGATTAAACAATAGAAGTAATAAGGGCTATTGATTTAAAATTTAATGATTTC
>OY987255.1:111233598-111450307 GCA_963920725.1 Rhamphomyia laevipes
AAATTTCACTAAAAAGGGATAATAGTTATCATATGATCTAGAAGAAATGAAATATTAATTTTTTTTTTTTAATCATGATGATTTAATTAGCTTTCGAACGAATCAGACGTGTTTTGTGTTGTGTGTTTTGTTTATATTAATTTTTACATTTAATTATTAAATTTTGGTGTCGTATTTTCAATTTAAATTTAATTGTTTTATTGAAAGGAATTATGGAACATTAAAAATGATTAATATTATACATAATTTATTTATTTATTGATTTGCGTTAATTATTAAGTGCCATTGTGACTTTTTTATTTAAAATAAACAATAATAACAGTGTAAGCAATATAACAGTAATAATAATTTCTTGTCGGAAATATTTACAAAATTACTCTTGTACTTTGAATCTTAGTAACAGCTTTTAATCTCGGCGACAAATATTTCGGTGACATTATTTTGTTACTAAGTTGATATTGTTCACAATAATACACAATTTAAGAATTATTTAAATATGTATAAGTGTAGTAACGAAAGTTGTGTTATTAATGACATCACACAAAACCTACACTATTTTACAAGCCGAGAAATTAGATTTCACACTAACACATGCGCGCAAAATCTATAGTCACACTTTTTTACAAAATTTGTATAATGTGATATGAAAATTTTGTATTGAAATGAAATGAAAACTCTTGTTATTTATATTTTATAACAAATATATATCTTTTTTATTTTCAATTTTTTTTAACAATATTATAATAATTATAAAATATAATAATAATAAAATTCCGCGCCACCTTTCCCCTCCCAAATACCGCACGTGAGGAGGACCTTTTATTATTATCTTTTATATAAAAGTATGGAAGATACAATTATAATGAGATATCATTTAGTTTATAAAAATATTAAATTAGATATTTCAAATAAAAAGCGATATAAACTAAATGATATCTCTACCTAAAATAAAAAAAATAAAATTAATATTTTGTTGAAATTCATTGTTGTTTGGAACTCATGTTGTAATGCAGGAATTCTTATGCCACGTCACATCACATCGCGTGTACATAAAAAAATAAAATAATATTAATAATATATAACAAAAAATTATAATTATTAATAATTATAATTATAATACTGATATTTCATTTTAAAATAAAAAATTACATAGCTAAAAAATGTATAACAAAATTAATAGGAACATTTTATGTCATATATGTATTATATATTTATTTTTCACATGGTAAAAATAAATATATAACCAATAATTTTTAAAAATAATAGCAAAATTAAAAGGAACATTTAGTTTTCTACATGCTAACTAATAACTACATAAAAAATAAAAATATAAAAATAAGAATAACAAGCGACTTTCAATCAATAACAAAATAAAAATAGCAATTAATGTAAATTAATGGTTGAAATCGATAACTATGCATTCAGATTACTTAACCAGTCGATTGAATACTGTACGATTTGATTCAAAACTGAACTGATTGATACATTTTAGCCCAAGCCTTATAATAATATTTGAAAGTTGTCACAATATTAAAGTAGACCTGTTAAATTAAGACATATCAGTGTTTAGCATATAATAATGTTATTATACCTCTACGAAATTTTACAGATTCATTGCAATTACCCGATCATTATCTTAGGCATATATACCGTATCAATTCTTAGGCTAAGAATCGTCAAAATATTTATTAATTGAATTGTTTTTTTTTACTTGGAACAGATAATATTTAATCAGTACCAGTACCTGAAGAAAATATGGATTGGTCAAAAGAATCTAAATCATTTATAAATCATATGAATTATTTTCCGAATTATTTTCCACGTACTAGTTCAATAGCAGTCTATGGTGATTATATTATATCACAAATACGTTATACAATTATCCAAAATTATTATAAAATGAATCGTGCACCAACATTTAAACAAATTAAAATATTGTTTATTATTAAAATATAAGATTTTAATGGTGGTGGATTATCTGGTATTACAATTTCATCAATTGTTGATCATCAATATTTTGATTATAATATATAATTGCTGGTGGTAATGTTGTGTTTTTTTGTAAAATATTGTAAAGGCGGTGGTGAAAAACTGATGATTCTTGTTGAATAATATATGAATCATTATTTGATTCATTAAATGTTGAGTTCAACACCAGTAATCAATTCAGTTTCTTTGCCAGCTAATTATGGTGATAGCTTAACATTTTTATAAAAATATTTAAATACATTTATTGATATATTTAATTTGGTTAATTGTTCAATTTGTACAAGATTGTTGTAATTGTTGAACTGATTTTAAATTACAAGTTGATGACGACATATTTGTTTATTAATTATAGTTATTTTAATTTAAAACACAATTAAATTTAATTCCTTATCTTTAGGATTCACTTTAAATTTAATTCCTTATCTTTTGGAAATCCAAAAGTTGGAATTGATGGTTCAGAAGGAACATAATTTGACCTACAACCTGGCACCACACAATGTCTCGGCATTGTAAAATCCAACAAAAAAACTTATATTAAAAAAAATTGCACTTAATTATTTATACCTATAGGTAATTTAAATTGCTTTTAGCACACTTATTTATTATTAAAAATTAAATTATTATTAAAAACTATCAAAATATATAGTTTGTTTTTATTTACAAAAAAAAAAAATATCAAAAAAAAAATATTTTTTAGGTTAGAATTTGTGCTAATTTTTATCACATAAATTACACTAGAAATACAAACAATGCCCGCACAATTTTTTTAGATTAATTTAATCTATTATTATTTAATAACACTTTTAACTACTTTTAGGTTTTTAATAATTATTATTTACCTATTATATTTAACTTTTGCTTCCGAACATTCAGCGCTTGGTATTACCGGCATTTAATTTTGACGTATAATATTATAATATTTCTGTGACTACAAATTTTTGCGCATGTATTGTAATGACACGGCTTTTAGTAGTGTAGGTTTGGCATCACACCCACAACAAACTTAATTGCGTGCATAGGTATTTGTTCAAAATATTATCATTATCAGTGTATCGGACTGTCTCGCGGAGAAACTAAATATTTTGGAGATTTCAATAAAGCTTTCACATTTTACTGCAGTGAGTGCAAACCTATAAATCTCTCACATATTATGTTTGCAATTAAATCCAATAATGACTTATTAAAATCATTCTCTGATTCACTGAACACATAAGTAAAATTTCTCCAAAAAATGAGAAGAAAGTTTTTTGTGTTGAAGAAAAAATTGACTTACTTACGCAACATGTTGACGATTTAATTTGTAATGTTGACAAAGATGATAAGAAATTAAATATTCAAATGGAAAAATTTTTATTGTCTACAAAAAAAATTGTTGATTTGTATTCTAATTTTGACATTTCTAATGGAAGCAAGCTAAGAAATGATGATAACTTAGTTGATAAAATTACGTTTCAATTAGATTCGATACAATCATCAATAAAGAAAATAAAGATTATATCAGATAGTAATTCTACTTTTATTCAATCTTTGGACAAAAATGCATCTGATAATTTAGAAAACTTTAAAAATATATATAAAGAATTGTGTCTTTTAAAAAATAATAATAGTATGGTTGAATTGAAAGAACTCTTATATAAACATCGTGATGAACTTAGTGAAACTAACATAACATTCAATGATGTTATTGAAGAACTAAAAAGTTTAAACTGTGCTTTATTTACAAAGAATGACGATGATCTCACTATACTAAATAGAAATTGTGCTTCAATTTGTGACGAAATTATCAATAATTGATGATTGTACTAATAATAATAATAATATGAAACGTAATAATACTAGTATTAATAATATTAATAATAATCACAATTATGATAATATTGATAAAATTAAAAATAATAATAATGATAATACTAATAATAATTATATTAATAACAATAATAATAATAATATCAACAATAATAATAATAATAATGATAATAATAATAATAATATTAATAATAATAATTTTAATAATAATAGTGATAATATATTATTCCTTGTTCTGGCTACAAGGAATGGTCGTGCGTGAATTTAAACAATATAATCAACGAAATTCTTTTCGGAAAAACTAGACAAGTCTGCTTTTAATAGATGTTCGCTCCAATTTGAATTGCACATTAATTGATTTTCCAGATATACTTATAATCTTGAAATTTTGTGTGTACAATTGTGTGTGGGAGGATCATCGTTATTTTCAGTTAATGTTTATATTCCACCGAACAGCTCCGCTGAAATATATAACAATTATTTCAAATGCTTGGACATCTATATCGAAAGCAAATGATGAAATTGTTTGTGTAGGAGACTTCAATCTACCTAAAATTAAGTGGATTAGATCTACAGACGATAATACTCTGGTTCCTATATGTAGTGTTACAGTAGACGTGTTTCTTTTGCTCTTTAGTTACTGTTTAAAATATAAAATAAAAAATAATAAAACGTATTTTATTTTCTTGACAAAGTGCGAATTACATATTTTTATTTTTATTGACATTTAAATTTGTTGATATTTATTTTGTCTAAATTTAACAAAGTTAATGAATATTAAATATAGAATTTTATTTTTATGTGGAATTCACTTTTTCTATTTTTTTTTTTGTGTTACGGTGATTTTTGGTTAAAATTACAGAATTAAAACTGTAAAAACTTGTTTGAACTTGTTTTTATATTTATTACATTTATTATAAAATTATTTTTACACATAAAATAAGTTTAAAAAAGAAAAGTCAAAACATAACAATAATAAACATTTACATTGCTGCTGTCATATAATTCCCGGGTAGCAAATAATATACTTTTTTTAATAAGTTAATTAGCGCCATCTATTGGAATTAATTTTCAAACATATTAATTTTTATATTTAAATTTAAATTTGTTTTTAAACTGATGTTATGTCTAGTTGTGGAATATGTTTAATTAGAACATCTAATACTGATGAATCGGTACAATGTAATGGGATTTGTAATAAGTTCTATCACCCAGAATGTGTTGGGTTAAATTGCTCTACTCAAAGATTGATAAATAATAACAAAAATAATCTAGTTTATTATTGTAATGAGTGCAAAGACATATCATTGTCGCATATTCTTTTGGCGATTCAGGTGAATAATACTAAGATTGATTCATTGTCGGAATCATTCTTAAAATTTAAACATGACAATAATAATAATATGGACAACATAAAGAATAACTTGCTAAATGCAATTAGTGACGTAAATAGTTATGCAGACGAAATTAAAAAAGAATTAAAGTTTAATTTAGATAATATAGAAAGTACATTAAAAAGAATAAAGATTAACACACAGAATACATTTAGTCATGAGGATATACAAATAAAACTTGACAATACCACATCAGTGGTCACTGAAGGTATTTCAAATATTTCTGAATCACTAAAATCGAATAGTGCTATGGTATCAGAAAAAATTTACAATGTTGATTTTAATGTAATTAATATTCATGATGAAGTAACTGCTACAAAATTTGATTGTCAGTGATAGTAATGCTGAAGATAATGTGGGGAGAAATTTACATAAAACTACACGAAATAATAAGAAACTCTACAAAAATAGAACGTTTAAGAAAATTATTTCGAAAAAACCAGTTCGAATTTCATCCGTACCTGCTTCATTGACTAGTAATCATAATATTGTACCTGAATGTCAAAATGTGTTGTCCAATTATCTAACTAATTCTACAACTAATTCACAAAAAGTTCCTAATTATACAAATGTTTCGTCCAATCTTACACCTAGTTCGTCAAATATAAATATTGATAAAACACATGATTTACAAAAAGTACCTGATTTTACGAATGTGTCGTCCAACTTTACATATGTTAATATGTTGTCCAACTATACATCACCTATTGTACAAAATGTATCGTCTTATACTAATTTATTAACTTGTCCGTCAACATATGTCAAAAATGTACCTGATCTACAAATTGTGAAGTCCAATTTTTCGTCCAGTCCGTCAACATCTGTTGATATGGTAGCTGATTGACAAGTTTTGCAGTCTAATACTTCAACGTTCAACCTAGCAGCAAAAGTTTCAACTGATTTGTCGCCAACGTTATTAGTTGCCAAAAAATTATATTGTGTTTTTCTGACAGAATTGGATCCTTCCAATGAAGTACATGATATAAAATCTTATTTAGACTACAAATTAAATAGTAAAACTGACAATATACGATTCATAAAATGAAGAATTATAATAGAAATAATCGTTATTCGTCATTTAAAATTTTTGTATCATATGAAGATACTTTTAATATTCTAACGTCTACTAATTTTTGGCCAACGGGATCGATTGCCTATGAGTTTGAAAACAGGAATAAAAATAAAGTTACTTCGAATGCTCCTTTTCAAAGATCAAGGAACATGATGAATCAGCGATAAATACAATTAATATTAATTATCAAAATGTACGAGGTTTGCAGACAAAAACCAAACAAGTTTACTTTTCATCGTCTACTGCTTTTCACGATATTATTGTTCTCACTGAAACATGGTTGATTCCTTCTATTACCGATGCTGAGTTGTTCGACAATAATAGCTATCAGGTTTTTCGCCGTGACCGCCATCATAATACATCAGTGACTACTGTAGAGGGTGGACTACTAGTTGCAGTTAAAGTTGGAATTCCTTGTTCAAGAGTTGATTTGCCATTTGAAGATGATTTTGAGTATTTATGTATTAAATTGAATATCTCTACACGAATAATATATATTATCACTACGTATATTCCGCCACGTAGAGGTCAGTATTTATATGATCAATTTTCAAGAAATTTAGAGTATCTTACTGAACATGTCGCTACCTTTGATGAAATTTATTGTTTAGGAGACTTTAACCTACCAAATGTGCAATGGAATATGACATCAACAGATCATTTTTTAACTCCAGTACTGCATGATGTATCTAATCTCGCATCAGTTCAACTTATAGTTGACACTATATCCAATTTGGGTATGAATCAATTAAATGGAATCAAAAATTTAAACGGTAGAATTCTTGATCTAATCTACTCCAGAAACATTCTTGATGCATGTGTTTTCAAATGTGATCAACCATTAGTAGCAGAAGATAATTATCATCCATCTCTTACGCTAAGTATACATTTAGACTGTGATAATAAAGATTTACCTAGTGAAGAATTTTTTTAATTTAATTTTTAGAAAACCAATTTTGATTTACTTTGTTGCGAACTAGATAATTTTAATTGGCAGAATTTATTTGATTTAATTAATAATGACGATATTGATGGCTCAATTTTTAAATTTTATAGTACAGTATTTGATTTAAAATATGTTCCTATTGTTTCAAGTAAATCTAGTAACTGTCCATTTTGGTATGATGCTAACACAAAAAAATTAAAAAACTTAAGAAACAGTGCGTGGAAAAAATTTAAAATTAATAATAGCGTTTCAACTTACTTATATTACTGCCAAGTCAGAGATGAATTCATAGAATCGTCAAATTTTGCCTATAACAATTACTTGCATAAAATCCAAATTGAATTGAAAACCGATCCTAAACTTTTCTGGCAGTTTGTTAATAGAAAGAGAAAATCAAATAACTATCCAAGCACTTTATCATTTAATAATATTTCTAGCATGGATCCTAAAATTATTTCTAATCTTTTCCCAGAATTTTTTTAATCCGCTTATGATAATAATAATGACAATAATGATCATATCTCGGATCCGAGTTTTGATCATTTGAATACTTTCAATCATTTGTATGAAGTTGATTTTAGTGTAACTGAGGATTCTGTCTTAAAATATTTGTTAGATTTAGATTCAATTTGTTGTTCAGGTATTCCATCAATTGTCCTATATAAATGTGCAAGTTCTCTTTGTGTTCCTTGTATCGTACTGTAGTAATATAATTATCCATAACCAGCATGGGTTTGTTAAAGGAAGGTCAACAATAACAAATATTTTAGAACTCGTATCATTTTGTACTGACAATATTGAAACAGGGAAACAAATCGACTGTATATTCACTGACTTCTCCAAAGCTTTTGACAAGATATCGCATAAGATATGGCTAAAAAAATTGAAGAAAATTGGTTTCAATAAAAATTTTGTAGGATGGCTTGAATCATATTTATCAAATCGTGCTTACGAGGTTCTATTTAAAAATAATAAATCTGAGAGTTTTGTTGTAAATTCTGGTGTTCCTCAATTTAGTCACCTGGGTCCAATTCTATTTATATTGTACATTAATGACCTTCCTTCTGTGATAAAATATTGTAAATGTCTTATTTATGCTGATGATGTAAAAATCTTCAAAAATATTTGTAATACCAAAGATCGTATAGAACTACAATCAGATCTTGACTCTTTTTATTTATGGTGTAAATGTAATTATTTATTCTTAAACGTTGATAAGTGTAAATGTATGAGTTTTACTCGTAATAAATCCGTATCTATCTGTGATTACAATTTTGATTCTAACAAAATAGTGAATGTTGAAAGTGTTTTAGACTTAGGAATAAACTTAGACAAGAAATTAGACTTTAAGTTCCATATTAATATAATTATAAATAAAGCAAATTCCATGCTAGGCTTTGCGGCACGTGAATCCCGTGAATTTTCTGACCCGTACATTTTAAAGCAGCTCTTCATTTCATAGGTACGACCAGTTTTGGAATATAGCTGCCAAATTTGGTCTCCGTATTATGCGTGTCACAGGTTCAGAATTGAAAGTGTGCAGAAACGTTTTTTGAGATTCGCTTTAAGAAATTTAAACTGGCAGAATAGATTGGAGTTACCACCTTATGCAAGTAGGTTACTATTAATTGATCTTCCGACACTTGAAAAGCGTAGAGAATTTCTAAAATTCTCATTTATTAATAATTTAATGTTACGTCAAATTGATTCAATTTTTCTGTAGTCTCGTCTTCATTTTTATTTATCGTGTCATAATACTCGTAGTAATAATGTATTTAATATCCGTATGCATCGTACCAATTATGGATATAATGAGCCCATTGATTCAATGTGTAGATTATTTAATAAGTATAATTTTTTGTTACAAAATAATGTTATTATTAAATCTAAATCTTTTAAATTATTATTTTATAGAACAAACATTACTTAAAATGTGCTATATTTTGTACGTTTAAATTAACTTTTTTTTTTTATTTACTATTCTCTCTTGAAGTGTCGTGGGGTGCGCACGTAGGAGTGAATAAATTTTTTAAAAATATAATTTTATTTTCCAATCTTAAAAAAAAAAAATTAAGTAAAATTTAAAAAAAAAAAAAAAAAAAAAAAATAATTAAAATTAAAGTTACAAATATAGAAACTAATAAATAATAAATAAACGTAAAATATAAATTTTATAATCTCTAAATATAATTATGCAGTGTATTTGTAACAAAAAAATTGATCGTCAACAATTAAAAATTTTATGTGGCGATTGCAATAATTATTATCATGCAGCATGTGTCAAACTGTTGGAGAGCGACATAGATTATATGATGAAAAATAAAGTAGTTTATCGATGTGACCGTTGTTCCAACTTACGTCGTAAGTCACTGCATATGCCTGTTATTGCTATTGATAACAATGATTTTGATAATACTGTTATGA
Organism: Rhamphomyia laevipes; assembly: GCA_963920725.1. Lineage (NCBI taxonomy): Eukaryota > Metazoa > Arthropoda > Insecta > Diptera > Empididae > Rhamphomyia > Rhamphomyia laevipes. The sequence continues at coordinate 111,243,230 of OY987255.1, forward strand.
GACAACAAAATTCCAACATTTCAAAGCAAATTGATAGTCCAAAGCAACTTCAACAACAACAGCAAGAAATTTGTAACGTTTCTAACACCTTAACAAATTCGAGCAGCAAAACACATTCGCAACAACAACCACATCAACTTCATCCAAATTCTACTGTTTTGGCTACTAATATTGAAGCAAAGGTAATCGACCCAGTTTTACCAACAAATATAACACTACAAATAATTTATAAAGAAATTATTGATCTAAAAAATGTAAATAAAAATGCTCTCGCTCAAATACATCAATTACAAGATGAAAAAGAACTCCTTGTTCAAAAAGTCAATGACCTCGAACAAAAAGTGAATTCTCTTGAGCAAGCAAAGCTTGAAAATACATTAGAATTTGTTGGTATACCAAATGTAGATAAAAACAATGCACATCAAAAAGTTCAACAATTTCTTTCTGTTGGTTTGGGTGTTGATGTTAATGATGATCAAATTGAGAAGTGTTTTATTAGAAAAATTAAAGTAAAAAAATCATCAAACTCTGAGAGCAATGATAACAACAACAGTAATGTAAACAATAACAGCAATAATATCATTGAAAATAACAATAACAACAACAATGACTCTTCTGTTTTAAATATTGTTTGCGTTAAATTCGTCACTAATAAAATTAAAGATAATATTTTATTTAAAAAAAGAATAAATAAAGTAAGCTTAACATCAAGTAAAATTTTTAATGACGAGATTGATAACAACATCTATATTAATGAAAGTCTAACACCTCAATCCCGTAAATTATTTGTTGCTGCTAAAATGCTGAAGAAGGAGAAAAAATATAAATTCTTATGGTGCAGTTTTGGTAAAATATTGTTAAGAAAAAATGAGGGTGATGATGTTATTGTTATTAAAAATCATGATGATCTAATTAATCTATAATATTGTTTTAATATTTATCGTAAAATAACATATATTTTTTATTATGAGTTTTTTTAACTCTAATTTGAACTTTGATCATTATGATTCTAATAACAATAACATTAATAACATTTCTTGTAATAGTAGCAGTAATAGTGTTTTTCTCTCTAATAATAATTTTTTCATAATACACCAAAATATTAGAAGTATGCGAAAAAATTTTGATCTTCTGGTAGTCCATTTAGAAACTTTTAATAATAAACCACATTTCATATTTTTGTCAGAAATTTGGATTTTTAATTATGAAATAAATGATTATGATATACCCGGTTACAATTTCTATGCTATGTGTAATGATTCTTATGCTTCGGGTGGTGTAGCAGTCTTTGTTAGGTCGGATTATCATTGTGATATTCTTAAAGTTGATTTATGTAGTGCAGATATTATAAAAATTGAATGCAATATTGAAAACGAAAAATTAGTATTTATGTGTGTTTATCGGTTACAAAATAGTTTCGATAAAGAAGTTTTTTTAAATGAATTTGCTGATCTGTTGAGCAAAGATAAAAATAGAAACCTAATTTTGGTGGGTGATTTTAATTTAGATATTTTAGAAAAATCTCAAATAGTGGATAAATATTTATTTCTTATGGCAACTAATGGCCTAAGTAGTGTTATAAATGAACCTACTCGTGCTGTATCTGGAAAATGTCTGGACCACATATTTGTTCGTTTTTCTAATGATCAGAAATTTTCATATAAAAATTGTATATTTGATTTTAAAATCACTGATCACTGTATGACAGGTTTCATTTTAACGAATATTTCTAAACATATTTCTAATAGGAATAATGCTCCAATAGAACATCATAAAAAAATTGATTTTACGCAATTAAATTCTTTACTGCTATGTGAATTTTGGGAGAACGTTTATTCAGAAAACAATGTTTCTGTAGCTTATGATAATTTTCTTTTAACTTTGAAAAATATTATAAATGATTGTTGTCACCAAAACATTCCAAATAGTAAAAATAAAAAAATTAAACCATGGTTGTCAGATAAATTATTAGATAAAATATCTGAAAAAAACAACATTAGGAAAAAATTAATTAAGCATCCTCTAAATGCTAGATTAAAAAATTATTATTTAAAATTATGTTCTGAATTGAAAACCGAAATCCCTAAGTGTCGTGATAAGTTTTTTGAAAATGAATTTACCAAAAATCTAGGAAATATTAGAGGGCAGTGGCGTGTGGTTAATACCATTTTAAATAGGGTTCCTGATAGAAACATTAATATTGAATTGGACATAGATAATACTAAAATCACCGATTCCGATCAGATTGCTAATTGTTTTAATAATTTTTTTGTCTCTATTTCTGAAAATTTAATTCCTAGTAATTGTACTAATAACTGTAATTCTTGTAATTTTGATCTTGTTGATGATAATGTTCACTGTAATAGTTTCTGTTTTGACCCTATATTGCCGTCAGAGTTATTTAATATAATTTTGGCTATGAAAAATTCGAATTCATGTACAGATGATGGTATCTCAATTACAACAATAAAAAAAATCGCACACAATATTGTTGATGTTCTTGCATATATTTTTAACAAAAGCATTTATTCTGGTATTTTTCCTTCTGCACTAAAATCAGCAGAAGTTATTCCTCTTTTTAAAAAAGGCGATCGTTGCAATATTAATAATTATAGGCCAATCTCGATTTTACCTTCTTTTGCTAAATTATTTGAAAAAACAATTAAAAAGCGTATGCTAGATTTTTTAAATAAAATTAATTTCTTCAGCAATAATCAGTTTGGTTTCCGGGAGGGTAGATCTACAGAAGACGCTCTCTTAAACTTTTGTAGTAATATCTATGAGGAGATTAATAATAAGAAATTCACTGCAGCACTTTTTGTGGACATAACCAAAGCATTTGATATGGTGGATCATAACATATTGCTAAATAAAATTAATAAAGCTGGTTTCAGAGGGTTTATTTTTGATTGGTTTAGTTCGTACCTTAGTTCTAGAACTCAACGTGTAAAAATATCTGGTAGTTACAGTGAGCTAAAAGAAATCAAGATTGGTGTTCCGCAAGGTTCAGTACTGGGCCCGATTCTGTTTTTAATTTTTTTAAATTCTTTATTAAAGCTAGATTTCAAATCTAAAATTAATGCTTTTGCAGATGATCTAGCTTGTGCATATGGTAGTGCTAGCTTGCTTAATTTGGTAGCTGATATACATTATGATCTAGACATACTTAGAAAGTGGTTTGGGAAACATAAACTTATTTTAAGTAGTAAAACTAAATTAATGTTTTTTAATATATCAAGTAATTTACAAATTGATTACAATTTTGTGTTTCATTCTTCTGGTTGTAAGAAGTATTTGGTTTCTTGTAATTGTAGTTCCTACGCAATAAATGATGTATCTTTTTGTGATAATATGAATTGTTCGCCAAGCTGTTTTAATATTGAAGTTGTAGATTCTTTTAAATATTTAGGTATCTTAATTGATTGTAAATTAAATTGGTTTGACCATACTGTTAGTTTAAAAAACTATTTCTTATGTACAGTACGGAATTTTTATCATCTAAGTAAATTCTGTACTGAAAAATTACTAATTATGATTTATTACAGTTTGGTACAATCTAAATTACAATATGGTATAGTTTGCTGGGGTGGTTGTTACTATAACAAAATACAGCCGCTGCTCATAGCGCAGAAACATGTTGTAAGAATTATATGTAAAAAAAATCGTGGTCAGAAAAGTTTTGTATTGTTCAACAGATTAAAAATTCTACCAATTAGACATTTATTCTATTTTAAAACATTAAAAGTATTTTTTATTCGTGGTGGTTTTTATCAAAATAGAGTTATATCTAACCACAATCTACGTGCTAACAATAGATATATGGCAATGATTCCAAGATTTCACTCTACACACTTTAGTAGATTTTTTAACATTACTGCACCCAGATTGTTTAATAAATTACCGGTAGTATTTAGAGGAATTCGTGTTTTATCTAAATTTCTAATTGTTGTAAAAAAATGGCTATTTAATTTTGATCATAGTGAAATTGAATCATTACTGAATGTCGTTGTATGAGGTATACGTAATCATTATACATAATATATATATTAATTCTTAATGATATGCTGGTTTATTATTATTATTATTATTTTTATTTAAATCATTATTTTTATTATTTTAAGTATAATTTTTCTTTTTATTTTGGTGTAGGGGAAAAAATTGTAGTATGTTTGGAATTGGAACTAAATTCATTTTAAATTTTTATTGTTTTTGTTTTGATTGAATTGATAAAGTAATTTTTTTTTCTTTTTTGTTTGCTTTCTAATTTAATTTTTTGAATTAATTTTTCACTTAATATTATTTTACACCCCATTACAAACAGTTTTTTATATTTAATTTTTTGAATGGGCATTCGTTTCTATTATTTATAATATAGAATGCCTTATAACTATTTTCTTTAACTATTTTTAAGTAAAAAAAATAAAATAAAAAATTAGTAATTTTGTAATAAATATGTTATACTTTTAAATATCTGAAGAAAATAAAGATCTTAAAAAAAAAAAAAATATATTTATTTTATATAAGGTTAAGTGTATATAAATGGTTTCTATCACTAGGTATTTAGTGCGTAAATAAATAAATAAAAATAAAAAATATTGTTGACCAATTTGCTGATTTGAATCTAGAGCAGTATTTTTAATGATAATGGCCGTTTACTTGATTTGGTATTTTCATCGAACATTTATGATCTGGCAGTAACACGGTCAGATAATACGATAGTTTGAGAAGAAGGTCATCATCCAGTTCTACAAATATCAGTAAATATTGACAAACCAGCTACTTTTATATGTAATAATAATTTAAAATTTAATTTCAAAAAAACAAATTTTCATGATTTAAACTTTGATTTACAAAATATAGACTGGTCTGATATAGAAAACTGTAACAATCTTGATAAATCATTATTTAAATTTTATGATTTATTTTTAATTTATTGTTCCTATTACTTGTACTTCAGACACCGAACATTCACCACCATGGTACGACAGAGAATTAAAAACTCTACGCAATCTGCGAAATAAGAAATGGAAACATTTTTGTGTTTCAAATAAAGCAATGGACTTTGATTCATATGTTAATTACCGTGATAAATTTGTTTCAGAAGTAAATATAAAGTACATGAATTATCTGTCAGATATACAAAATAAATTAAAGCTAAATCCAAAGAGGCAATTTATAAACCAAAAGAGAAAATGCGTTGGGTATCCGTCTTCATAACATCTACAGATCTTTTTGTGATTAGTAATTTATTTGTTGACTTTTTTAAAAACTCTTTCTGTGATTTAAGTGATGTTTCTCTCCTAGATTTTCCTAAGAAAATTACTGAAAATGTTAAATCATTTTCATATTTAAATAACTTGACTTTTGACATATCAGAGGAATTTATTTTAAAAAAAATTAATAATTTGGCAGAAACTTCTATTTCTGGTCCTGATGTGGTTTTAATTTATGTAGACCATTATCATTCTTGTTTAATTGTTCTATGTCAAGTAATTGTTTTCCACCGATTTGGAAATCGTCTTTTATTGTACCTCTTTACTAGACTCCAGTTACTAGACTCTTTTGTATTCCTAAAATGTTTGAAGCTATAGTAACAAATTGTCTATATTTTCAGGTTAAATCAATCATTTCTAAAGAACAACATGGTTTTGTAAAAAGTAGATCTACTACTACGAACCTGATGGAATTTGTTACTGCTGGTGTAGAATGTTTTGAGAAACGTCTTAGTGTTGACTATGTATATTTACTGACTTTAGTAAGGCATTTGACAAGCTGTCACATGAAATACTTTTAATAAAATTAACAAAAATGGGCTTCAATGAAATTTTTTTACACTGGCTTCAATCATACCTCAGTGGTAGATCATATAAAGTTATTTTTAATAATATCATATCTGATAGCTTTAATGTGCATGGTGTTCCCCAAGGTAGCCATCTAGGCCCACTATTGTTCATTCTATTTATGAATGATCTACCATCTGTGATCATAAATTCTGAAATATTAGCTTATGCTGATGATATGAAAATTTTAAAAGCTATTAAATCAATTACTGACACGTTGGAATTACAAGCAGATTTAAATAATTTTTATGACTGGTGCAAAAAAAATCGCCTATTTTTAAACATTGAAAAATGCTTTGCGATGACTTTTACACGTAAATTAAAATATGAAACATTTATTTACAACATTGATGAAGGAATTCTTAAAAGAACTAATTCTTTAGTTGATTTGGGTGTATGTCTTGATACAAAACTCTCTTTTGTAGAACATATCAACATTATAATCGCGAATTCTATGTTAGGTTTTGTGAAACGCCAATCTCGTGAATTGAATGATCCATATGTTGTAAAGCTTCTTTTCATAACCTTTTTCCGTCCTATTTTAGAGTATGCATGTCAAGTATGGTGCCCGTATTATGACGTTCACAAAAGCCGTCTGGAAGGCGTACAGAAAAGATTCCTTCGTTTTGCTCTTAGAAATCGTTTCAATTTACCACCTTATACTCAAAGATTACGCCTTATTGTTATTGATTTGCCATCATTAGAGAACAGACGTGACTATTTGACATTTAGCTTTGTGCATAAACTGTTAATTGGCGAGATTGATTCATGTACTTTACTGTCTAAGGTTAAATTTAGAGTTCCATCACGTGTAGTCCGGGTTTTTCAACCTTTAATAATTAAGAATCATTTGTCTAATTATGGTGCTTTTTGTTCTTTGTCTCGTATGTTTAAAATATATAATCAAAAATATGTAATTTTAAATTCTTTTAAATTTCAAACTAAAAGTTTTAAAGATAAATTTTACTATTTGTTTTAAATTTATTGTAATTATAATTTGTATAACTAGTACTTAGTTGATTAATAAATTAATAAATAAATCGGAAATTTTAGCATAAACCCCATTAAGCTGCTAATCTCTACCTAACCAACACATGTGCAATCACGAATGCAACAACTGTACCAATTTTAATTGAAATCGTATAATATTTACCATATGAAATATTTTAATCGGAAATTTTAGCATGAACCCCCTAAATCTACTAATATCTACCTGGCCAAGACAGCGTATTCACGAATCCAACCTGTGTACGAAATTTAATTAAAATTAAATAATATTGAGCATATGGTTTAGAATATATTTTTTTTAGATTCTTTATTTCAAATGATTTTATATATATGTTACAGTAAAACCGTTAATTTAGCCAATGTGTACATTGACTCGATAATGTATATACTCACTATTTTGATTAGCAAATCTATTCACAATAAAACTTTATTTCGAAATATCTCTAATAATTTATTAAATATTCAAACCTTTCTCATATAATTTCCATCTTTTCCAAATATAATTCAGAAAGTATATGTATTGATATATTAATTTTGAAGTTTTATGCTAGAGATACTCTCGCCGCTGGTGCCGCGATGACGCTTTGCCGAGCTGTCAAATAAAAGTTCAGATATATAGAAATATATGAAAGCAGATAAACTCGCCGCCGGGCTGCCGCTGGTGCCGCCGGTGCCGCAAGAATGTAGGTTCAATTTCAACTTTTTGCGGTGATGATGGTTTGGAATGTCAGTTTTTTATATTGTTAATCTCATAAAAAAAAATTTTTGTTAAAGAAGTAAGATGAGTTTTACAGAAAAATTAATTAGTAAAAACTAATGAAATTTAATATAACAATTTTATAAAACATAACATTTTATATAAAATAAAATAAAAATGTTTGGTTATGTTTTTGTGACGTTCTACCGCTTTGAGAGTATCTACTCAAAAATTCTACAACCATCACGGCCATCATTTGAAATTTCAAATCGGCTGATCGTCGAGTGCGGCGCGGCGAGAGTATCTCTAGCATTAGAATAGTGTGTGGTGAATTAACCCAAGGTTCAAACCATAATAGTGGTGAAACTTCACAATAAAAATGATTTCACTAAAGTCTAACGTCAATGCATATATTTACTAGTTAATGCATGAATTGACTGCTGTTTGCACATTTACTGTAACATATACATAATAATGATATCAATATATTTTTAGAGTTTAGGCAATATTAAACCTTTTCAACTAATTTATTAAAAAAAAAAAAGGAAAAAATTTGTTGATAATAATTTTACAATATAAAAGGAAAATACCAAAACCTTATTGAAAATAATAAACTAAAACTTAACCTAACTTAAACTTAAAACTAATGTACTAAGATAATTTTCTAATTAGATTATTATCTGAAAAAGAACATTTATCATAAAATTTAGATGCTATTTGCAAAAAATATGGCAGCTAAGTGTACCCTCCGATTAAAAGAATCTCAACAGCTCAGTAACAGAGAATTTGGCCATACCAAAATCATCCCAACTTTCGTGGTTAAGACTGATTATATGGTCCCCCAACTGTCATTGAATCGAAAATACTCAAGAAACATTCCAACAAGAGAATACTGGGAATCCAGAATCTCTGACCCAGTTGGCTCAATAAACGTCTATACGGACGGATCTAAGATGGAAGCGGGAGTGTGTGCTGCAGTACATTCCCCCGACTTACACATAGATACGAGCTACAAACTCCCTAACTCATGCAGCATATTCCAAGCTGAAATCACGGCGATACGAAAAGCGGCGGAAATTGCTTGCATTCCAGTAACTGCTAACTCAACAATAATCATTTACATTGATAGTCAGGCTGCCATCAAAGCCCTTGCGGCAGCCTACATCAAATCCAAAGCAGTAAACGAATGCCACATGGCACTGCAAAAAGTGTGCACAAACAGGATTGTAGAGTTATGCTGGGTACCGGGCCACTGTAACATTAAGGGTAACGAAGTAGCGGATGAACTTGCAAGAAGAGGAGCAAACCTTGAGCAGGAACCCTCCAAGCAGGTTCTTTTGCCACTGAAATCACTAAAAAATATACTGGATAATAAAACCTTAGCGCAGTCAAAAAAGCGCTGGAATGAGTTATCCACGTGTTCTATAACTAAACTTATGTGGGGTACCTACAACGTCAAAAAAACGAAAACACTAATAAACCTACCGCGCTCGCAATGCAAGACAGCAGTCGGTATAATGAGCCCATTGATTCAATGTGTAGATTTTTTAATAAGTATAATTTTTTGTTACAAAATAATGTTATTATTAAATCTAAATCTTTTAAATTATTATTTTATAGAACAAACATTACTTAAAATGTGCTATATTTTGTACGTTTAAATAAACTTTTTTTTTTTATATTTATTTTATATAAGGTTAAGTGTATATAAATGGTTTCTATCACTAGGTATTTAGTGCGTAAATAAATAAATAAAAATAAAAAATATTGTTGACCAATTTGCTGATTTGAATCTAGAGCAGTATTTTTAATGATAATGGCCGTTTACTTGATTTGGTATTTTCATCGAACATTTATGATCTGGCAGTAACACGGTCAGATAATACGATAGTTTGAGAAGAAGGTCATCATCCAGTTCTACAAATATCAGTAAATATTGACAAACCAGCTACTTTTATATGTAATAATAATTTAAAATTTAATTTCAAAAAAACAAATTTTCATGATTTAAACTTTGATTTACAAAATATAGACTGGTCTGATATAGAAAACTGTAACAATCTTGATAAATCATTATTTAAATTTTATGATTTATTTTTAATTTATTGTTCCTATTACTTGTACTTCAGACACCGAACATTCACCACCATGGTACGACAGAGAATTAAAAACTCTACGCAATCTGCGAAATAAGAAATGGAAACATTTTTGTGTTTCAAATAAAGCAATGGACTTTGATTCATATGTTAATTACCGTGATAAATTTGTTTCAGAAGTAAATATAAAGTACATGAATTATCTGTCAGATATACAAAATAAATTAAAGCTAAATCCAAAGAGGCAATTTATAAACCAAAAGAGAAAATGCGTTGGGTATCCGTCTTCATAACATCTACAGATCTTTTTGTGATTAGTAATTTATTTGTTGACTTTTTTAAAAACTCTTTCTGTGATTTAAGTGATGTTTCTCTCCTAGATTTTCCTAAGAAAATTACTGAAAATGTTAAATCATTTTCATATTTAAATAACTTGACTTTTGACATATCAGAGGAATTTATTTTAAAAAAAATTAATAATTTGGCAGAAACTTCTATTTCTGGTCCTGATGTGGTTTTAATTTATGTAGACCATTATCATTCTTGTTTAATTGTTCTATGTCAAGTAATTGTTTTCCACCGATTTGGAAATCGTCTTTTATTGTACCTCTTTACTAGACTCCAGTTACTAGACTCTTTTGTATTCCTAAAATGTTTGAAGCTATGGTAACAAATTGTCTATATTTTCAGGTTAAATCAATCATTTCTAAAGAACAACATGGTTTTGTAAAAAGTAGATCTACTATACTACGAACCTGATGGAATTTGTTACTGCTGGTGTAGAATGTTTTGAGAAACGTCTTAGTGTTGACTATGTATATTTACTGACTTTAGTAAGGCATTTGACAAGCTGTCACATGAAATACTTTTAATAAAATTAACAAAAATGGGCTTCAATGAAATTTTTTTACACTGGCTTCAATCATACCTCAGTGGTAGATCATATAAAGTTATTTTTAATAATATCATATCTGATAGCTTTAATGTGCATGGTGTTCCCCAAGGTAGCCATCTAGGCCCACTATTGTTCATACTATTTATGAATGATCTACCATCTGTGATCATAAATTCTGAAATATTAGCTTATGCTGATGATATGAAAATTTTAAAAGCTATTAAATCAATTACTGACACGTTGGAATTACAAGCAGATTTAAATAATTTTTATGACTGGTGCAAAAAAAATCGCCTATTTTTAAACATTGAAAAATGCTTTGCGATGACTTTTACACGTAAATTAAAATATGAAACATTTATTTACAACATTGATGAAGGAATTCTTAAAAGAACTAATTCTTTAGTTGATTTGGGTGTATGTCTTGATACAAAACTCTCTTTTGTAGAACATATCAACATTATAATCGCGAATTCTATGTTAGGTTTTGTGAAACGCCAATCTCGTGAATTGAATGATCCATATGTTGTAAAGCTTCTTTTCATAACCTTTTTCCGTCCTATTTTAGAGTATGCATGTCAAGTATGGTGCCCGTATTATGACGTTCACAAAAGCCGTCTGGAAGGCGTACAGAAAAGATTCCTTCGTTTTGCTCTTAGAAATCGTTTCAATTTACCACCTTATACTCAAAGATTACACCTTATTGTTATTGATTTGCCATCATTAGAGAACAGACGTGACTATTTGACATTTAGCTTTGTGCATAAACTGTTAATTGGCGAGATTGATTCATGTACTTTACTGTCTAAGGTTAAATTTAGAGTTCCATCACGTGTAGTCCGGGTTTTTCAACCTTTAATAATTAAGAATCATTTGTCTAATTATGGTGCTTTTTGTTCTTTGTCTCGTATGTTTAAAATATATAATCAAAAATATGTAATTTTAAATTCTTTTAAATTTCAAACTAAAAGTTTTAAAGATAAATTTTACTATTTGTTTTAAATTTATTGTAATTATAATTTGTATAACTAGTACTTAGTTGATTAATAAATTAATAAATAAATCGGAAATTTTAGCATAAACCCCATTAAGCTGCTAATCTCTACCTAACCAACACATGTGCAATCACGAATGCAACAACTGTACCAATTTTAATTGAAATCGTATAATATTTACCATATGAAATATTTTAATCGGAAATTTTAGCATGAACCCCCTAAATCTACTAATATCTACCTGGCCAAGACAGCGTATTCACGAATCCAACCTGTGTACGAAATTTAATTTAAATTAAATAATATTGAGCATATGGTTTAGAATATATTTTTTTTAGATTCTTTATTTCAAATGATTTTATATATATGTTACAGTAAAACCGTTAATTTAGCCAATGTGTACATTGACTCGATAATGTATATACTCACTATTTTGATTAGCAAATCTATTCACAATAAAACTTTATTTCGAAATATCTCTAATAATTTATTAAATATTCAAACCTTTCTCATATAATTTCCATCTTTTCCAAATATAATTCAGAAAGTATCAATTTTAATTCAGAAAGTATATGTATTGATATATTAATTTTGAAGTTTTAGAATAGTGTGTGGTGAATTAACCCAAGGTTCAAACCATAATAGTGGTGAAACTTCACAATAAAAATGATTTCACTAAAGTCTAACGTCAATGCATATATTTACTAGTTAATGCATGAATTGACTGCTGTTTGCACATTTATTGTAACATATACATAATAATGATATCAATATATTTTTAGAGTTTAGGCAATATTAAACCTTTTCAACTAATTTATTAAAAAAAAAAAAAGGAAAAAATTTGTTGATAATAATTTTACAATATAAAAGGAAAATACCAAAACCTTATTGAAAATAATAAACTAAAACTTAACCTAACTTAAACTTAAAACTAATGTACTAAGATAATTTTCTAATTAGATTATTATCGGAAAAAGAACATTTATCATAAAATTTAGATGCTATTTGCAAAAAATATGGCAGCTAAGTGTACCCTCCGATTAAAAGAATCTCAACAGCTCAGTAACAGAGAATTTGGCCATACCAAAATCATCCCAACTTTCGTGGTTAAGACTGATTATATGGTCCCCCAACTGTCATTGAATCGAAAATACTCAAGAAACATTCCAACAAGAGAATACTGGGAATCCAGAATCTCTGACCCAGTTGGCTCAATAAACGTCTATACGGACGGATCTAAGATGGAAGCGGGAGTGTGTGCTGCAGTACATTCCCCCGACTTACACATAGATACGAGCTACAAACTCCCTAACTCATGCAGCATATTCCAAGCTGAAATCACGGCGATACGAAAAGCGGCGGAAATTGCTTGCATTCCAGTAACTGCTAACTCAACAATAATCATTTACATTGATAGTCAGGCTGCCATCAAAGCCCTTGCGGCAGCCTACATCAAATCCAAAGCAGTAAACGAATGCCACATGGCACTGCAAAAAGTGTGCACAAACAGGATTGTAGAGTTATGCTGGGTACCGGGCCACTGTAACATTAAGGGTAACGAAGTAGCGGATGAACTTGCAAGAAGAGGAGCAAACCTTGAGCAGGAACCCTCCAAGCAGGTTCTTTTGCCACTGAAATCACTAAAAAATATACTGGATAATAAAACCTTAGCGCAGTCAAAAAAGCGCTGGAATGAGTTATCCACGTGTTCTATAACTAAACTTATGTGGGGTTTCGTCAAAAAAACGAAAACACTAATAAACCTACCGCGCTCGCAATGCAAGACAGCAGTCGGCCTCCTCACTGGACACTGCTTGATCGGCAATCATGCGCGTAGGCTAGACTAATCGCGAGCGATCAATGCAGAAACTACGGCGATCCAGGCAAGTGGAAACCCTAGAGCACCTCCTATGACACTGTCCGGCACTCACTAGACGTAGAGCTTATACTCTGGGAGAGCCCTACTACCCAACTCTGAAAGAGGTTTCGAACTGCAGCATTCGGAAACTCCTCAAGTTTGCTGCAATTACGAAATCCTTCGAATTACTAGATAACCCCTCAGCACCTTCTCAAAGTTAGTTATCCATAATAGTGGTATCGCTATGGACCCAGTGTGGTCTATGCGAGGCTTTGCCGCCACTATAACCTAACCTAACCTAGATGCTATTTGATGTAACTTGCTGTGAACTAAGTCGATATTGGCCAAATTATGCAGAGCTATAGTTGAAAAATGCCATGGTAAATTATATATTAGTTTTAAAATTTTATTTTGACAAATTTGCAGTTTCTGAATATGGCATTGAGCAGATTCTTGCCAAACTGGTGCAGCATAAAACATAACTGCTTACTTAGTGCTGATTTTCTATTTATGAAAGGATATAATATCCGTATTAAAATGTCCAATCGTATGATATGTGTAAACTAAACGTTATCTTTTTGTCCATAATTAAACCTAGATATTTAATATTATTGGCCCATTCAACATTATTATTGTCAAATATAATGTCCCTTTGTGGTAAGAAGCAGTTTTTACGGTTTCTAGAAAAATAAATTGCTTGAGTTTTATTTGCATTAACCATGATTTTCAATTTAGAGAAATATTTAACTACTAAATCTAAAGATGTTTGAAGGTTTACTAAAATGTTTTGGGCTAATAATAACTAGTACTTTTAGTCCGAACTAAAAATGGCTGTATCATCAGCAAAAATTGATGAACTTGAGCCTTTTAATTGCGGAAAATCGGCAGTGTATAAATTATATAATGATGGGGACAGACAAGAACCCTGAGGACAACCCGCAGGAAAGCCTTTAGATGATAAAATACATTTATTAATATGAACTTCAAAACTACGATTGGACAAAAAGCTTTGAACTATTTTAATTAGTTGAAGATCAAAGCCAAAAGTTAACATTTTGTGAATAAGTCCGTTATGCCATACTGAATCGAACGCAGCTTTTATATCCAGAGCAATCAATCCAATAAATATTCCTTCTTTAAAATTGCTTTTAATAATTTTACATATACGAGCTAAAAGATGAACCGTGTTATGGGTCCGCCGGAACCCAAATTGCTGCACCGGCAAAATATTTTTTAGATCAGTAAAATTTTCAATTTTTAACTTTATAACTTTTCTAATAATTTACTCAAACTATTTAAAAGGCTAATGGGCCCGTACGAATTTGGGTCAGATGGAATCTTACCCGGTTTACAAATAGCGATTACTTTAGACTGTTTCCAGCAATTTGGGAAATAATTTAGTTTGAGACAGCAATTAACAATAAACGTAACATAATTTACTCCTATGACAGGTAACTTTTTCAAACAGATATTACTGATCCCATCCGGTCCAGGAGACTTTTTATTTTTAACGACTTAATTAAATTAATAATAGTCCTTTTAGATACAAAATAAGACTCATGTAATACAATTTCTTCATTTTCAACTATGAAAAGTCAATTTTGAACCGCCTCAACTGTAGCTAAATCACTAAGCATGTTAGAGATATTGTGATTAGAGTAAAACTTTTGCGATAGGATTTCAGCCTTCTCCGTATTGGTTACATATTTGATGTTATTTTCTTTTAACGTAGGAATACAAATGTGTTTATTTTTAATTATTTTGGTTATGTTCCAAAAAGGTACTGACGCTTTGGCGAGACCATTAAGCAGAACATTTCAATTTTTGTTTCTTTCTGTAATTAGACTCTCTTTTATTTTACAATTTAAATATCACATTTCAAACTTATACGCTTCAATTCTAAATCTAATCCAGTTCCTCCTGGCAATATTACGCTTTTTTATCATTTCTGTAATAAAATTTGGGTTTTGGTTTCATAACTACCCTAGATTTTTTTGGGACACTCACTTCAATAGCATCTTTAATTATACTAGTGAACTCTGATATAATGTTATCAATTTCAAGTACAGAGTTTATATTGGTATAAGAAAAACTGTAGTTTAGATTATTTTTAATGTGACTATATAAGCTAAATGATTTTTAAAATCGAGAATTAGATTTTCATGGGTGCTACCACTATTATTTAAGTTTATTACAACTGGCAAATTATCATATCCTAGAGCATTGTGTACCATTGGCGATGAAAAGCAATTTACACAATTTGTTAAGAAGAAAACAATAGTGGACGGATTAGAGTTGACATTATTGGGTATGTAAGTTGATTCTGAAAGATATAAAATTGATAAGTTACTTGAAGCTAGAAAATTATGTAATATATTTCCCCAGGAATTTGTTCTACAACATCCCCATATTTGATTCCTACAGTTAAAATCGCCACCCAATATAAATTTACCAGAAAAATTTGACAGCAATTTTAAATCATGGTGAATTTTTTTTTTTATATATTTTAGGTTGCCTTTGTTACCACCAGGAAAGTAGCATGAAAAAATTTCAAATGGATCACCATTATCCAAAGTGATTTTCAATCCAATATTTTCAATTAAACTAGTTTTAATACTGGGCAAAAGCTCATGTTTAACTTTTTTTTTAATTAAGATAGCTACACCACCACCTCTTTTAATATCACGATTTTTACAATAGCAAGAATATAGTGGGTGACTCAAAGAAATATCAGAGCTCAACCAAGTCTCGCTAATAAGACCAATATCAATTTTATAGCAGCACATAAAATCAAAAAGTTCTTGTTTTATGTGGCGAATGCCTCTAGCATTCCAACATAATAATTTGATTTCGGATTTCTTCACCATTATGAAAGAAATTTGAAAGCTAAATTGGTAATTACATCAATTGCTTAAGTTTATTATTACAATTTTTTAAGTTATTAATAAGCTCTATTGTTAGTGATTTTAACTCTCAGAAAGAGTAAACAGATTATTATTAATATTTTCAATTGTATTACCATTGTTATTAGAATTATTGTAATTATTACTAAAATTCTGATGAATTATTGTTAGTTAAATTTCTATTTGACCTAAAGTTTGTCCAAACGTTACCTTGGCGTTGGGTTGGATTCAAATTACTTTTATTTCCATATAATGTATTAGGAATATGATGATTATAATTTGCATTGAAATTAGCAACTGGACGCTCTTTAACATATTTTTTAGGGGAGAGTTTTTCTCTGATACTAATAAAATGTTTTCTACTTGGATAATCGGGACTTGTAGACTTATGATCTCCATTACAGTTTGCACATATTAAAGTAACAGATTGACATTCACTAGTTTTATGATTGGCCGAGCAAACTGCACAAAATGTTTTAATCTTACAGTTTTGGGAGCCATGTCGAAACATCTGGCAATTATAACATTGGGTTATTTAATTTATATTTTTAGATTGGAATTCCCAACGTACTTTGTGTGATTAATATTCGTAATCAAATTCTTTAGTTCATTTAATTTTATTGTATGTTTTTTTAAATAAACTATATACAAAATTAATTCTCTGTTATATAAAGTCTTTTTAATCACTACTTTAACGTCAGTACACTGTAAACTTTTTTTAATTAGAATGTCTTTTAGTTCATTAGCATCCAATTTATCAAAACCAGATAAAATTACTTTAAAAGGCTTATCATTTTTAGTAGTGTATGAAAAATGTTCATATTTATTAGTATTTAAAATATTTATTACTTTATCATATGTAATTTTAGATCAACGATATAGAATATATGGATGGACCACAAAGATAAAAAATTAAAGCCACGCCGGGTACAGTCGTCTCGCTCTTTTGTTCACCAACCTGTCAAAATTTAAAAATTTGTAATAAGAGACGGACTAGGTTTTTATTTTAATCCGGGCCTATTGAATTATAGAATCATTTATATAACTATGTGAAACTATTTGAAAAAGTAAGGTAAAAAATACTGAATATTATTTGTAGAAAAATATTAAAATACGTTTTCCTTCTTGATATTTAAATTATACCAAAATAATTAAAGATGCATCACATATGTCTTTTACCTCCAGCAACATAAAATAAAAAAAAAATTAAAATTAAATGTTAATAAAAATAGTTAAGCGATAAAAAGAACTACTAATATTCATCTTTACAAAGTATTAAAATTTAATTTAACTAAATATATTTACTTAAAAAAATAAAAACATTGTCTTGCAAACACAGACTGCAGCTGTCCTTTATTCTCTGCCGCTGTTGTAATCATATTTTTAAAGTATGAACAATAGGAAATATTGAAATAATTACAGTATTTTGAAATTTTATTTAATTATTGCTTTTTGTATTTATAAAAATTAATAGACTAAATAAAAAAGAACCGACCCTGCTATAGAAATTACCAGGTGATATTTTGACACGAAATTTCGTCGGATGAGTGTTGAAAAGATCCATTCGACATCAACTCAGTTTTGACTAAAATTTATCTAATTATCTAAAAAAAAGTGCACACAGTAATTTAATTTTAATTTTTACAATTAGTGAAGACTTTTTATCATATTTTATTATGCTCCTATTCCTATCCATATATTCAAGTACCTAATTCAATAGTCAGTAATTGTGAAAATGGCATATGAGGTAATTGTGAAAATGGCATATGAGGTTTTTCACAATTCGGTAGACGATTTGGTTTTGACAGGTTGGTTAGCAGAGAAAAGGAAGTAATTTTTTCACGGCTTCATAAACATTTTTTTTTTTGATATATGGAATTTACTATGAGTTAAAAAGAGATGGAACATTTATGCTCCTTCCATATTACATTTATGTAATATTTTTTCTAATTCATTGTTTTAGACTCACAATAAATTTTATGACCAATTGAATTTTTTTTAACTGTGTAATCAGTTATACCTTGTGTTTTTACCAACTTATGAAACTCTTCACTTTTACATTTTAATAAATTAATAAGTGTAATATATTTTGAAATTATATTATCTTCGGGAATTTCTGTGATATCATTGTCACCATCATCAGTTATTAATGCTTGCAAAAGGCTAAAAAAATTACGATCAGATGACCTGGAAATTCCGTTTAAGCCTTTTTTTTGTTTTTTATTAACCATAATTAGCTCAAACTCAGCTAGTGTAATATCATTATTAGATAAACTCTAACCGCGTTTAGTATTAAACACTCTTTTAATAAAAGAAACAAAAATAAATTTAATTGAATTGTATTGTCTTTGAATTAACTAAATAACAGTAAATTATTAAATTGATAGTAGGCTGTTGTTGTACTATAGAGAGCCAAACGCAAACTGAATACATATATAAAATATTAAATGGAAATTTTAGATATTAAATTTAAATATTAAATGGAAACCTGTGTCTGTTGTACTGAAATCGTATAATATTTACAGTATGATTTAGAAGCAAATATCAAAATTAAAAAAAATATCGATATTTTTTCATACAAATTTCGATGCTATTATTATAACACTATACGATGGATAGTCTTTGTCGAAAATTTTAGCATGGACCTACATAAGATACGGAATCCAATTCTACAACCTTCAAGTAAATTACGAACCCAATCTCTATACCACATTTCATTGATACCGGATAATAATTGCATGCTCTAACAACATAAATCAAATATTCTTCGGAAACTAAGCTGCTCATATATTAGTTTTTCATGAACCCAGTGAACCTGCAGTTACATATTCAAGGAGCGCCAAACTAGATAACTTAAACAAACTGTGTATGAAACATTATTGGAATATGGTGACAACTTTAATTTTACCATGGACTCTCTGAAGCTACAGACCTGTAACTGGGTACGCTTCTATACAATTATAATACCAACCTATAGAACAAATTTCATCCAAATAAAAATATTTTTTTTGAAATTTTTCCGTAGAGCAAAAAACTACCACTCTACATAAACGGGACATTCTAACTAGACACATTGAAAGTATCAAAACCATCTTGTACGGGCATTAGGGTGAAGTCTTTGCTCAGTGGTACCCCGGACTTTTTTTGCAATTTTCGACTCCTCGACCTCGGAAAACTCATAGAAAAAAGTTTCAGCGCAATCTACTTTTTTACCATGAAATCCATCACCATATTTTATAGTTATGTCATAACTACTCGTAATATTCGGACTTATTCAATTATGAAGCTTTGATATGTTGTTGTTGCTAGTGCTAAAATTTTCAGCAAAAAATATTCTTACAAATCGTCGGATTTTAATTATATTTGGTACACATGTTCATCCAAACTTCATCCTGCTACCTCTAGGAAATGGGGCCGCTACTTATATTGTGTATATATGTTAAAATTTTCAGATTTAGATAACATTTAGTACACAGATTGAGATTGGAGTATAGTTGCACATGCACACATGGCTATCAAGTAGAGCGTAGAATTCGGTATCTTCGGTCCATGTTAAAGTTTGCGATTTATTTTAATTATAGTAATTGTTACCCAACATTTCCGGATTATAGTTATATGATTTTAATATTTATTATATAGTTACAGAAACTTTTGATATTGGTAAACTCAATAACGAGTTCCAATAGTTCTGATAGGTTAAAGGGGAAAAGAATGAAAACTTCAATAATCTATTTTTGTACTGCTTAGCGAGTTAGCCAAAGTAATTGATGTGACTAGACTACTATTACTGAAAAATAATTAACAGGAAGTTTTTATACGATCAAATGATTGTTGTATTGTTGATTTAATTGTTAAATGTTAATTCGTTTTAATGCTGAAAATCTTCTTTCTAGAGTGAGAGGTTAAGGGTGTAATGTTTTTTTAGATTGATTTAGAAATTTTAAAGTGAAATTAGAAATAAAAGTATTTTATTAATTTTTAACTACCGTATTTATTTATTACAACTGCATTATAGAAGTGCCTAGAATCGCCTGCCTCGAACTCAGTTAATTTGCAATTATGTACCTGTTTGATTTATGTTTATTGAATGTGCTTACTTTTTATATATCATAATTATGTGAAAAGCACAAAGTATACACGCACACGGAAAGCAGTATGGATTCTGTGCGACAAAATAGACTTCTAATTTTTAGTATGGGATGTACTAATTTTCTAATTAATATTGATAATAAAATGTTTTCTTTATTTCCGTTTATTACAAAATTTATTATTATTCAGCTCTTCATACATATATAAATACATCCGTTCGCGTCAGTTTAAGTACAAAAGCTAATACCTTGTTCAGACAGAAATGTTTAACACGAATTAATTACGTTTAAGAATCTAGTGTTCACAAGGCTGTCAGAAAACAGTTTAATACAATAAATGAAAGAAGACTATAGAAAATAAATTATTAAAAAAAATGTTTTTAAATAAATCCATGATTTTGTATTTTTATACTCAAATGAACTTTATTTGTTTGGAAAAAATTAAAAACTCGCATAGAAATATAAATCTTCCATTTTGAATTTATATTTAAAAAAAAAATGTTTTGAAAGAAATTACCTGTAAAATAACAATTGGTTTAAAGTGCTGTTAAAACTATTTGAAAAAATATCGAATTTTACCAAAAAAATCGAAAAAAAAGTCATGGCAATCCCTTACACTAAACGTAATTACACAAAGAAATATATCCAGAGTAATCAAATCATATACCTCTTTTTGGAAAAAAAATATTTAAAATATTTCAATTTGTAGTACCCCAGAAACCACGTGTTTAGCTAAGGTTTCAGAAAAGTTTTAGAATTGAGTTTCTTTCAAATCAAATAGCTTTCAAACTGAGTAAATTTCACATCAAAAAGCTTTCTAATATTTTTTATGCTCAATATTCAAAGCAAAAATCCATATATGTACATATATGGAATATATGAATATTTTGCATATAAAATTTACTTCATCTTCTAAAGTAAATATTTCCATTTTTTCAGCGATTACCTATTTTTTTTTATATATATTAATAAAGGTAGTTCAATTCCCTACAAAAAAGTCCGCGTAAAGGGTATTTTCCGACCAGTAGTTTAGGAAATATAATCATTATTATCAAACCATCTTTTGATTGATTACAATAACAAAATCTAATGAAATGAGTATTGCGTAATAGTATTTGTGTTTGAAAATATATAAATTATGAAAGTATGCGTACCGAAAATTTCTTGAATTTAAATTTGAAAAATATTTTTATTTTATATTTTCAATTCTACTGGATTTCAGCATTATCTTAGGCGTTTGCTAATAATATTTATAAATGTGCTAAATATCTGTCTTGTCGGTTAAAAGTTGATTTATGAGCGTGAGTATGGAAAATATGTATATTTTACGTAACATGTTTTATATATTTAATTATTGAAAATACAGAATTTTATGATTATAAAGAATTTATTATTTTAAAGAAATAATTATATATGGAATCGGCGATCGATGATCCCGTACATCACTTTTAAAATTATCAAAAATTCAGTATTTTAAATTTTTCATATTTTTATAAAATATTAATTATTTTAAATAAATTTTCCTAAAAAGTTATTTCTGAAGTGCTAAACAATTTTATTTATTTTATTTATAACTAATTTTATAAAACGGAAAGTTTTATTTTTTCTTAAAGATTTCTTCAAAATATTGCTGAAATCCAGTAGAATTGAAAATATAAAATAAAAATATTTTTCAAATTTAAATTCAAGATATTTTCGGTACGCATACTTTCATAATTTATATATTTTCAAACACAAATACTATTACGCAATACTCATTTCATTAGATTTTGTTATTGTAATCAATCAAGAGATGGTTTGATAATAATGATTATATTTCCTAAACTACTGGTCGAAAAATACCCTTTACGCGGACTTTTTTGTAGGGAATTGAACTACCTTTATTAATATATAAAAAAAAAGAAGGTAATCGCTGAAAAAATGGAAATATTTACTTTAGAAGATGAAGTAAATTTTATATGCAAAATATTCATATATTCCATATATGTACATATATGGATTTTTGCTTTGAATATTGAGCATAAAAAATATTAGAAAGCTTTTTGATGTGAAATTTACTCAATTTGAAAGCTATTTGATTTGAAAGAAACTCAATTCTAAAACTTTTCTGAAACCTTAGCTAAACACGTGGTTTCTGGGGTACTACAAATTGAAATATTTTAAATATTTTTTTTCCAAAAAGAGGTATATAATTTGATTACTCTGGATATATTTCTTTGTGGTAATTAGTTGCTAAACACTTGTTTAGCTAAACGAAAATTTGTATGAAAATAATTACGAACTAAACATGATTAAGGTTTTAAACATGATTAAGGCTCTGTCTGAACATGGTATAAAGCTCTCTTCTTCTTCCCTGTAAGCAACTTTTCGATGTTTTTATAATTATACTTGCAGAATATTTTTATCAATTTTCGGATCTCCGCCTGACAGTTCTTCATTAAATTCTTCAACATTCTCCACACCGGTATTGAAATTCCGTATTTCATTACCCAAATCAATATCGGGAACACACAATTTTACAAGAGGTCTTCTATATATTCCAGTGGATGTCTTAACATCGACGACTCTTACAATTTCATCTTGTCCAGGATAAACTTTTACAACGACACCTTTCGGCCAATTTCCTTTGACTTCATTGTCATCAGCTAAATAAACGATGTCTCCAACTTTCACATTTCTACCACTATTATACCATTTACTATTATACCATTTACGGACTTAACGTAGGTAAGAACTCCTTTCTCCAACGCACCCAAAAGTGATCAGATAAACGTTGTGCTCGGCGCCATTGCTATTATTGAACCAACCTCAAATTACAAGTGAATCCGCTGCAGCTTTCAACAGATGTTAGACACAACAAACGCAGCCTTTCATTCCCCAAAAGGGCTGTTAGTAGATAGTTGGAGTAGTATTTTAATTTTTATATTAATACAAAAATTACCTTATAAAACCCAACAATTATGGGAAGAAAAGTTAGGTATATCCAAGCTCCTACTAGAATTCTCAACATTTAAAGAATTTCTGGAAACACCATTTCGTGCTCTTGAATCCATTCAGTGCACACAACACCACCTCTGAAAGCAGGCATCCAGACCAATATATAAACCAAATAGATCCACTAGATTATTCCACATCAGCAAATCCAACGATGCTGGAAATTGCAAAGTTTGCAGTTCAGGCACACATCCTGTAAGAAAATGCAACAATTTTTTAAAGTTATCACCAAAACAACGTTTCGATTTAATTAAAAATATGTCTGCATGTATCAATTGTCTCACGGTCTCAAACTGTCCCAACACAAAAAATTGCACCCATTGCGGTAAAAGACATCATTCATTATTACATTTAAATAAAGAACAAAATCCAAGGCAAAAACATCAAACAAATAACTTACACAACAATCATCAGCAGAATAGACATGTTTTCAACCCAACGGTACAACACATTACTACATCAAACAATACTCAAGGTTCCAGCACGAATAGTACGAATTATCAAATTCCCAGTACTTCTTCGCCACACAACCAATCACAGCATCAAGAATTCCAGTTCACCAATCCAAACATAACATCGCTAGTAACAACGCAACTACATAAATTCGTAGTGCTTGCCACAGCACTTGTTTCGGCAAAATCCACAAGTGGTGAAAACATAAAATTTCGAGCCCTGATAGATCCAGGTTCTGAAGCATCGTTCATCACAGAATCTGCAGCACAGCGACTCAATCTAAAAAGAGAAAAAACAAAAATAAATGTAATTGGATTTGGCGAAAATGAATCCGGACAAGCACAATACCTGGTTAAGATTGATATTAGTTCAATTCCGAACCCAGCATTCAACATAAAATTTGACGCTTACATATTCAAAAAATTAACCGGCTCATTACCAGGACAAGAGTATTCCGTTGGCAACTGGACACATCTGCAGAACCTGGAACTAGCAGATACATGGTACAATAAACCTGGCAGAGTTGATCTTCTACTTTGTGCTGAAATACATTCTATCATAATCCAAAAAGGATTAAAAAGAGGTCCAATCGGTTGTCCCATAGCACAACAAACACAATTAGGGTGCGGATCATCTCAGATAGCATAAATCCAACACGCAAATCAATAATTGCCATGCACTCCCATATTGAACTAGAAAGAGAATTAAGAAAATTTTGGGAAATCGAAGAAATATCAAGAAATAGAAATTTTACCGATGAAGATGAAAAATGTGAACTATATTATGCCAACAATCATAGACGAAGGCCTGATGGTCGTTATGAAGTCAGTTTTTATGGAAAAAAGGTATCGCCAAATCTGAATTGCACCTAAAGATGAACAATATCAATTAATTTTGTGGAAAAATTCCAATGAACAAATCAAACCTCATGTATTAAAAACAGTGACATTCGGCACAGCCTCAGCATCATATGTCGCCGTACAAATGCTTCATCAATTAGCCAAAGATGAAGGAAATAAGTATCCTCTTTCTGGACAGATCTTAACACATGATTTTTACGTCGATGATCTGTTGTACGGTGCGCATACAATATAGAAATACATGGATTTTGTGATGCATCAGAAAGAGCATATTCAGCTGCGATATACTTACGAATAGAAACTAAAAATTCACCAATAGAAATTCAGCTGATTGCATCTAAAACGAAGGTTGCACCATTGAAGAAAATAACATCCGCTCAATTAGAGTTGTGTGGTACAGTAATGCTGGCAAAACTTCTTCACATGGTTTGTAAAGCGATGCACTACGATGATATAAAAAAGTTTGCTTGGTCCGATTCAATGATCACTTTAGCGTGGCAAACCCATCGAAATGGCAATGTTTTGTAGCAAATCGAGTCGTCGAAATACAAAAATTCACAGATCCAGCAATCTGGAAGCACGTCAAATCTAAAGAGAATCATGCAGATCTAGGATCCCGTGGTTTATTTCCGCGCGAACTCGACTGCATGCAACATATGGTGGTCCGGACCAGAATTTTTACATCGGTCCATCGCAAGCACTAGAAACTCAGTATTAAACTTTGAAACCGATCTAGAAATAAAAAATGTAAAAACACACATAATTAATTTAGCAGACACTTATGTCCACAAATTCTCATCACTTACCAAATTAATTCGCTGCACTGCATATATATTGCGATTTCGCGCAAATTCTGCACGTCCGAGCAAAGTCACATCACCCGGTCCACGAATATTACTATCGTTGACTACCAGCGAACTAAATGCAGCATTGACACGAATTCTGTCAATCGCTCATGTTAAAACCAGAATGACGCGGCAAGCTCTCGCGTCGCGTTTGACAACAACGCTTCAAAAGTAGAATGTATAGGCATATATGAAATTGCCCACAATGAAGCGTCGCGTTGATGCGGCAATTTTGCCGCGACGCTTGAGTAGACCTACTTTCTACTTTTGCCGCTTGCCGCGTATAAATTTTAATTTCCAATGTGTCAATAAATTTATTTATTAAAATTTTTTAAATTCAATCATTTCAATTAATATTGTTTACAATTATTTTAATTTATAATGACATAATATCCATAGATATTAGAATTTATTTAATTTTTTTCCATTAAATAAATTGTTTACAATTTTTTCAATGTGGTTTAAAAAAAATCATTGCGTCGCTTTTGACTTTATACGCTTCAAAATTCGAAATTTCAAAAGCGACGCGACATTTTGCCGCGTCATTCTGGGTCAGGCATCAAGTAGAAGCCTTCGGCCCTGAAATAGAAATATTAACTCAAATGGCAACCACCACAAATGATAACAAATCAAATTCTAAATTACTTACGCTTAAAAACAGCAAAATTAATAATCTAAATCCACTAATAGATCACAACGGCCTTATACGTGTTGGTGGTCGCTTACAAAATTCGTCACTTCGTTTCGATCAATGCCTTCCAATAATTCTTCCAGTGAACAATCACATAACCACATTAATGGTTCGATTTGCTCACTTATACACAATGCATGGTGGATTTCAATTAACCACCGCTCACCTAAAATGTAAATATTGGATAATAAACTCCAAAGTTGAAATTAAAAAAGAACTTACCTAATGCGTTACATGTTTTCGTTTCAAATCCCATACTCCTACACAATTAATGGGAAATCTTCCTGCTGTGCGAATACAATTAAATCGACCAGTTACTAAAACCGGTGTATATTATGCCGGTCCAATGGAAATTAAAGCCTGGAAAGGCAGATGTAATAAAATCTTGAAAGGTTATATTTGTATCTTTGTTTGTATGAGCACCAAAGCCATACACTTAGAATTAGTCAGCGACCTCAGCACTTCGGCGTTCATCGCTGCATTTCGTCGATTCACCGCACGCAAATAAATTTGCTCAAACATGTATAGCGACTGCGGCACAAATTTTATCGGCGTAAAAAACTTAATGTTTTCTGAATTTAGAGCAATTCAAAAACAAGCAACTCATGACATTGCTGAACTTTTATCACATCATGGCACGCAATGGCATTTCAACCCAACATCTTCGGCGGTTTATGGAAAGCGGGTGTAAAATCGGTCAAGCACCACCTAAAACGAATAGTCGGTATCAGCAAATTGACATTCGAGGAACATGCCACGCTACTGACACAAATCGAGGCTTGTCTAAATTCGCGCCCATTATGCGCACTGTCCACGAATCCAGATGACACCGCCGTACTGACACCAGGTCATATTTTGATAGGTGCAGCATTAATAACTCCTCCAGAAATAAATCTACAAGAAACAAATATTAATCGTTTAGATAGATGGCAATATATTCAAAGATTATATTAAGATTTCTGGCGTCAATGGAGCACAGAATATTTGTGCAGACTACAAGCACGTCCAAAATGGATCACACAACGAGAAAACGTCAGCGTTGGTAACTTAGTGCTGTTAAAAGATGATCGGTTACCACCAGCACACTGGCCACTAGCTCGAATAACTGCAACACATGCTGGAACTGACGGTTTAATTCTTGTAGTCACACTAAAAACCAAGGACTCCACCTTCAAGCGCCCACTTACTAAATTTTGTTTATTGCCTACAAATGACAATTTATAAATTTGTAATTTAATAAAAAATAATAATAAATAAATATGTTCAATAAACCTGAAATATAATATCGAACATATACAATTCATTCATTATTAACATAAATAAAAATTACATTAAATAATTGAAATAATAATAATCATATATTATTATTATCATATCACACTACATGAACAATTAATACACACTATACATTTAATATAAATACAAATATTAAATCCAAAGGAATATAAATATTAAATAAAAAAAAAATATTGAAATACATAAAGATTTTTCTTGAAATTCATAAACAATTTTTATAAAAAAGAAACATATAAAATAAAATATGAACTAATACACACGGTAGTTACAATTTTCGATAACGACTACGCCAATAACATTAAAATAATAATACAATAAGGTATTAACAGGTAATAAAATTAAAAATATATAATCACTTAATTAATTTATACATTCCGCAAATAAATTCGTTCGCAATTATAATTTTTTCATTAACCGAAACGAAATAAACATTTCTATAAAACACATTGTTAATAAAAATAATAATAATAAATAGATTAACGTAACGCATAAAATCATAATACGATTAGGCGCTTACAATAAAATCTATAATATACTAATACATTTTTTATTTTCATGTAAAATCCACCGAGAGTTGTAACAATATGGTATCTGCGAGATAGGCCGCAGAGTAAAAAGGCTTAGGTATTGGACATATTGGACATTATTCCTTCATGATATCTAATAATACCAGTATTCAGATAAAACAATAAATTTATTCTTAACATGGTATTTAATCCTCTTCTTCAGTGTGTGGATACAATTTGATTCTTTTATAAAAGTTGGTAGTTCATTAAAGAATTTTATGGCAGTATATTTTAAACTTCTTAATTTACGATCAGTTCTCGGTAAAGAGAGCTTCAATTGATGAGCGCTCCTTGTGTTGTAACTGTGAGCAACCCTATTAGACCTTTGAACTTCGTTAATGATAGCATTACTACATTGAGACTAACTAGTAATATTATAGCTTATCAGTGGCAAAATATATGAATTATAAATCAGCTTCTTAGTTGTTAAATTAAAAAAATCCCTTCTCTTCATAATTCCAATTAATGGTGCAATCTTTTTACGTATTCCATTAACTTGTTGTTTCTAATTTTATTTATCATCAATAAGGAGACCCAGATATTTCATTAGCTCCGCTTTTTTAATGATTTGTTTATCAATTGAAATTATTGGATTAATATTTATTTTATTTTTTTGACTAAAAATCATATAGTTGGTCTTTGATGTATTTATAGTTAATTTGTTCCAGCCGAGCCAATTATGGAACTTTTTTAAGTCATAATTTATCATAACTTCAAGTTGGACCATATTTTTGTAAGAGTATAAAAGCAAAGTGTCATCAGCATATATAAAATAGTTAGCAGTCAAATTTGTTTGCTTGATATTATGAATATAAAGTAAGTATAAGAGCGGACCCAACACAGAACCCTGTGGTATACCCATTTCTATATTCAAAACTGCGCTATTGTATTATGAATATAAAGTAAGTATAAGAGCGGACCCAACACAGAACCCTGTGGTATACCCATTTCTATGTTCAAAACTGCGCTATTGTAACCGTTTGCTTTTGTGTAACATTTTCTGCCCATAATGAAATTACTGATTAAGTTATTGGCTTGACCCCTGATAGCTAATTGATGTAGAAAAGCAAGCAATTGTTCAAAGTCAACCGTATCAAAAGCTTTTTTTAGATCCACAAATATTGCTGCTACGTAATTACCACGATCCAATTCCCTGTTAATAAATTCCATTGCATCTTGTGTTATAGCTGTAGTATTGCTATGTTTTTGAAATCCATATTGATTTTTATCAAAGCCACATGTTTTGTTTATAAATGCTATGATCCTTGAGTGTAAGACCCTTTCATAAATTTTACTAAATACACTCAATAGGGCAATAGGTCGATAATTATTTGGATCCAATCTATCACCACATTTATATATTGGTACAATACAAGCAGTTTTTAAACACTCCGGAAAAAAACCATTACTTAGATATTAATTAATAATTGATGCAATAATTGGTGCAGTACAATCTTTGATTATTTTTATATCATTTGCCATTATACCATCCGGACCTGGAGCACCATTTGGTTTCAGATTATCAATAATATTCAATATTTCATTAGTATTAATAGGTTTTAAAAAATGGAACTAGGATAATTAGCATTATTCACAGCCGAACAAATCTATTTTTTAATTTATCTTTTAATTTTGCTTTAACAAAGTGACGATTTAAAGATTTACATATTTCTTCTAAATTGTTAATGTCTTTATTGTCAACAGTTAAATGGGTTATGAGTTCAACTACTGTGGAGGTATTCCTATTACTAATAGTTTCATTGATGACTTTCCAGATTTTCTTTGGGTCACTGTTAGCTCTTTGCATTTTTTTTTCAACCATTTCTATTTTCCATTTTTTTATTTCATGTGTTATTTCTTTCTTAAGTTGGTTGTACTTTGTTTTTACCGCATTATTAAGTGGTTGCGTTTTAAGTTTTTTATATAGTTTATTTCTAATTTCTATTTAATTTAATATATTGTTGGATAATTCTTGTTCTTATTGTTTTTGTATGTGTAGCCATCATCTTAGCATTTGTAATAATCTTTATTAAATTTTCAAAATCGAACTTTTCTTGAATACTATTAAGTTGATGTAGAACTAAAGATTTTAATTTATTTTTATCATATAATATATTAATGATTCTTTTTGACATATTAATTTTTGTACTAACGCTTAAGGTACAATCTGTTACCATTACTTTATGATCAAGTTTATGCCAATCATGTATAGATATATTATATGAATCAATATTAACATTTGATATAATATGATCAATAATGCTGGAGCTGGAATGTGTAATTCTTGTTGCGTTATTATTACTCAGATTATTTAAAATTTTCATGTTACAGATCTCCAATATTTCTTTATAGTTAATTATATCATCATTATCATCAAGAAGGTCGATATTAGTATCAGATATTACAAAAATATTTTTATTGTTGACTAAATTTTTTTCGAATGATTCAAGAAAAGTTAAGTTGTTTTGAACAGGCGCCTTATAATACGTTGCTATAGTTAGCTTAGGACTTATGTTCTGAATGGTTATTGAGATTGCATTATAATATTTTCTAAAATTTTCTTCAATATCGTTAGTTATAAACTTTAAATTGTCATTTACAAATATGGCTGTACCGCCGCCTCTGTTAGGAGAATTGCGGCAGTTAAATATAGCATTAAAACCTGGAATATTAAAGAAATTGATTTCAGCAGCAAAAAGCCATGTTTCAACTAACACAATAATATCAATATTAGAATATTTCTGCAACATTAATTCAATTTCTGGTAATTTATTTCTTATACTTCTAATATTTGCATATACAATTTTTATGTTCTTTGATGGACTGATATAAGAATTTGTGGGTGTATTTACATTCAGTGTATTACTCATATAAGAATCTTAAATAGTTTGAGATGCGTAATTAATACCTTCTTTGTATTTATTAACTTTACTAGCAAATATAGGACAGTCCATCTTATAAGATTCATGATAAAAGTCAACACCATTAGGAGTGGACATAGAATTAAAGCATTTAACCAGATTGCTAGTGCATTGATTAATGTCATGTTCTAGCGAGCATTTGGTGCACGATTCTTTTTTGGTACATAAAGCAGATGTAGAGTTATGATCATATCCTATGCATACTCTACATCTTCTTATATAAATATCTTGTTTTACAAAATGAGAATTATAGTCAATATTCACATATATATTTATCATTTTGTGGAACAGAATACCAGTAACTTCCAGAGTTAATGTCCAATTAGAAGTATTGCCATATTTCACCTCACTGCTATATTCAATATTGAAATCATCAGAATCATCAATAAAATGATTAAGTGATACCGAATTGTCTTTAAGTTCCTCTTTCGAATAATTCTTTTTTAAATTAGAAATTTTTATTCTTGGGTTACGCGTTTTTGTCTCTGTTACATCATATTTTTGTTTTAATTGCTTTTCAGCTTCTTGAAGTAAACGTTTATAAACATACACAAATTACTATGTTTTGTGTTTACTACGATACGAGACATTCACAATACAATTCATTACAAAAAAAAATGTGTCAACATACAAAAAAGGATCAGCAGTTTCACCCCATCCAATTATGTTTCTGGTGCATCCGCGGCCGAGGAGCATGTTGCTGACCAGCAACAAGATATTCGGTAGCCGACGAGGTTATCGAAAACGAGTTTATCGAATACGAGTTTATCGAAAACGAGTTTATCGAAAACGAGTTTATCGAAAGCGAGTTTATCGAAAACGAGTTTATCGAATGACCAATTGATCGAATGACGAGTTTAACGAAAAATATTATTTTTAAGGAATTAAAAACTTTTAAATTTTTTCTTTTTATATATAAACTTCAAATGTGTTTATAATAGCATTTGTTGGAAAAAAATGTGTTTTAGGTAAAATATATTGAAAAAAACGTTTAATCCGTTGCAGGTTTTCATTAACTGTGGGAAACTCCCTTCATTTATGCATTTTCTGATTTTATATATTTTTGAATTTAATAGATATTCAGTTATCAAGTAGTGCAGTTATTAGTGATAATACTTAAAATATTTGGAAATAAAAAAAAAAATTGAAAATGGATTTACAATTCTTTATTATAGTGAAAAAGGAAAACAGAAATTATTTTTAAATTTATGTTTATTCTATAAGGACAAAAGTTATGAAGCCAAATTATATTGGCGCTGTGAAAACTATAAAAGTTAATGCATCGTTGGGATGAAAATATGGATATAAATAATCATTTACGATTGATTACTCACAATATTTCATATTAAATCTTAAAAGTAATATATAAATATTATGTACATATATGTATAAATAAAATATTTAAAATTTCTGTATATAAATGAAATATTTAAGTTTTTAATTTTTTAAAAAGAGACATGCTTTTATGAGATAAAATCCACAATTCGTAAGTTCCTTAAAAATAATATTTTTCGATAAACTCGTCATTCGATCAATTAATCATTCGATAAACTCGTTTTCGATAAATTCGTTTTCGATAAACTCGTTTTCGATAAACTTACCGGGAATCAGATATTCATCTACAATTTAAAATACAAAACATTGTAAAAATTCATGTAAAAATATAAAATAATTACCTATTTGTTTTTTCGGCCATTCCACGTTGTTTACTTTTTTTTATTATTATTGTTGTCACTTAGACAATACTGTCAAATTTCTGAGTTTACTGCGATTTTGCGTAACCCTTCTAATTGAATTGAAGGTTTATAAATGGTTCTCGCATGCACTAATTCGCCGCGGCAGAAGTAAACCAGATGAGTTAATTTATATAAGGAAAGGGCAATGGCCAGAATCAATAGGAATTATTATATATATGAAATTAACATTTTTTGTAAAATTTAAAAAGAAAATAACAGATCGGAAAATAACAGATTAAAAATTTAATAATTTAATAATTTATATAAAAGGTAAAAAAATTGTTTTTTGTCAATTCGATTAATATTTGCTGATATATAAGATTTTAAATTCTTACGAATATAAAAAAATAAAATACGTTTTAGAAAGTTTAAATTAATTTGTTTTATTTTATAGTTAAAATTAAATTATTTAAACTCAATTTATTTAATCTTTTTACGAAAGATTACACCCGTAATAATATTTTGATCCAGTTCTTGTAATTTTTTTAACAATTCTTTATCGGCGCCACGAAGATTCGTACCATTGTCAGAAAAAATCTTTTGTGGGCAACCTCGGCGAGCTATAAACCTTCTTATAACCATCAAACAAGAATCAGTTGTCAAACTGGAAGCAACTTCAAGGTGAACGTCTTATCCATAAGTTTTCGGATTTAGCTATTTCTTTTCGAGTCAATTCACCACTTTGTTTAATATATTTGCGGTTACAATTATAAATAAATCGATTTACCCATGCAGTTGCTCTAATTAGACGTAGCCATGACGAAAATCTTAAAATGTCTGGTAAATGTGAAATTTTATATATTGACACTGTTGTACAAACGAATTCTTGAATTTCACCATCTTTTTCTTTAAAACTGGTAATTGAAGGAATTTGTTTTGTCGGTAAATTATCATTTGTATATAAAAATTTAGGTCCACAAAACTATGTACTATTTTTGTTAAAATCAACATTTATTGATGATCGAGTAGCTAGATCAGCTACATTCTCCTTAGTTGGTAACCAATACAAATCTTTAGTGTTGGTGAGCTCAGCTATTTCACCTAATCTATGTGCCACAAATTGTTTATAACGTTTTGTTTCTGAGTTGATCCAATGTAAAACTGTCATACTATCTGTATTCAAAAATGTTCCTGTAATTTTAACATCATGACCATCTTTAATATTTTTAGCTAGCCGACTCCCTATAACAGCTGCTTGTAACTCTAGTCTTGGAATCGTTAAGGACTTCAACGGTGCTACTTTAGACTTAGCTGCAACAAATGCAATATTTATAATATTATTTACCTTAACTTTAGCATATGCAACTGCTGCGTACGATTCCTGGCTAGCATCTACAAATACATGCAATTCTACATTTTCAGCTGTTGTAAATTTTGGTGAGTAACATCGTGGTGTTTGAACTGAACTAATATTATTTAAATCTCTCAACCAATTTTGCCATAACTTATTGACTTCATCTGGTATTTGCTCGTCCTAACCAGTTTGAGCTTGCCACACTTTTTGGAGCATAATTTTTCCAATAACTATTAAATGTGCCACAAACCCAAGTGGATCATACACTGACATAACTATTTTCAGCATTTCACGTTTCGTTGGACGTCTACTTCCTTTTAATAATGATGTATCGATTTTAGCAAAATTTGTTGAAAATGTAAAATAATCTTGTTTCGTATCCCAAGCAATACCCAACACTCGACCTACTGAGCTATTCCGTTCTATTGTGACGACATTACTTTTTGATTGTTGAAGTTGTTCTGGAATACCCATTAACACATTTTGTGAAGAACAATTCCAATTACGAATCTCGAATCCACCATTTTTATGTACTACACTAACATCATTGATCAATTTTATAGCCATTTTTTCGTCATCAGGACTACCTAAATAATCATCCATATAATTCGCACTTTTCCGGGTTTTATTGGGTTTTGTACCGGAAAATGTGGTAAGTACCAAATTCTATTACCAATTAAATCATAATCATTAATTTTAATCAAATACTCTTTTTTCAGATAATCATCAATTATATCATTGTAGTTTTTTCTCAAAATTTCATTTTTATCTAATTTCTTTTCAAGCATGTATAATCTACTTAAAGCCATAAATTTACTTTCCGGAAGTTTAACATTGTCACTTTCCCATATTAATCTAGTTTCCCATCTAATTGTTGTTATTTTCTTAGTAGTTGATTCCATTATGTTATTCTTTTCATCAACTACATTATAAACTTTTCCTTTAACACGTTTAACTTCTTTTATTACATTTTCTGAAAATGGAACAATTCGACGGCTAGCAGCATTTGCTTTTATACTCAACCATCCTGAAAAATCTTGTAATGAATAATCTTCTTTATCTACAATATGTTCAGACCACATTAAATTTAAAAATGTTGGTAATTTATTTTTCAAATCTTCAAGTAATTGAGGATTGCCAAATAATATTGTTCATTTAACATTTGTACAGTAACTGTAAAATTTTTAACAGCTGTAGCAAAATTTATTATCGATAACGGTTTATCTTCTTTTATAGCAGAAATCCATTTTATTTTGCTTATGAGAGCTTTAATGATATACTCTGGTCTACCATAAAGACGTTTTAACGTTTCAATAACCTCTTTTAAATTTTCAGGTGATATCAATAATGCTCTTACTGAATTTAAACTATCTCCTTTTAAACGATTGTCTTACTTTAAATTTTGTTAAAGGATCACCACAAGGGATTGAATCAGTAACTATTTGTTTGCCTGTTTTATTAAATTTCATTTCAGGATTATTATTTAAATTATTATCTTGTAACTGACAATTCTGTAAATATGTTGTTAATTTATTAACATCCTTTTTTAATTTATTTAATATTTTACTATTATCTATAACATTAGAGTTGTTTTTTTTTTCAATATATTTTTCATTTATAATTTCACAGTTTTCATTATTTTCTTTAAATACAATCCCTGTAAGCAATTTTTCGATGTTTTTATAATTATACCTGTAGAATATTTTTATCAATTTTCGGATCTCCGTCTGACAGTTCTTCATTAAATTCTTCAACACACAAATCATATTAGGAGTGTTTGCACACCAAACTAATATCAAAAATTTAATATAAAAAATACAACCGCTTCTTCTGAATATCAATTTTCGAATACTTTATTTTTCTCATAAATATGTATCTTGGCAACTGTCATATATAATGTTCCGCTACTGATGTTCCACCTTCGGAACGAAACAAGGTTGAAACAGAATGAAACTTCACTGATGGCATCAGCGTAGCGATGCCTCCTTACGCTGGCCTTAACAACCTGCCCCGTTGAGGAACTAGGTGCTTCAAAACCTCCATACCACAATGTGCCACATACTACTGATCTCAGTAACAACTATTCGCAATGGTCATCCAGCATTTGCTCTAAGATGCGGGGAAAACCTTAGAAAACTAAGGAAAACCGGCATCGGATGCCATTTCCTCCTCAGCTTCAATTGGGAGTAAACATAATTGGGTAATTGGTCGATCTAATTCACCATTTTCCGTCTTGACTTTGCATGAACGCACATGTCCATCTGGCCCAGGATATGTTTTAACAATTCGAGCCATCAACCACTGACTTGGTGGTGTTAATTTATTTTTTACAAATACCAAATCTCCAACCTTTAGTGATTTTTGACGACCTGCCCATTTATTACGACTTTGTTGCTCTCCAATGTATTCTTGTGTCCATCTGGACCAAAATTCTTGTTGTAATCTTTGTATGATTTTCCATGTCTGCAGCCGATTAATAAGACTTTCTTTTAACCGGATTTTGTATGGTGTAAGTATTGGTGACCAGTGACCAGGTGTTAATGCGTTTAGATCTGATGGATCTCTGCTCATCGGTGTTAATGGTGGAGAGTTTAAACAAGCAGAAATTTTCGCTAACAACGTTGCTAATTGTTCGAATGTAAACAAATGTACACGAGCTACTCTTTTCAAATGGTGTTTTACTGATTTAACACCGGCTTCCCATAATCCTCCATGATGAGGTGCATTGGGTACATTAAAATGCCATTGAATTTCTTGCATTTCTAAATAATTGGCAACTCTTTCGTCCTGGCATAATTCTACAACTTCTCTGAGAATTCTAGCTGATCCAACAGAGTTTCGACCATTGTAACTATACATGTGGCAAATACGACCAGCTCTTAGACTAACAAACCTGCTCAAAGCGGCTATAAAAGCTTCTGCTTCTAGACTACTTACCAGCTCTAAATGAACAGCTTTGTACACCATACAGACGAATACAGCTACATATCTCTTCGTAGTAACATTTCGACTTTGTTTAAGAGATATTGGACCAGCATAATCTACTCCACAATGATAAAATGCTGTCGTTGGTTGAAGTCTCATTCTAGGCAAATCAGTAATGAACTGCTTAGCTGTTTCTTTCGATATCTACAACATGTCACACAACTTCTTACAACACTTCGTAACAATACCCGGATATATATTATCCAATATTTATTTTTCATGAATTGAGTGCGAAGCTGCACACCACCATGACATAAAAATAAATGAACTTCTTCAGCAATTCTTCTGGACAACATACCTCTGTGATCTAGTATGATTGGTTTTCTTTGGTTTTATCATAAATCCAAATTATTTAAACTACCATAAATTTGCAAGAATCCATTTGTATCCATCCATGGTGACAACGACCAAAGTCGACTATTTTTTTAAATTGATTTATTTTTTGAATCTTGCTGATACCTTTTAATCCAATAATTCAGAGCATTATCCATTTCCTGGATCGTCAATCTGTCAATCTTTAACTTAGCGTCATTTATATCACTTACAACACTGCCCCGACTGAATGATGCCCGTAGTTCTGCATAAATTTTAAATAATGGATTTGAATTATGGTTGCGCTTCCCAATTGGCTCAAAACATTTTTGACAAAAACGAATTACATAAGCTGTGATACGACAGACTGCTCTATAAGATGACATTTTAACCATTAAGTCAATTTCTTCCATCTCGTTAGTGCACGAACTCAACAAAACAGTATCAAATTTTACGACCGGCTCTATAACTTCCGTTTCAATTTGGATGTTTGTTTCTTTATCTAATCCTTTGGATGTCCATACCGGCCAATTTTCACACTTTTCGCTCAGCATAGATGGTCCATTCCACCATAAACTATTATTCAATAAGTTTCCAGTTTTAATCCCTCGTGATAT
Source organism: Rhamphomyia laevipes (assembly GCA_963920725.1). Taxonomy (NCBI): domain Eukaryota; kingdom Metazoa; phylum Arthropoda; class Insecta; order Diptera; family Empididae; genus Rhamphomyia; species Rhamphomyia laevipes. The sequence continues at coordinate 111,281,180 of OY987255.1, forward strand.
TAAATCTGCAGGATTATGATCCGATCTTATATGACGAACTTGTTCAACTTTGACCGACTTCAATATTTTATTAACACGATTGGCAACAAATACCTTCAATTCTCTCAATGGCTTCCTCAACCAATGCAATACGATTTCTGAATCAGTCTAAACAAATATTTCAGAATTTTCAAACATCGGAATCTGTTTTATTTTGGTTATAAATTTACAACTCAATTCGATGGCGCATAATTATAACCGTGGAATGGTGACTATCTTAATTGGTGAAACACGACTCCTTGAACATAACAACTTTGCTTTAAAACAACCATTATTAATCGTACGAACATAAACAGCTGCACCATAAGCTTTTCGAAGCATCAGCAAATAGATGAATTTGACTCTTTTTACTTAATGATGTTCCTATCCATCTTGGAATTCCTATATATTTAATTAATTCTAGCTCATCATAAAATTCTTTCCACTGTTGTTGAATGCTTTTTGATAGTGGATCATCCCAATCATTTCCACTGGGCCATAATTCTTGTATAAACAACTTCGCTCTAATTGTCACAGGTGCTACATAACCTTGTGGATCAAAAATCCATGCAGCCTCACTAGTAATAATACGTTTGGTGATAATATCAGGTTGTATTCTCGCTTTCACGCTAAATTGGAACTCATCATTTCTATAATCCCACAAAACTCCCAAAATACTAGTACTACTTTGCTCATCAACGCTTTCTGCTTCTACATGTCCTTCCATGATATTTTCTAGATTTGATCTCCATTTTGCTAACTCAAATCCCCCTTATCGAAACAATTCGATGACCTCCCCCTTCAAAGTGATGGCTTGTTCTTCTGAATCGACCGATGTTAACATGTCGTCCATATAATAATCTTTTAATACAACCTCCCCAGCTATTGGATACTTTTCAATATTATCTAATGCACATTGCATAAGTGCTTTTACAGCATTATATGGTGATGATGCCAAACCATATATGACGACTGTTAACCAATAATCTCGTATTGGCTCGTGGGAACTTTTCCTCCACCAAATTCGTTGAAGGTCACAATGATGAGGTTGAATTTGGACCTTTCGAAACATTTTACAAATATCTGCCGTTAATGCAACACGACCAGTGCGAAATTTTAATATAATGTCTAACAAGTCTTTTTGTAAACGTGGACCAATATATTGAATATCATTCAATGATTTCCCATTTGTTGATTTCGCTGATCCATCAAATACCACTCTAAATTTTCGTTCAATCGAAACAGCATGATGTGGTATATAATAATGCAAATTGGTTGAATCTAATGGATCCGCTTCACGCATATGCCCTAGTGTTTCATACTCCTCCATAAAATTAACATATTTTTTTCTGATTTCAAGGTGTTTTTTAATCTGGCTTCTAAACAAAACAATCTGCGCAAAGCCATAGCTCTTGATTCACCTAATTCTGCTCCAGGCTTCAGTGGTATTACCACACTATATCTCTCATTATTTTTCTTGACCGTGCTATTGAAATTATTCTCGCAATATTGATCTTCTGGTGATAATGGCTTCGGCTCATTAAACTCTTCAATATCCCACAATTTATGAATCAATGATTTAATCTCATTATATTTTGTCACTGCACCAATTATTGCATCATTGGTTTTTCGTGTGACTAATGTGCTCTCGCCAAAGATTATCCAACCAAATGAAGTATTCTGGGCCACCAACCCATTGTCTCTATATAATAATCCTTCATGGATATGACTGGCCAATACTCCAGCACCAAATATTGCATCTATACAACCTGGCTCATTGTATTTGGGATCAGCTAAATTGTCCGTTGTTATATGATCGAATGGTTCATTGTGAACTACTTCTCTCGGGGGATCCTCAATTGATTTTACCAATACCACAAACCTGGGCTTTCCAATAAGTAAATCAATATTCCCATGGTATATTTCTACATTCACTTCTCCTTTAATAGCTGCACTATCACCGCCTATACCTCTAATATTTACTATTTAATTATCTCGGCCTTGTTAATTTTAATTCCTTCACAATAGAATTATTGAGTAAATTTAATTGGGCTCCGGTGTCACAAATTACTCTTAATGGACGAGATAACGCGTCACCAATTTTAATTCTAACCGATTGATTTAAAGCGGTTCTTGGGCATAATGACCAATGATGTTTATTTGCATCACCTTCGCATTTCCAACAACCTCTTCTAATACATGTTCGAGCCATATGGCTTATCTTCAGACAACATTTGCACAATCTGTTCTTCATAACCAGGTTTAATCTGTCTTTCAGCATTAACTTCTTAAATTTCTTACACTGTGAAAGTGCGTGTTGTTCATTACAGCCCGTTGCCATACAATTACCTTTCCGAGCGCTATTATTTATATTATTGTTATCATAATTATAAGATGATCTATCTCTTGTATAAGAACGGTTATGCGAATGAATTGATTTGTCATATGGCTTAAATCGATTACTACTACTCTCCTTTGTTGGCTTAATATTATCATAGGACCCTTCTGAGGAATCATTTTCAAATTCCCGTCTCTCTTTAGATTTAGTGTCTAAAAATTTCTTGAATTCTTTCAATGTTGGTAGACTACCTGCACCTTCTTTGTTCCTATATTGCTCCTAGGAATCCAATGTGGCTCTTGGCAATCGTTGCTTACCAAAATGAATCCACATTTGATACCACAATTTTGGCTGTGTGCTAATTGATTCAAGTTGACGGGTACTACTATTTATGGTATCTAAAATCAACCTTAGGGATTCATGATTTTCACGATCTTGCTTTTTAACAGAAGACGCTTGTCCCTATATACCATGAATGACATGATAATCATCATCATAAGCGTTCATTAATACATCCGAAGCTGCTTCGTAACTATCCCGTGTTGGTTGCCAAGGCCCTAGTGTATGAGCAGCTTTATTAATGCATGCCTCTTGTAAATATAATAATTTAGTAACCGGATCCATCTTTTCCATGGACTTCAGCCAAAAACAAATCACAAAACGCTGGCCAATCAGCTGTGTTACCATTAAATTTTCCAACCTGAGGTGGTCTAGCCGTCTCAACTCGAATGACTGTTGGTAAGTTTCCTCTTGGTTCTATCATTGTGGACGAAAATCTACTCTGCTCATTACAACTTTGCTCCTTTAGCTGATCTTCGAGTCTTCCTAGGACATCCATATAACGAGTCTCCATATCGTTACAAAGGTTATTGGTCACTAATATATTCTTTTGGCGATACAATGCGTTGATCTTTTCGAAAACGTCAAAATGTTTCTGCAACCGAGAAATTCCTGCCGCTTCCTAGGACATCCATATAACGAGTCTCCATATCGTTACAAAGGTTATTGGTCACCAATATATTCTTTTGGCGATACAATGCGTTGATCTTTTCGAAACCGTCAAAATGTTTCTGCAACCGATCACGTCTAATACGTAATTCGGTATGAGACAATGACGCAAATAGTTCTGGATTAAGAATCTCGGTTAAGAATTGTTTCAATGATTCTACTCTCGACTGTGATAGAGACGATCCCTATCAAGATTTCTGTTCACCATTTGCTGCTCCACCTCTTCAGCAATGACCTCCTCTATTGACTATTGACTGACTCATTATACGAATCTAAAAATAAACTCCAAAAAAGAAACGATTCCGTTACATGTAATCACAACAAAGAACAATATTAAAAAAAATCAAAATATTTCTCATCAAACTCCTGGTTGCAAAAAAGATATCATCCAAAAATATAACGAAAATTATTATATACTACATACCTAGACAGTGCATTTCATATAACAAATATGAGCTGCCTATACTCATCATCTCGATAGATGGCGTTACGTGTAAAAATGTATGAAAGTATATCTAATAATTTTTCTTCATATATTTTTAAGATATACTTTATTTTATATAGGAACAAAAATATATTTTTACTCTTTCAAATAGGAACAAAAATATATTCAATATGAATTTCTCATTTCTCAATGTGATTTTCTCATTATATAGGTACATACACAGAATTTTCTCATCATTTAGGTGTACATATATTCTTTTTTATAATTTTTATTGCTTTCTTGTTCTTAGATATCTTGCTTGGAAAAAAAAAATATTACAAAAATTGTTTTTTTATGAATCTGAAAAATTCTAAAGAATCAAATATATGTATATATAATTAGCTCGGATATCGGATTCAATTTCATTAATTTTATGTTTCATAAAAATACTTTCAAAATTTGATTGCGAGTAATGTACTTTTTAATTACCATGTTATGAGTGTGATAACTTTTCTAACCAATTTAGGTACCGGCAAACAAACAGAGTGCCATCAATACTTCAATTATATACCCCCAAAATAAATATTCCTTTGGTTACCTATATGTGGTATTTGAAACTAGATTATCATGCTATATTGGATTTATTTGTTAGCGTGTTGACTGTACATCGAGATCTTTGGGCAAAGCAGAAGGGCTAAATATTGAAAATTTCTAAAAGCTTAGGTTGGAAATGTTGGACGCTTTACTTTCGTAATTTGGAAATGCTTATAATACAAATTAGATATCGATATTTTGAAAGTATATTAATTTACTGAAATTTCGGGACTTTCACACTGTATAACTGGGTTAGTCAAGTAATGATAATAGAAAAAACTCTTTTTGAAAAATGAATATTCTTTTGGTTACCTAAAAAGGCTCTAAGGTTACTTAAAGGCTCTAAGTTGCTAAAAAATGAATAATATTAACGACAATTGGAATTACCAAAAACTCAAAATAATATAAAAAAATATTGAGGTAATAATACCAGTATATTAATTTTTACAAATAAATTAAAAAACAGGCAAAATTAATCATTAGGAAAATTAAAAGAAAATAGTGGCAATATATAGATCTACCTTATATTATTTTTATTGTAAAATCGTATAAAAGCATTATAAATTTAAAATTGTTATCTATTCTTGGATTATTTGTGAAAGTTTCAAATCTTACTTGTGATATAAAACTTTAAAGTGTTTAATTTGAATTTTTTGTGGATTGTTTAATTTATAGAATTTACTTCGTTTTTTTGCATAATATAATTTTTTTATTTTTTTTTAATTAAAAATGCCGCGGAAAGTAAAGTGTAATGTTTGTAAAGAGCTATCAATTAAGTTTCCATTAAGAAAATATTTTAAAATTCCAAATGATGAAATTGAAAGAAAAAAATGGCTTGAAATATTAGGTAAATATTATAAACAATATTTAAAATTCCACAATATTAATTTTTTTTTTTATTTTCAGGAATTAATAACGAAAATATGCCATCTTCATATGAAAGTTATGTATGCGACAAACATTTCGGAAGTGATATTTCAAGTAGAAAATTAAAAAACGGCACCTTGCCAATAATTGACAATAGTTCCTCATTTAAAAAGAATACCAGTGATAAAACTTATCATAATGTTTTTAATCATAATGAAATGTGTGCTGCTGGTACTAGTAGTAATACAATTGAAGGCAATCAAAGTCAAAATAAAAATAGTGGTGATGAAAATATTGATATTTCCTTATTTGAAATTGAGGAGCAATCAAAATATTTCAGTTTGTGTACTGATAATGAAATTGATTGCGAAGAGTGTATGGAAAGTAAGCAAGCAAAACAAATTCAAATTTTAAACAGTATTTTATTAAAAAAAAATAACGAAATCAAGGAACTATTGAAATACAAACGTGAAAGTAAATGTTTACGTGCACAATTAGTTAAAAAATCATTAAAAATTGAAGCATTAAAAAAAAAATCCAACCAGAGCATTTTTGAAAAAATTGATTCTTTGAAAAATGTTAATGCAATAACAAAAAATATTTGTAAGTTGTTTTTGAAAACAAACACCAACTATAATTTAGCTGACAAATATATGGCTCAAAATTTATATTTGCGCTCGCCATCAATGTATAAGTTTTTAAGATCAAATTGTCATGTTAAGCTTCCGCATCGCACAACAATTCAAAGATGGGCATGTTTTACAATGATTGAACCTGGACTAAACAATAAATTAATAAATGAAGTTAAAAAAACATTAAGCACATTGGAAGACAAGGACAAAATATGTTCTTTATCTTTTGATGAGCTTGATATAAAAAAAGAGCTAATATACAACCAGAAGCATGATCAAATATTTGGTTTCGTAGATACTAACAATGAAAAAGGAACTATGCTTGCCAATAAAGCATGTTTTTTTATGCTTCGAGGTGTATTCAAAAATTGGAAACAACCAATATGTTATTATTTGGCAAATAATGGACTAAAAGGTTTCGAATTAGAAGAAATTGTCAAAACGTTAATAATCAATCTTCAAAAGACATTGGGCATTAAAATAATTGCCATTGTAGCGGATCAAGGGTCAAACAATAGGAGCTGCTTCACTAAACTAGGCATAAAAACAGAGCAACCATATTTTTTTTTAAATGGTGAAAAAATATTTGGAATATTTGATGTTCCCCATTTACTAAAATCTTGTAGAAACGTTTTAATAAGTGGTGATATTTCGTTTGGTTCATCTGGCCAGATTGCTTCTTTCAAGACAATAGAGAGTATTTATAGAACCGAACAAAATTCTACAACTAAAACATTATGTAAATTAACGAAAAAACATTTATATCCCACAACTTTTGAAAAAATGTCAGTTTCAGTAGCAGCGCAACTATTGTCCAATACTACGGCAGCCAGTTTACGCACGGCTGTAAGAGTGCAACCAGAAATATTCAACAATAGTTTGGAAAATGCATTACCAACTGCCAGTTATTGTGAAATTTTTAACAATACATTTGATGCACTTAACAGCCGTCGTTTTACAAGTAAGCCTTTTGAAAATCCAATTAGTGCGAAAAACAATATTTATGAAGACTTACATGTTTTGAAAAAAAAATCCAAGATTTGGAATTGGTAAATCAAGAAAACCGACGAAAACGAAATGTTTATTGTTTTGATGGGTTTGTGCAAACTATTAATGCAATTTTAGAAATCCATAACATTTATAAAGATGCAGATATTTATATATTCACTGGGCGGTTCAATCAAGATCCACTGGAAAATTTATTTTCTCAAATTCGAGCACGAGGTGGATTTAACAGAAATCCAAATGCTTTTCAAATAGGATCTACGTTTGCTAAACTATTTATATTTCATTCGGAATCATCAAATTGCGTTGAAGATGAAGATAATCAATTGGATGTAAACTGGCAAAAAGTTATGCAACTGGAGAATGAAAATGAATCAGGTAATAAAAAATAATTAAAACAAATATTCTACAATTTAATTAACATATTTTTTATTTTAATATACTATAGATTTAGAAATGGATACCACTTTAGATATGGAAACAGACTATGAAGACGGGCATAATAATAACAACATCGACATTGATCAAGAAGAAGTTCAAACTAGAAGTATAATTGATGAAATAATGCCAATACAACAAAATTCAATAAAATATTTTCTTGGATATTGTCTGAAAAAAGTTGAATGTGGATTGGATTGTAAAGTGCAAAACTGCATGGAAATATTAAAGAAACCAGAAGAAGTTTTCGAGGACATGGACAACGAATTATTTATTTTCAACAAAAATTACGACAAAAATTCTAATTTTGGATCTTTAAAAGTTCCTAGTGAAATTTTATTTCACACATCTCTTTTGTGGGTGCAAATTTTTAATTCGTTATTTGTAAAAAAGTGCAATATTAAAGGAATATTGAATTTTTTATTCGATAAATGTGTTGAAGAGATGGAAAAAAATAACAATTATCATTGGTATTTTTCACAAAAATGCTACTCTAAGCTATTAAAATTTTTTTTAAAAGTAATTTTAAGAAAAAATTGTAATTGGCAATTTGAGTTAATACAAAATAAAAATAAATGTAGTAGAGAAAATCAAAAGTTAACTATTATTAGGGAAACAAAATAATTTTTTTTAAATAGATATTGAATTAGCTCGTCGTGTTCGTGGTGAACATGCCTAATTTAAATTTCTTTTAAAAAATAATAAATGGTTCTTTTCAGAACCACATAAAGTAATATAAAAAGAGTAAAAAAATTATAATTTTTCAACAACAATTAACATATTAAATTTAAATAATAAACTTTAGTTTTTATTCACCAGAAATCACAGGACATAAAAAATATTTCTTCAGTAGATTACTTAATTCTTAATTTCGACATGATTTTTTACCTATTTTTTTTACACATATTTTTATAACCCAATTTATACTCGTACATAATATATTTTCAACATTGAAAAATTTAATTGTATATATATACCCGTATATATATATATATATATATATATATATATATATATATATATATCTTTCTGTACTTGCAATCTTCTCTTGTAAAAAGAATAGTAATATTTTTTATTACTGTCCTTTGTCCTTAAAAAAATTCTTTCTTTATGTTGTTTTTGTGAGTTTTTGTTTTTGGTAAGAATTATTTCTATTTGAACATTTTAAAAAGGAAAAATGAAAAAATAAAAATATTTTTGAAATAGCGCATACTAGTGCCATCTGTTGAACATTATATCGTTAGATATACACGTTTAAAACGTAATTAAGAATGCACTGTCTAGTATAAGTGTCTATGATACTACTTAGTCGTCTTTTCCATCTAGCAATATCATATCAATACAATATCCTATCAAATAATCCAATACAATTTCCAATTTTTCCAATTCAATATATTTATCTTATTTTTTATATCTATATACTATTTAATATTTTTCTTTTTCTCAAATTACATTAACTTGCCACCTAGTGACATAAAAATAATTATTAAAAAAAAAAATCCCTCTCAAAATATTATAATAAACTACATACAAAAATAAAAATATTCATAGCCTCAATAACTTGAACAACATGTCTCTCATTATTTCCTTACAACATTTCTCTGCTTCTTTCTTCCAACAACTTGGCACTATTTCTTTTTTGGGTTCTTTGGGCACAATACGCTGTTGTGCCGGGTGCCACATCAATGACATGCACCTGGATCTGAGCAGGTAAAGGATGAATAATCCCCATGTAACGTGACATCCTATAAAAATAATAGTTATTTGCGATCTGTAAATAAAAAGAAAATAAATTAACAAAAATTAAAAATTAGGTGAAAATAAAAAAAAACAATATATAGTTATATTATATAACATTATAATCATATTACTATATTTTCTTGCTAATTTAATAATCAAAATGCAATTCTGAGAAACAAAACAGAATAAGTATGTGAACAAATAAAAATCTAAATTCACATACTTGGTGTCATACGACACTCAGAATTAAAATTCGTTTTATCATAAAAATGTATACTTTGCATAATTCCATTCCTAAGATGATGTATAATTATTTTTCTAAGTTTAGTTTTAAATTGAGTTTTAAGCAACACTCTGTAAATTGAACAACTAAATTTTGCCAATAAAAAAAAATCGTTCCCATTTTTTAAAAATAAAACGGAATATGTTAATTTATTTTTTTGTGAGTAAAAAGATACATAACTGGCGCAGTCGGTAAAGGCAAAAAGTTTTAGTTACGGTGTTAAATTATCAAATAAAATCAAAGTTTTTAATTAAAGATAATTAAAATACTGAAATAAAATTTGATAAGTGTTTAAAACTCATTTTATAATCATTTAACCAGAGTTATTGATTCTAGTGTATTATTAAAGTTAATTATTTCAAAATTAGTGATTAACACAAAATAAAATAGACAAAATAACAAGAACATAATACATAATTAGAAAAAAAAATAAATAAAATAATATAAAAATATTTTATAATACTAAATAAAAAATAAAAATAATAAATAAATTTGAACAATTCAAATACAACAAAATATAAAATAAAAATAAATTAAATATTATCAGTAAAATTTGAATATTACCAGTAAATTTGAACAATTCAAATACAACAAAATATAAAATAAAAATAAATTAAATATTATCAGTAAAATTTGAATATTACCAGTGAAGTGTTACGAAGTTGAACATTACCAGTGATGTGAAGTACAACAAAATCAACAGCAAAATACAAATTACAACAAAATCAACATTAAAAGATACAACAAAATTTACAGCAACATACATCATTCTCATTCAAAACAGAACATCAAAGGTACACTAATAAAAAAATAAATTATATAAGAATCTTATAATTAATGAATAAATAAATTTGTATATTATTGTGTAGTCATATCAAAAATAATTTTACTAGTACATATTTCATTATTAATTCTAAATAACAAAATACTTAACTTCTTAAATAAATAATTGTAAAAATAAATAATAATGGAAGATTCTGAACTTAAACTTTTCAATTTACTTATTAAATGTGTAACCAATATAAGCCCATTTAATGGCGAAAAAAAAATGTTGACAAATTTTCTAGATAGAATAGAAGCATTGATACCTATGATCGAAAATTTAACTGTCGAAAATAAAAAGATTATGTTAGGTTATATACAAGACAGAATTGTAGGAGACGCACGGAATAGTATGATATCAAGTGGACGGATAGAAACATGGACAGAATTAAAAAATATATTAGTAACAGCTCATGGAGAAAAGACATCAATTTCTAAACTTATAGATTACATTACAGTATGCCGTTGCACATCAACCATTGAAGAATTTTATAAACAGCTAAACAACTTATTGTGTAGGCTGAATAATTCATACCTATTAAATGGTACTGCAACAAAGGAACAAACTGATAGCAATAATAGAATAGTTTTAAACGTTTTTAAAGAAAACTTGCCAGAACCCGTTCGTGGCATTATTATTAATAGAGACCCTAAAACATTGGCTGATGCATATGAAATTATAGCATCAAATGGTTACTTAAAATTTACCAGATTATCTCTACAAAATAATACATACAGAAAACCAAATTATTTTAATCGTAATAATTTCGAAAAAAATAATAACAATAATAATCATAATAATCGTACTTTTAATAATAATAGAAACCAATCAAATGTTTCTAGTAATAACAATCAAAATTATAATCAAAGAAATTATTTACCTAGTACACAGACACAAAGGTCTAATTATACATATAACAATAATAGCCAAAATAGGCAAAATCATCATAATAATACTAGATCAGACACACAAAATTTTTCAAACTCAAGAAGTTTTTCAAATAGCAGACGCATAAATTATCATGCCAATAATAATAATCAAAAAAATAATACGCATACTAATAATAACATTAACAATAACAATACAGTGGAACCAATGGATATTTCTGTAAATACCAAATTTTCATGCAACTACACTAAACAACTACCCTATATAATAATTAATACTAAAGTAAAAAAACTTAAATTTATAATAGATACAGGTGCTGAATTAAGCATCATAAATACTAATTTATGCCAACCAAAGTGGAGAATTAATACTCCTCCACAAACACTTAAAGTTTTAAATAGAATTATCCATTCTAAAATTAAATGCAGGTTTCCTTTATTTGAGATATTTAATGAAAAAAGCGAAGTAGATTTTATAGAATTTCAATTCCATGATCATTATGATGGAATTATAGGAAATAATATTTTAGTTCCATTAAATTCAGTTATTGATTATAAACAAAGATTACTTATTACGCCTAATGCAAAAATACCATTTTTCTTAAATAGTCATGAAGAATTGTATTATAACAGTGCTCATACTAATGAGACTGTATTATCAAATAATGTAGAAGAATCAAATCCTCATCCTTTTGAAATTAACTTTGCTTCACATTTACAAATAGAAGACGTTAACAAAATTAATCAAGTTTTAAATAATTATAAAGACGTCTTTTATAACGAAAAAAATAATTTAACATTTACGAATGAAATTAAACATGAAATAATAACAAAAAATAATATTCCAATTTATACCAAAAGTTATCGTTACCCACAGGTTCATAGAGAAGAGGTAGATCGCCAAATTAAAGAAATGCTTGATCAAGGCATAATAACGAATAGTATATCTCCGTATAACGCACCAATTTGGGTTGTTCCAAAAAAAATGGACAATTCCAATAAGCAAAAATGGAGAATAGTAATAGATTATCGTAAATTAAACGATAACACAGTAAACGACAAATTTCCCTTACCAAATATCGATGAACTATTCGATAAGTTGGGAAAATGTCAATATTTTTCAACTATAGATCTGGCAAAGGGATTTCATCAGATTGAAGTCCACCCAGATGATAGAAGAAAAACTGCCTTTTCTACAGAAAATGGTCATTACGAGTTCACTCGAATGCCATTCGGTCTAAAAAATTCACCTTCGACATTCCAACGGTTAATAAACAACGTTTTAAAAGAATTTATTAATAAAATTTGTATAGTATATCTAGATGATATATTAATTTTCTCTAGTTCATTAGAAGAACATATATGTTCTATAAAAAAAATACTTCAAAAATTAAGAGAAGCCAATCTTAAAATACAAGTTGACAAATGCAACTTTGCAGAAAGTTCAACAAGTTATTTAGGGCACATAATTACAAACGGTGGTATTAAACCAGATTATAAAAAAGTGGAATGTATACAAAAACTTTCCTTACCCACCACTCAAAAAGAAATTAAGTCCTTTTTAGGCATAAGCGGTTATTACCGAAAATTCATTAAAGATTATGCCAAGGTGGCATATCCAATGATAAAATATCTAAAAAAAAATTCTAAAATTAATAAAAAAGATACAGAATATATTAATTCTTTTAATAAAATTAAAATACTGCTAACATCTGATCCAATTCTGATAAATCCAGATTTTAATAAAAAATTTACAGTAACGACAGATGCTTCTAATAACGCAATTGGTGCAGTATTAAGCCAAAGTAATCATCCAGTATGTTTTGCATCTCGGACATTAAATGAACATGAAAAAAAGTATTCAACTATAGAGAAAGAACTTCTAGCTATTGTATGGTCAGTTAAACACTTTCACACTTACCTATATGGAAGGGAATTTGTAATACAAACAGATCACAAACCTCTTGTTTGGTTAAACAGTTTGAAAGAGCCAAATATGAAATTACAACGCTGGAAAATAAAGCTGAATGAATATAACTTTACCATCAATTATTTAAAAGGTAAAGATAACCATGTAGCTGATGGATTAAGCCGTTTTTATTCAGAATCAAATCAATATGAAAATAAAAATGAAAGTATGTTATTAAACATTTTTAATGAGTTCGAAATTAACAACAACCAGCATTGTAATAATAATGAAATTATATCAACTGGTGCAACTATACATAGTGCTTCCGAAGATGACTCAAACTACATTAGAATTACAGAAAAACCAGTAAATATATATAAAAATCAAATATATTTGTATAATAGTGATAAAAACAAATTTATAAATAAAATTGTTAATAAAAAATGTCAAAACATTATTCATATTACAGAAGATAGTAATTTATTAGATATGATGAAACGATGCATCATAGATAAAGGTTTAATGTGTGTATATTGTGATAATATTCCATTATACATAAAATTTCAAAATCTGTATATTCAATACTTTGCGAATAATAAAAGTCTTAAAATGTTAAAATCAGGTATTAAATTAATCGATTTAGTAGATAAAAATAAACTTCTAAATATCATCAAAGAAAAACATATAAAATCAAACCATAGAGGTATATCTGAAACTTTTATGGAATTAAAAATGTTGTATTATTATCCTAAAATGTTAGAAATTATACACAAATTTATAAATAACTGTGATGTATGCAACCTTGCAAAACATGATAGAAATCCACCAAAGTTTTTGCAAGAACTCACAGAATCACCTAAAAAATTCAATCATATAGTACATATGGATATTTGGTTTCCGTGTAGAAATATTATGTACCTGACAATGATTGATAAATTTTCAAAACACGCGACCATCCACAAATTAGAAGATAGAACGTGGATATCGATTTTAAAAGGTATTAAAGAAAGAATAATTTACTTAGGTAAAATGGAAAAACTAATATCAGACAATGAAAAAGGAATAATACATAACGCAGTTGAAAAATTTTTAATAGATAATGAAATACAATTCCATTCCACAACAGCTGGTATTAAGACTGGAAATTCCGATGTAGAAAGATTACATGGAACCCTCAATGAACATTTGAGAATTATGGAAGTTGATAAGGATAACAACTATATGGAAGAACTAGATGATAAAATTTTCAAAATTATAACAATTTACAATTCGACTATTCATTGTACTACTAAAATAAAACCAATTGACATAATAAATAAAAACTATGACAAAACAGAAATACAAACTTTAGCAGACAGATTCGAACAAAATAAATTAAAACGTACACAAAAACTTAATAAAAATAACGACAATAATCAAAACTTAAATGAAAATATTGTAATAAATAGAAAAATAGGAAAAATTCAACCTAAATATAAAAAATTAAACAAATATAAAATTGAAGGAAATTATGTAACAGACACTACTAACAAACGATTAACTAAATATCATAAAAAACAACAAAAAAGAAAATACAAACATCAAGAGTAAAACAAAAAAAAAAATTATTAAAATTCTTTTTATAATTTTAGAAAATGGAATTCAGACTATTTATGATGATATTTATTACACCAATCTTAATGCAATCTATAGACGTTACACAAGTTCAAGAAATAAATGGTTTCGTTCTCATGCGCCTTAACGAAAAACCAATAATTGAAAATTATACAAAACTATTACACATAGTTAATTTAACAGATTATATTGAAATAGTAAAAACTATAGAAACAAATATTAAACTATTAGGATTGAATAATCATGATAACGAATACCCATTACTTCATAGAGAATTTCTAAACTTACAGCACAATTTAAATAGACTAACACCAAATTTAATCAATCATCGTCGTTCTCGACGCGGTTTAATAAATATTATTGGTGGCGCTATGAAAATTATAGCTGGAACTATGGATAGCGAAGATTCTAATGAAATCTATAAACACTTAGAAAATCTGGATATCAACAGTAAACAACTTACAGAACAAAATAATAAACAAGTTATAATCAATAATAAGCTAATAAAAGGTCTTCAAGAAATTACAAATCACATAAATTCTCAACAAACTATCGTCAGTGAATATTTAAATAATATTACACTAGAAACTAACAAATTAATTTCTACAGGCAATAATATTAAATTCTTTTTATACATGTACGCTGATATCACTTTAATTAATAGACATTTGGAGAAATTACAAGATATAATTTTATTAAGTCGATTAGACATTTTAGCTCATGATATCTTTACAGACGAAGAAATTAATAGTTATAATATTACAATAAATACAATACCATTTATAAAGAACAGTATAATATTTAAAAATAATCTTTTAATTTTCGTAGTATCGGTACCAAATTTCACTAAAGAGAAATATTTCAATGCGTTTATTATACCCTTTCCAAATAAAAATAACGAAGAATTAAACATGGATATTCAAAATATTATAATAAAAAAAAAAAGAAATATATGAATACCATTAAAATGTTATAAAAAAAAGTAATCTTAAATTTCACAAAGATACTTGTATTAATAATATATTTAATGAAAATAGAACTTGCTTTTATAAAATTAATAAAGTAGAATCCATAAAATTAATAAAAGAAGATATTATTATAACAAAAAATTTACATATTACAAAAATTATACAAAATTGTATTGACAATGAAATTATAATTCAAAATAATAATATTATCAAATTCAGTAATTGTAAAATTAGTATAAACAATTTTAACTATACTTCTAAAATCAAAGAGTTCAAAGATAACGTAATAATTCCATTGCTAAATAATTATAATGAAAAAAAAATTATAAAAAATTTTACTCTTGAAAGCATACATCTAAAAACAATTGAAAATAGAGAAACTTTAGAGTATGTTGAATATAAAAATAATATTATCAATTATATATCCATAAGTACAATCATTTTTATAACTATTATTGTAACAATAATTTTAATAATATTTATATCATGTAAGAAAAAAAAAATAATCTAAATGTAACAACCAATGTTGAAATTATTAAAGAAAAGGAAAATGCTAAGGATGACCCGTTTAAGTAAATTTAATTTTTGGAGGACCAAAAATATTTATATGGGGGAGAAGTTATATTATATAACATTATAATCATATTACTATATTTTCTTGCTAATTTAATAATCAAAATGCAATTCTGAGAAACAAAACAGAATAAGTATGTGAACAAATAAAAATCTAAATTCACATACTTGGTGTCATACGACACTCAGAATTAAAATTCGTTTTATCATAAAAATGTATACTTTGCATAATTCCATTCCTAAGATGATGTATAATTATTTTTCTAAGTTTAGTTTTAAATTGAGTTTTAAGCAACACTCTGTAAATTGAACAACTAAATTTTGCCAATAAAAAAAAATGGGTATTAAATTAATCGATTTAGTAGATAAAAATAAACTTCTAAATATCATCAAAGAAAAACATATAAAATCAAACCATAGAGGTATATCTGAAACTTTTATGGAATTAAAAATGTTGTATTATTATCCTAAAATGTTAGAAATTATACACAAATTTATAAATAACTGTGATGTATGCAACCTTGCAAAACATGATAGAAATCCACCAAAGTTTTTGCAAGAACTCACAGAATCACCTAAAAAATTCAATCATATAGTACATATGGATATTTGGTTTCCGTGTAGAAATATTATGTACCTGACAATGATTGATAAATTTTCAAAACACGCGACCATCCACAAATTAGAAGATAGAACGTGGATATCGATTTTAAAAGGTATTAAAGAAAGAATAATTTACTTAGGTAAAATGGAAAAACTAATATCAGACAATGAAAAAGGAATAATACATAACGCAGTTGAACAATTTTTAATAGATAATGAAATACAATTCCATTCCACAACAGCTGGTATTAAGACTGGAAATTCCGATGTAGAAAGATTACATGGAACCCTCAATGAACATTTGAGAATTATGGAAGTTGATAAGGATAACAACTATATGGAAGCACTAGATGATAAAATTTTCAAAATTATAACAATTTACAATTCGACTATTCATTGTACTACTAAAATAAAACCAATTGACATAATAAATAAAAACTATGACAAAACAGAAATACAAACTTTAGCAGACAGATTCGAACAAAATAAATTAAAACGTACACAAAAACTTAATAAAAATAACGACAATAATCAAAACTTAAATGAAAATATTGTAATAAATAGAAAAATAGGAAAAATTCAACCTAAATATAAAAAATTAAACAAATATAAAATTGAAGGAAATTATGTAACAGACACTACTAACAAACGATTAACTAAATATCATAAAAAACAACAAAAAAGAAAATACAAACATCAAGAGTAAAACAAAAAAAAATTATTAAAATTCTTTTTATAATTTTAGAAAATGGAATTCAGACTATTTATGATGATATTTATTACACCAATCTTAATGCAATCTATAGACGTTACACAAGTTCAAGAAATAAATGGTTTCGTTCTCATGCGCCTTAACGAAAAACCAATAATTGAAAATTATACAAAACTATTACACATAGTTAATTTAACAGATTATATTGAAATAGTAAAAACTAAAGAAACAAATATTAAACTATTAGGATTGAATAATCATGATAACGAATACCCATTACTTCATAGAGAATTTCTAAACTTACAGCACAATTTAAATAGACTAACACCAAATTTAATCAATCATCGTCGTTCTCGACGCGGTTTAATAAATATTATTGGTGGCGCTATGAAAATTATAGCTGGAACTATGGATAGCGAAGATTCTAATGAAATCTATAAACACTTAGAAAATCTGGATATCAACAGTAAACAACTTACAGAACAAAATAATAAACAAGTTATAATCAATAATAAGCTAATAAAAGGTCTTCAAGAAATTACAAATCACATAAATTCTCAACAAACTATCGTCAGTGAATATTTAAATAATATTACACTAGAAACTAACAAATTAATTTCTACAGGCAATAATATTAAATTCTTTTTATACATGTACGCTGATATCACTTTAATTAATAGACATTTGGAGAAATTACAAGATATAATTTTATTAAGTCGATTAGACATTTTAGCTCATGATATCTTTACAGACGAAGAAATTAATAGTTATAATATTACAATAAATACAATACCATTTATAAAGAACAGTATAATATTTAAAAATAATCTTTTAATTTTCGTAGTATCGGTACCAAATTTCACTAAAGAGAAATATTTCAATGCGTTTATTATACCCTTTCCAAATAAAAATAACGAAGAATTAAACATGGATATTCAAAATATTATAATAAAAAAAAAAGAAATATATGAATACCATGAAAATGTTAAAAAAAAGTAATCTTAAATTTCACAAAGATACTTGTATTAATAATATATTTAATGAAAATAGAACTTGCTTTTATAAAATTAATAAAGTAGAATCCATAAAATTAATAAAAGAAGATATTATTATAACAAAAAATTTAGATATTACAAAAATTATACAAAATTGTATTGACAATGAAATTATAATTCAAAATAATAATATTATCAAATTCAGTAATTGTAAAATTAGTATAAACAATTTTAACTATACTTCTAAAATCAAAGAGTTCAAAGATAACGTAATAATTCCATTGCTAAATAATTATAATGAAAAAAAAATTATAAAAAATTTTACTCTTGAAAGCATACATCTAAAAACAATTGAAAATAGAGAAACTTTAGAGTATGTTGAATATAAAAATAATATTATCAATTATATATCCATAAGTACAATCATTTTTATAACTATTATTGTAACAATAATTTTAATAATATTTATATCATGTAAGAAAAAAAAAATAATCTAAATGTAACAACCAATGTTGAAATTATTAAAGAAAAGGAAAATGCTAAGGATGACCCGTTTAAGTAAATTTAATTTTTTGAGGACCAAAAATATTTATATGGGGGAGAAGTTATATTATATAACATTATAATCATATTACTATATTTTCTTGCTAATTTAATAATCAAAATGCAATTCTGAGAAACAAAACAGAATAAGTATGTGAACAAATAAAAATCTAAATTCACATACTTGGTGTCATACGACACTCAGAATTAAAATTCGTTTTATCATAAAAATGTATACTTTGCATAATTCCATTCCTAAGATGATGTATAATTATTTTTCTAAGTTTAGTTTTAAATTGAGTTTTAAGCAACACTCTGTAAATTGAACAACTAAATTTTGCCAATAAAAAAAATCGTTCCCATTTTTTAAAAATAAAACGGAATATGTTAATTTATTTTTTTGTGAGTTAAAAGATACATAACTATATACTTATTAAAATGGACGAAACGACATCTGACCTGACTGAACTGTTGACGACTTGACATGACATTCCAATTAGGAAGGCGGAAGTGGACAGATTTTGACAAAGCTTTGTAGAATATAGATAGCGCATGCCATTAAGCAATTTTAGTTGCGCAGGTTGGTAGTAGATTGTAGGCGCCGAAGAATAATAATTAGATTCAAATAGGAAATAGGAAAAGGTATAGGGTAAACTGAACTACTTCCTTCTTCTTAATTGGAACTTCAAACAAGCAAGACAGCAGAAAAATTAAATTAATGTGGTTTTTTTTTTTAAACAGTAAAATAAAAAATAATAACGTGTATAAAATAGAATATAGATACATAGATAATATTAATTATCAATATAAATTGGAATATAATAGAAAAAATAAAATATAAAAATTCGTCAAAATTGGACATAAGTCCAAGTCTACGAATAAGACCAGGACAGGAGTAGTTAAGGTATTAATTAATTCACGTGGTGAAATTATAAATTCTTTTAGTAAATATATATTAAATATTTTAGTGTCAGGCTCAGGATTCCATTAGAAATTTTTAGCAGTACACTAAAAAAAAAAAAAAAAAAAAAATAGACATAATTCAAGCCATCACCGCAAATCGCAGAACATCTAATTTTTCCAGTTTTTTTTATTTAGCTTCTCATATTGTATTATAGTACAAGAAAATTTATTAAAAAAAAAAACGTATACTTATGTATACATATATATAATATTTTTTTATTCAATTTCGTAAAATAATATGCGACATAAAAATTTAGTTTTGGAATTTATTTGCAATTTTTTTTATATATTTAAAATCTAATTAATACTATTGTAAAATTGTTGAAAACTATTTTAATTAATGTAAAAATTAAAATAATATAAAATCATAATATTGTAAAATTTAATAGAATTTAAAAAACAAAATAGTCGCTAAAAATTAAAATAAGATTAAATTAGTTATAAAACTAAAAAAAATAATAATCAAGAATCAGCTCCTGTTTGCGCAATCAGCTACGCTGGAAATTGTCTGTAAGTACAAATTAAAAAAAAAAAATACAAATAATTCTATTAAATATTATAAAATATTATACAATTAAAATTTCAAATACATATATATGTATGAATAGTAATCAGTGAATTTAAAAATACAAAAATAATTAATTCAAATTAGATTCATTTTAAACTAAAATTGAAATCAAATAATTAGTAAAATAAAAGTTTTAAAACTTAATTAATAAAATAAAATAAAGATTGAATTCCAATAGAAATCAAATCAAAATTAATATTGAATTCAAATAAAAATAAAATTTAAATTTAAATCTGATGAAAATTGAATTAAAATAAAAAAAATTAAAGTATATTCCTAGAAATATGAAATTGTAAAATTCAAATTTACATTAAAAATAAAATTCAAAATAATTGAAATATAAAATTTATAAAATTCAAATTCAAATTATAGTTCAAATAAAAATTGTTATAATTGATATTAAAATTTAATTCAGTAAAAATTGGTGAAATTCAAATAAAAAATTATTAAAATTTAAATATATACTTTAAATAAAATTCCAATAAGATTTTAAAAGTAAATAAAATTTATTAAAATTCAAAATTGAATGAAATCAATTAAAATAAAAAGATTTATTGAAATTCAAATTAAAAAAAAAAAAGTATTCAATTTAAATAAGAATTATTAAAATTCAAATAATATTAAAAATACAAATTGAAATAAATTATAAAATTAAAGTTTACTTTAAAAAAGCAAATTAAATTCCAAGAAAAATTCAAATAAGAATTGCTAAATATAATTATAGTAAAATTTAAACTTAAAAAAATTTATTCAAATTAAAATATAAAGATTTAAATTAGTTTATTTTTGGCTATACCAGATTCAATTCAAATCTGATCTTGATTAAAAATAAAATTTAATTCAAAGTATTAATAACAGAAAATAAAATCAATAGTTATTACAATTTAATATTAAAAATAAAAATTAAAATTCCGAAAAAAATTTAGTATAAAAATAAAATGATTTAGGAAAGAATATTTTATAAATAAAATTTTATAGTATGTATTATATTTCTTTTTGAGTATTTATTTCTTTAAATGATGAGCCAATAAGTGAAAGTTATTTGGTGGGGAACTTCTGAAACAGTTCCGAAATGAAACATGGCGATATAATCGAGTTTGTAGGTTTTTATTAATTTTTGCTATCCATGTCACGAAAAGGACAATACATTTAAAGTTCGCGCTGAGTATTGTCAAGGCAGTTTATTTATTAAAATAAACTTGACTAGGGGTGGGTAACGCGATGAGCTAAAACAACACCATTAGCTCAATATTCTTGTCGATTGCTGGGAAGACATTACAACGATTATATATTTTGTTAAATTAATTTCAAGTTGAGTTAAGTTAAATTTATTGACAAATTTACAAAGAATCATTTACTTAGAACTCGGGAGTTAAAATCAAAAAAAAAAGTATATAAATAAATTAATGTCGTCTCAGTGTGACTAACCTTTGTTTATTTAATGTTGTTGAAGTTTTTATAGGTTAAAGTCTGGTTAATTTATTCCGGAGTCGTAAATACAGGTGAAGTAGTTACACACTTCGTCTCCAGCCTGTAAACTCCTCCTGACATGCAAAAAAAAAATGTTAATAATGTGCCTCTCATAAAAACAACAAACCCCCCCAATCCGGCGAGCTAAGCTGTGCTTAATGCAAGGCATGTCAAAAAGTTGCTATGAGGGTACAACAAGCGCTTGACGTAGGTTATTCCGGATGTAACCCTATGTGTTAAGCGGTTCTATTAGAACTAAACGTTTCTGAACGCAGGCGTAAATATCAGTCTTGTGCTTTTTTTCGGGAAATGGCAGAACATAAGCATTTATTAACAAAATGGCGCCCAACGTGGGGCTCAATAAACCGATCATTCAATGGAAAGGAAATCCTATACGGAACTTGAGCCCAGAAAAATAAATTTAAATTCTTATAAGCTTTGTCTTTTAAATATATATATTTTTATTATTTTTTTTAGTTATTTTTTTTTTGTTTTTATTGAGTAAAGTAGAGTAAATAATAGTAGAGTAAAACTAATAAATATTTTAAAGCTAACGTAAAATTTAATTTTCAAAACATTTTTTATTTTTTTTTATCATTTTTATTAATTTATTTTTTGTAAAATGTAAAGTAGAATCAAATATTATCACTATTAAAAACTGAACAACATATATAATTGAGGTTGGAATTGATTTGAAAAATTGTATTTTATTCATAACAAATCCGCCACTGTAGGCTCAGCTAGCAGTAAAGCGTTGTTTGTGGGGTAATCACAATGTTTCAAAATCAATTCTAAACCAAGATGATTTTTGTAAATAATCAGGAAAATTACCCGATTAGTTGGATCTCTATGCCACCAAACGGAAGTTTTTTCTGATGATTTATTATTAGTTATTTGGGTCATCCTGATATTCAATCTTTAATTGCAACTATTCATATACAAAAAAAAAGAACCATTACAGAACAGATACGTTGGCGGTTAAACGGAACTGTATGATGGTTTTAAAAATAAAATTTAAAAAAATAATAATAATTAATCGCGAGACAGTTCAAGAAATTTTTGTAATATAATTCAATACTTAACTAAAGTATATAAAAATAAAAAAAAAACTTAATAACTAGATAAAAAAATGATAATTCAAATAAAAAAAAATAATTCAAAATAATTAAAAAAAAAAAAAACATAATAAAAAAAATAATCCAAAATAATTCAAAATAAAAAAAAATAAAAATAAAAAAAAAATTAAATCTTCATTCATTTGGGACCGCTTGAGGTGGTAATAGATGTTGATGTTGTTGTTGAATCTGTTTTTTTTCTTTTTTTGTTGTTGTTTTCGCTTGCGCTGCTGCATATTTCTTTTTCTTTTTCGCGGCTTTGCTTCACAGCTATTACTTAGTCTGGGCGACGCCAACAATTAATTCTTCTCATTACGGTAATTGTAGTATTCTCACCGGCCTCTCGTCCATTTCACCCGCACTCGACAGCCGGTTTTCAGAAATATTGTCCGATCTTTTCTTCCCTGTTTCAGCACCTGCTGCAGCGGGATATTATTTAATTCTTCGTATGATAACTTAAACCACACCCCTTCACGAGTCTGCACGTCATACTGCTTTTCCTCTAAGTTACGTGGTGGAGCTGGTGGTAACGGTGGACGTGGTAATATACGAGGTGGTGAATGAGGTGGTAGTGGTGGTAACTGAGTACGAGGGAATGCCTCACGCTCAGCTGAGGACGATGGAGGTGACACCTCCGGTTCTTCTGGGGCATCTCTCAAATGCTCGGGAGTGGTAGGAGTCCGAGGGATATCCCAGGATAAGTACTCCTCCAACTCTCTCTCGTCCATCATAATTGCTAAACTGAAATATATATTTTATTAATTTATTCTTTCAACCTATTCTTATGGATATGGAAATCTGGCATTTTCGTTGTCTAATCAAAATTCATACATACATACATACTTTAAAATTAACAAACAAAAGCCTTTTCCCTAATATTATATTCAAAAAAAAAATCATTAATACTTATAATATACACAGCGAAAGTAAATTTAATTAACACAATACTAATTTTGGGTACAGAAAAGAAATAAACTAATTAATAAACTCGATTATACATATGTACATAAACTAAATTAAGGTAAATCACAATTCTATGATGCATTATAATTAATCATTATTAGATACAAATCTCGGTCGGAATTTGGCTAAATACGGCCAAATCTCTGCATGTCCATTACTATTTGCATACTAAAATTTTCGTTAAATTCCACGCATAAAACATAATCTATTCAATGTAATTTATTTAATAAACATTAGACAATTTATCATATAACTACCAGGATCAAATTTGCCGGTCAGAATTTAGCTAAGTACAGCCAAATCTCCGAATTTCCATTGCGAAACCGATACTAATAATACAACAACAAAATTACTAATAACTAAAACTTATTTGTAAATAATCAAAGTAATTCAAATCTTTGGAAATCTAATAGCACCACAGTTGCCGGTCGAAATTTAGCTAAGTACAGCCAAATCTCCGCATGTCCATTGCGAAACCGATACTATAGAACGCCAAAAATTCAAAATATAATCAAATTTACAGATAAATTTCCTGAAACTACACTAATAATTTTATATATTATTCCTATATAGATACAATACTAATACAAAACGTCAAACCTAATAATGGACGTTAATTAGCTACAAAAAAAAAACCAAATTGAAACGTATTTCCGAAAATTAGAATTTCAACCTATGAATCAATATTTAATCACTACAAGGATAATACATAAAATATTAATTAATAAAAATCGAGTGCCAGAAACCTTGATGTTCTTCCGGTTCTTTCTTGTGCATCATTTGTAATAAACAAATGTTCCACTTTACTAGACACCTTGGTTACTTTCAAGTCCCTTCTCGGGATACTTTCAAGGTCTCTTCTCGGGATACTTTCAAGGTCCCTGCTCGGGCGCCATTTGTAATGAATGTATGTTAAACATTTTTATTTTTAGCCAAATATAATATTGGTTTATTAGAAATAATTCAATTATTGTCAAAAGGTCATTAAAATCAGGCGCAATTGGTAACAAATGTATATGTTAAAACATCTTTTTTTTTTACTTCATGTTCCTACTCTGACGCTATTTGTAATGCATGTATGTTCATTTCAGGTCCCTGCTCGGGCACCATTTGTAACATATAAATGTCAAGAGCCTTAACCAATCACAATCTCCTAACTAATTAAAATATAATACTAATTATCCAATAATAATATTGGTTTACCGCGCTGCACGTCTAATTGGGGTAGCTTAAGCCGGAAAATAGGGGGGTTAACAAATGCGCGTGACATTCATACAAAACTTGCGTGCATTAATAAACTAAACAAAATAAATAAAGAAAATCAAGGATAAAATATACTAATAAAAATTAATAGAAAAATAAAATAAACTACTCTAAATTTTAAATTCCCCTAAAACTAATATGTAACACCAAAATTAGATATTAATGTTTAATGAAATGGATTTAGATGCTATACCATTTTAAATTTGCCCACCCATCCATGTGATCAATACTAAAATCCAAAAATAATCCTAAATGTATCATCACCCTATATATTAATCAAATCTACTTACTCACTCACTCACTGCATACTCTCAACAAAAAAAAAACTTAAACCCTGCGAAAGAAAAATAAAAAGAAACATTATTTCGTCAATTTTAAAAATAATTTTTATTAAAAATCCAAAAAAAATCACAAAAAATTTGTATAAACAAATATAAAATAATTCTGATATAAAAAAAATAACTCTACAATAAAAACTCTAATAAAAACAAGTACATATTACAACAACAACTAATATTTAAAATTTTGTTGGTGTAATTAATATATATTATATAGGGAAGCCATTAATTATTATTATAAATTCAAATAATTGTACACACCCTTCATACTACTTTAACGATTCTGATCGCCTACTACACATTATTCATATTCATATTCCTATACGAATATGAGATTCTACTTTATTTGAATTTATAATGATTTAAATTAAATACAAAATCTTCAAAATATAGATAATTCAAACAATGTAATTAATAAAATTCTAATAAACTAAATTGACCAACTACGAAATAACTCAAAATTATATATAAAAAAACCAAAACTTAATGCATATTACAATAACAACTAATTGTTACAATTTTGTTGTTGTAATTAATATATATGGGGAAGCCATTAATATTATAAATTCAAATAATTTGCACATGCAATTTGTACTACTTTACGATTCTGATCGCCTAGTACAAGTTATTCATATTCCTATACGAATAAAAATTCTTCTTCTATATTTATAATAGTTTATAATAAAATTATCAAAAAAATCTTCAAAAAAAAAAAAAAAATCCAAAAAAAAAAAATCCAAAAAAAAAAATATATATAAAAAAATCTAAATTTTATATTAATTAAAAAAAATTAATAAGTTAAATTTTGGTAGAATATTCCATATTTTAAATAAAATAAAATAAAATAAAACCTAATACTGTTTTTTCTTGAACTAAAAAAAAACTAAAACGTATGAATAAATCACGCAATAACTAAATATTATGTATATATATATATGAATAAAAAAAAATAAAATAAAAACCAAAAATTGCCAAGATTTCCTAAGCCATAATTTTAGGGCATTTACAAGGAAATCCCAAGTAAATTAAAATAAAATAAAGTTAATATTTCAATCAAGATTTTATATATTAATCGCGGAAAAAAAACTAAATAAATAGGAATGAATTCAAATTTCTACTTTAGTAAATAGCCAGGTAATACCAGACTATTAATAAAATTAGAAAGTGAATCCCAGGCAATACCTGTCTTCCATTTGAAATCAAAATTTGGACTGTCTACTTTTTTTTCTCTTACCACCGATTTTAAGGGTATTTATATCATTTTGAACAATGAATTTTGATAGCTGTATTCCAAAATAACGTTTAATTCATAATAAATTACAGAAATCTAATAAAATCATTACTAATACATATAAAATCTAGGTAATAATTGATTTTAAAGATTAATGAACTTAATGAATTCTATTAGAATTCAAAAAAAAATGATCAAAATGATACTTTAGGTAAATTCCCTAAAATCAGGTAAAACATAAATAGGATTCCCTATTTACATAATAATTCCATAATAAGTTTTATCCCATATAATTTATTTTTGTGGGGATAAACTACAAGTTTTTTTTAGCTTATTTTTTTTTTATGTTGGAACATGGAACTTGTTCAGATTGATAAGTTCTACACGGGTTTGTGTCTTAACTTCATAATCGATACACCTAAAATTATGCAATCCGAAAATCCTGATATTCAATCTTTAATTGCAACTATTCATATACAAAAAAAATGAACCATTACAGAACAGATACGTTGGCGGTTATTACCAGCGAAACGGAACTGTATGATGGTTTTAAAAATAAAATTTAAAAAATAATAATAATTAATCGCGAGATAGTTCAAGAAATTTTTGTAATATAATTCAATACTTAACTAAATAATAAAAATAATAAAAAAAAAAACTTAATAACTAGATAAAATAAATGATAATTCAAATAAAAAAAAAAATCAAAATAATTAAAAAAAAAATAAACATAATAAAAAAAAATAAAAAAAATAATCAAAAATAATTCAAAATAAAAAAAAAATAATAAAAATAAAAAAAATAATTAATTCTTCATCTGGGACCGCTTGAGGTGGTAATAGATGTTGATGTTGTTGTTGAATCTGTTTTTTTTTCTTTTTTTGTTGTTGTTTTCGCTTGCGCTGCTGCATATTTCTTTTTCTTTTTCGCGGCTTTGCTTCACAGCTATTACTTAGTCTGGGCGACGCCAACAATTCATTCTTCTCATTACGGTAATTGTAGTATTCCCACCGGCCTCTCGTCCATTTCACCCGCACTCGACAGCCGTTTTTCAGAAATATTGTCCGATGTTTTCTTCCCTGTTTCAACACCTACTGCAGCGGGATATTATTTAATTCTTCGTATGATAACTTAAACCACACCCCTTCACGAGTCTGCACGTCATACTGCTTTTCCCCTAAGTTACGTGGTGGAGCTGGTGGTAACGGTGTACGAGGTGGTGAATGAGGTGGTAGTGGTGGTAACTGAGTACGAGGGAATGCCTCACGCTCAGCTGCGGACGATGGAGGTGACACCTCCGGTTCTTCTGGGGCATCTCTCAAATGCTCGGGAGTGGTAGGAGTCCGAGGGATATCACAGGATAAGTACTCCTCCAACTCTCTCTCGTCCATCATAATTGCTAAACTGAAATATATATTTTATTAATTTATTCTTTCAACCTATTCTTATGGATATGGAAATCTGGCATTTTCGTTGTCTAATCAAAATTCATATATACATACATACTTTAAAATTAATAAACAAAAGCCTTTTCCCTAATATTATATTCAAAAAAAAAATCATTAATACTTATAATATACACAGCGAAAGTAAATTTACTTACTATTAAATACGTCCAAATCTCCGCATGTCCATTACTATTTGCATACTAAAATTAAATACGTCCAAATACGGCTAAATAAAATTATACCTTTGTATATTTTTTTTTAGCTGGTCAACTCAATTCCAATTTTGAATATTTTCTTATTTTTTAATATATTTTAACTTTTATATTAATATATTTTATTTGTTATTATTTTTTTATACTATTTTGAATTGGCAGGTGACGGCGGAGGGAAGTAGTATCGTTCTTTTCAGAACAAGAAGCCCAATGCAAGTGGTAACTTGCCAATTCAATGTTTTTTTTTAAATGTTATGTTTCTAAACGTTATTTTCACTGCTTGTATTAATCAGTAAGTATCTAATATTTACTAATATTTGTTTGTTTTCGGTGTTGGAAACATTAGAGCTTAATCCACTGCGTATAGTAAATATTTTCTCAACATGTGGAGAAAGTGCAAGAATTCAAGCATATAGACGAAAGATATACTTTAATATGAAAGATATGTTTTAATTGTGTTTTTCACTTCTGGTTTATACTAACATATATCTTCTATATGCTTGTGTTCGCTGATCCGACACGTTATTTGTCTCCCTCGTGTGTAGATTTGGGCTTACGCTAGAGATGGAAAGATGGATGTGGATTAGATACTAAATTAATTACAAAATTAAATCAATATTATGTGACCATAGAACAATATTTCCAATTTTCGATGATGTAATAACTTTATGTAAAAATTTATTATGAGTTTTGTCACATCCATCAATTTGACATTTTTTTCTTGAATTTACATATTCTTGAATTATGTTTTGGCTTTAAACACGAAAAGCATAAATAATTATCTTTTACAAACTTTCATCTGTCTTCAAGATTTTTATTTTTGAATTTCAATTGACTTACAATTTTTAAGACAGCATTTGCAAATATTATTCATGTTCATGTTATTCTTTTCATCAACTACATTATAAACTTTTGCTTTAAAACGTTTGACTTCTTTTATTACATTTTCTGAAAATGGAACAATTTGACGGCTAGCAGCATTTGCTTTTATACTCAACCAATCTGAAAAATCTTGTAATGAATAATCTTCTTTAATAATATAATAATAATAATAATAATTGTATTTATTCAGCTATATCTTTTTCCAAATTTTTTTTACAAATAATTTACAATGAATTTAAAATAAACGATGGCTTATTTGCGGTCTGCTCATTTTTCATCTTTACTAATATTTTTTTTTTTTTATAACTAATTTATGTTTTATTTTTACTTTTATGCTTTATCTAATTTATATTTATTTTTACTTTTATGTCATCCTGTTCTTACAAACTTTATTGCGCTTCTTTTTGTAATGTTGTTTATGTTATGTTTTGTATATATACTTGTGATTTCTTTTAATTGTTTTAAATTAATAATACTCTGTAAGAATACGTTTACGGTATCTAAATGCTTCGATTGTGTATTTGGCAAGTGTTTTCCAATTTTTTCCATTAAGATATTCAACCGCTTCTTGATGTTTCATCAACTACATTATAAACTTTTCCTTTAACACGTTTAACTTCTTTTATTACATTTTCTGAAAATGGAACAATTCGACGGCTAGCAGCATTTGCTTTTATACTCAACCATCCTGAAAAATCTTGTAATGAATAATCTTCTTTATCTACAATATGTTCAGACCACATTAAATTTAAAAATGTTGGTAATTTAATTTCGAAATCTTCAAGTAATTAAGGATTGTGCAAAAAATATGGTTTATTTAATATTTGTACAGTAACTGTAAAATTTTTAACGGCTGTAGCAAAATTTATTATTGATAAAGGTTTATTTTCTTTGGGAGCAGAAATCAATTTTATTTTGCTTATGAGAGCTTTAATGATATACTCTGGTCTACCATAAAGACGTTTTAACGTTTCAATAACCTCTTTTAAATTTTCAGGTGATATCAATAATGCTCTTACTGAATTTAAACTATCTCCTTTTAAACATTTTTGAAGTTTTAGAATCAGAAAATCCACAATTTGTTGTGGTTTGAACAAACAAACTATAAAATAGCGGCCACTCTTCTGGATCTCCACAAAGTAAGGTAGATCTCTATTAAACGATTGTCTTGCTATAAATTTTGTTAAAGGATCACCAAAAGGGATTGGATCAGGAACTATTTGTTTGTCTGTTTTATTTAATTTCATTTCAGGATTATTATATAAATTATTATCTTGTAACTGACAATTCTGTAAATATGTTGTTAATTTATTAATATCCTTTTTTAATTTATTTAATATATTACTATTATCTATAACATTAAAGTTGTTTTTTTGATTAATATATTTTTCATTTATAATTTCACAATTTTCATTATTTTCTTTAAATGCAGGATTGACATTTTTAAATGATTCAAAACCATGCCTGTTTGAAGACCTTTATTTATACAATTACTACGTCGAAAACTATTTTCACTTTGGGTACTCATTTTTAACGATTCGATAATTTAATTATCAATACCAAATAATAATGTTTTTTTTTTTTAAATTAGAATTTAATATGCAAAATCAAAATGTCCGCCAATTAACTGTTTTTTTTTTTATGAACTATTTCTATAGAACCACTTCATGTACTGCAAATTTCAATTGTATATAATAACAATAAAACGACTAATTTTCTAATTAATATTGATAATAAAATGTTTTCTTTATTTCCGTTTATTACAAAATTTATTATTATTCAGCTCTTCATACATATATAAATACATCCGTTCGCGTCAGTTTAAATACAAAAACTAAAGTTAGAACCAGAATAACGCGGCAAATTATCGCGTCGCGTTTGACAACAACGCTTCAAAAGTAGAATGTATTATATAGTCATATATGTAATTGCCCACAATGTAGCGTCGCGTTGATGCGGCAATTTTGCCGCGACGCGTGAGTAGACCTACTTTCTACTTTTGCCGCTTGCCGCGTATACATTTTAATTTCGAATGTGTCAATAAATTCATTTATTAAAAAAATTTAAATTCAATCATTTCAATTAATATTGTTTACAATTATTTCAATTTATAATGACATAATATTCATAGATATTAGAATTTATTTAATTTTTTCCATTAAATAAATTGTTTACAATTTTTTCAATGTGGTTTGAAAAAAACTCGATGCGTCGCTTTTGACTTTATACGCTTCAAAATTCGAAATTTCAAAAGCGACGCGACATTTTGCCGCATCATTCTGGGTCAGGCATAAGCTTTCTTCTTCTTCCCTGTAAGCAATTTTTCGATGTTTTTATAATTATACCTGCAGAATATTTTTATCAATTTTCGGATCTCCGTCTGACAGTTCTTGATTAAATTCTTCAACAAATGATGATTCGGAGTTCAACCAATGGAGCACTATCTCAAAGTCAGTCCAGTAATATATATTAGCGTTTTTGAACTGTAATGTATTTTTTACTCGTTGACACAGTTCAGATGCGAGTTTAGCTGCTTGAAGTTCTAATCTGGGAATGGTCACTATTTTCATCCACTGATCTTATATAGACGACTGCACCGAAGGCATGTTCAGATGCGTCCGAAAAAATATGAAGTTGACTTTCTCTACATACCTTAGACGTGCGTGTATGTCTTGGGATGATAATATTGTCAAGGTACTTTAAATTTTGCCTAAATTTTAGCCACTTGGTGTGAAGGTTCTTTGGAAAAGATGCATCCCAATCAAATTTCTGCTTCCACAGTTCCAGGACAAAAATCTTTGCTGTGATGACTACTGGACTAACCAGACCTATATAATCAAAGATATGTGCTACATCTGCTAAGACCGTACGTTTCGTCACTCTCTTTTATTCATTCCACGTTGTCTTGATCGCAATTAAATCTACACTTGGATCCCATGTTATGCCGAGTGTTTTGATTTCGCCATCTGTTGCTGCTGCAGTTAGATCCAACGACCGCTCAATATCCTCAGGTGGGATATACTTCAACACTAACGTGTCATTTGCACACCATTTTCGTAATTTCAAACCTGCAGACTTTAATAAAGAAATTACCTGTGATTGCTGCGTAACAGCCTCTGTCAAATCATCACTTCCAGACATAAGGTTGGCAAAATAAAAATCTGTTTTAACCATTTGTGGGCCAACGCATATTTAGATGCTGTTCCTACCCCTAGCAATTGTAAACAGTTAATTGCAGTATACGGAGCTGAAGTTGTCCCACGTGACCGTCTTCAGTCTGTAGATGTTAAGTTTTTGTTGAGGTTCATTCCGCCAAATAAATAGTTGAAAATCGAGATTTTTGTCATCTACATCAATTTGTCTATACTTTTTCTCTATATCGCTAGTGAAAACATACTTATATTGGCGAAAACGAATAAGAATATCAAAAGGTCTTGTTGTATTTTCGGACCTTTGTGTAGCATTTGATTGAGTGATACGTTTGTCGAAGTTTTGCATGAAGCGTCAAAAACTACCCTGAGTTTCGTGGTAGTGCTGCTAGGTTTCAGCACACAATGATGTGGGATAAAGTAATGTGGTGTCTTGATGTCGCTTTCGGATACGAGGGTCATGTGACCCAAACTGTCATATTCATTCATGAATTTCACATATTCATCTCGTAAATTTGAATTTTTTGTAAGTTTCCTTTCAAGTGCTAAAAATCGCCGTCTTTCTGTTTCTTTAGATGATCCGAGTTGCACAGGATCCTCTTTGAATGGCAGTTTTCCAGAGTTGTCTCTGTATGTCGTATTGTTGAAGAAACTCTCACATTCTTCTTCGGTTGGAGATAATGTTGGTTCATCTGTAGGGATTTCGTCCAATTTCCAAAATCGTTCAAGCTATTCATCTAACGTATTAATTCCACAAAATTGTGAGAACCCTCTGAGATCCTCAACTTTTCCAAGCACCACCCAACCAAATACTGTTGTTTGCAAGGTTGGGCAAGTGCTCGTTTTTCCAATTGACGTTTAACCAACCATCATCAACTCACTATAAAGTTCAGCACCTATTAACAAATTTATACCTTGTTTTTTGAAAAAGTTTGGATCTGCAATGTAATGTTGCTAGGCACTGACCAATTGCGTGATGAAATATTGCTACTTGGTTGATCTTCGATTATTTTGTCCAATACAAATACTTCAATCGTTCTTGAATAGTTTGTACATTTTGATTGTACAATTATATTGGTGCGTTTATAAAAGAAATATTAGTATATAGAAAGGCAGTTAGTTCTAGGTTTTTGAGGCAAACATCTCACCTCCCAAACAAACATTCGTATACGTATACAAGACTGTCATTTGAAATTAAAAATCCAATAAGCATTAGCAAAATAAAATATTATTCTTATCTCGACTTTCTTATGGATGTCCTACGAATAATTATCTTTATAGCAATTTCAAAATAAATTTGAAATATTTCTCGCTGGTGGTTTTTTTTTTTAAATTTATAATTTTTTTTTTTTTCGTAATATGAAATAACTTTATATCTAAATTTTTTCAATAATATATTCGTCAATTAAGAAAAATATCGATGATTTTCTAGAATAACAGTCTCCAATATATGGTCCTCCATATTATCAAATATCCTTCACCTACGCACCATTATTATTTAATTTAAAATAATATAAAACTAGCGAAATAATTCAAAGCTGATTCTATTAACTAATAAATGCGCAAAAATTAAACATTAGTAGTGCATTTATATATGTTCTGGGACAAAGAAAATGTGCAAATAAAATGTGCAAAAATTGTTGAATTAAATTCTATACTGCATACAAATTAATGAGTATTTTAAGCATTTTTGCACATTAATTTTTAAGCAATTTTCACCCTTAATGAAATTCGACACCGCTTTAATTTAATTAAAAATATTTATACTTAATTATAATTCCATTTTTTTATACTTCCGGTCAAGAATAATAATGTAATATGATCTAAATTAATTTACTTTTCTAAAACTTTTGGCAATTTTAAGGGTCAATGAATTAATCCGGATGCACGTGCATTAATATTGTTTTTTCTCACGTTTAAAATTTAGCATAACCAGCTAATAAATTCCGTCAATTACGCAATTTCGATTAATTTTCTTAAAAATTATTATTACCGGAAAAATAATATCATATTACAAAAGTAATAATTGCTAGAATAAAAATCATGTTTGAACATGTCGTTTGGAAGAAATGATATAAATAGAATATAAAATCAGAAATAATTATTAGTATTTCTAAAACGCTCCAAAGTTCAAGTTTAATTGTTTTAAAATTAATAAAATGGCAAATATTATGGAAAAGTTTCAAAACTCGGCAGCAGGAGCAGATAACGATGCTCTAGCAGTAGATGAACTAATTGTAGACAAAGAATATGCAGTGGTTGACTTCGCTTTTAAGGAGACCAAGATTGGCGTAAAGTTAATAGTTAATTTAAAAGATCAAGAAACTGGACAGCATATGTGGATTTTTTTACCAGACCGAATGATGAAAATTGCAAAAAGTGACGTAGAACTCGAATCATTAAACGCTCATTAAAAATAATATGATTTTTAGAGGTAGAATTCCAGACAAAAAAAATATGGCTATTTTTGACTTTATTGACTGTAATGAATGAAAATAAATTGTAAAATAAAAAAGCTAGAAAATAAAAATTATTATTATACAAAAAAAAAAAAAACATGGTCTTATTATTTTTGCAAAAAAGTTTTTTTATTTACAAGGTTTACATATTTGATTTGATATAATAAATTTTCTTCCTCCATTCTGATTATATTTAAATAATTTTTTATATAATTGTAAAATCTTCTTATCATTTTTTTCTAAATTACTCGAAAATTCATTTAAAAACTCTTTAAGTTTTTTTTGTTTTGCTTTATAGCATAAATATACAGCACAATAATTTCCGCACGTTGTTGAAAAAAACCCCTGCAATCTTTTTGAGCTTCCTGAAAGTGTTTTACTGTTGTTTTTCAAAAATTCTAAAAATTGCTGATTTGATGGCATCTCTCCCAATGAATTGAAATATTCCGCTGTTCCAGGTTTTGATGCCGGATCTGTATTTGCAATTATTAAAGCCGGTTTTTTTCTTATTTTTAGTGGTAATTGATCAGCTGGAAAAACTCCTTGAAAATATTTTTTGGTGCATCGATTTTTTAGAAGAGCACGGGTGAGTTCTAAAGTATCCATCATATTGATTGATGTGTGAAGAAAACAGTTCTTTATAACCTTTGATGAATGTTCCTATTTTGATCTATTTCGAGAATTGCATCATATTCACAATATACAAGACATGTTACGGCCTCTTGCAAAGCGCTATGGAAACGTCCTTCTATTTTCACAGTGCCCTGATTTAATAAACTCGAGCAGTGTGAATTGTTTGAATGGTCTGAAGTAAGATCAAATGCAAGCAAAAAATGACCATTATCAAACAACTTTTTGCTAATTTGATGGCTTCTATCATCATAATGAATTCCAGTACCTCTGAATATTGTGTGATACTAATAATATTTTTACTATTACTATAATCAAATTCCAGAGGCTGAGAAGGTATGTGAACTCCATTAACAGCCAAGTTAAACGTTGCAATTTGTAATGTTGAAAATTAAATGGATTTTCTGCTCTTTCACCAGAATATGCTTTATTAGAAACCATGCAAAATATTAATAAATTAGGCAACTGACCAATAACAACATTATCAAGCGCTAATGAATGACTACCGGGATGTAAAGTAAAAGATTTTACTTCGACTCGCTTGTACGGATAAATCGCATTTCTAGTTTGCAAAACTTTGTGATGCGCTAGTAAAATATCGGTATTCAGAGTTATATGATTTATGTATAAAGTTGCTTCAAGAATTTTTATTGATGATTCACCAGTCGCAGCCTCCATTAAGCAAAAATCAGGTTTTTCTAGATTTAAAGTAACTTTCAAATCGACATTATTTAATAGATATTTTGGCTGATTAAATATATCCGCATGAATTTTGCCCATAAGCTCGACTTTGTTGCCTTCTTTAAATAATTCTCTTCTTTTATCTAATCCAGGATTTTCCTTATCTATAATAGAATTAACTTTTCCCGTATCTAAAAACCATCCAGAAGACTCGAGATGAGTTTGTGATGCATCAGATCCATAATTTAAAAGTGTTTCTATATATGCTCTGTAATGATAATTATTATCCGATTGTGATACTGGCATATTATTGCGAATGCAAAATATTATTCACAACGCCGACTTTTGGGGTAATCGATTTTGGATCAGCCGATTTCGATTCATTTCCCCCTTTAATTTGTAGAACCATTCTTAAATGTATATTTGAAATATCTATATAAGTTTCGCCATTTCCCAAAGATACAAATTCGATAGAACTGGCATTATCTAAAGATGCAATGGGGCTAAAAGGAACTTCTTCAGAACGTAAAACACTGGATTGAATAGGTAATGGCGAAAATAGATCCAATTCGCTTTTCATGCATTCTACATGTGCTGCCATATTTATCTATTTTTAGTTTGTAAATATGTCTGATTTATTACAATTTTTTAAAAAAATTTTTAATTTTGATATAATGTCTTCCTTTGCTGCTAGTCAAAGACTGGGTTTTAGCTTTCAAAGTTTTCTTTTTTATACGTAATCCGGACCCCGACTGAGCCATATTTTTAAGCTTTCTTATACCTTTTTCTTTCAGCTCATTTACAGCTGCAACACTTTGATGTTTTAAAATTTCAGTTATGGGTCTACTACCAATATCTTCTAAAACAGCCTTTCCCGATTTAATTGCTTGATTTTTTAATGCTGAGATCCCCGATTGCCACAATGCTTTCAAATATTTAAAAATTCCCAAGAAAAAAGCTCCGACACTCCCTCTACCCGACTGGATAACTCTCGGGATAGCGTACACATCTCCTATTTCATGCGTGCCACCACCAATTTGGCTCATATAATAATTTGTGTATACTTTTTCCATGGTTGAGTACAGAATGAAGATATTTTAAGCGGGCATTTTATTTATATAGTTCCTAATTTCTTAAAATGTAATGTGCAAAATATTGACGTCGAACTAGCTTTGAAATCGACTTTTCTACCCAAGTCATCTGCTATCAATAATGAAATACTTGGAATAGAAGAAATTTCTATTGGTGAGTACTCGATTCTATCAAATTTAATATGCTGTTGCGACCCATTGACTGGCAGGACTCGTAAACATCTTATAAATTGACTGCCAAATAATCTAGGTTTTATAATATCGCTATAAACGAAAATATGACCAACCACATTATGTTTTTCTTTTTTTATTTTTAAATGATTTATTAAGCTTTCAATTGAACCTATGAGAGGGAATATCATTTCAAGTATGTATCTGAAAATCATTTATAATGAGGCCTTCAGTTTCTTTGTTTATTTCCTTATTTTTACTATCCTCATTTTGCGATCGCGCTTGCGTGTTCATAAAGAAATGTTTAGAAGGTGAGACACTTGCCGGATCAGAGCGATAGTTGTTTTTCTGGAAAAATTTGAATCCATATTGAGCTCATTTAAAAAAATTTCCGAAATGCCAACAACCCAATCGCCTGTAAGCTTCAAACATTTTTGCAGAGAATTTGTAAAATTAGATTGTACATTATTCGAGTAAATATTGAGAGAGTTATTACTAAAAACTGTAACAAAAAAATCCGTGTCCGACATGATGTATACAAGTGGTAATATAATTATAAAATAAAGCAAAGTAAATTCTTTTTTATATACATTTTTATTATTTACAACATTTATTTTTTCATATATACATGTCTACATATAAAATTATTTAATCTTACACCATGAAAAAATATTATTTCCCGTTTGTTTTTTAGATTTAGAACGAGAACGAGTTATACGCGGTGGTGGGGCTTAAGTAGGATCGATGAGCGAAGTGGGCGATGTCGGCGGATACCGTAGCTTTGTATGGTATCTGGCAGGTCTAACCATGCCGATAAGGCCACGAGTGAGGTCTGAAAACTAAGGGAATCCGCAACAATATGGACCATGGCAACGAATAAGGATCAATCGCGTGTTGGGATGTCAACACAAGTGTCGTCTGTACCTACGACAGGCGGCGAGGGCTTGGATCTGGAAGGATCTAAGTCGCCAGTAGGACCGTGTATGAAGGTGGAAACAGGCCTTGATGCACGTAGAGTTACTGACTTTGATGATGATTTAGATGAAGAATTGCGAGATTTGTCGCAATCCTCGTCTACAACTCTAGGTTTGTGTAATCTAGAACTAGGGAGTCTGACGGATTCTAGTTCCGACATGGAAGCTGATGGTAACAAGACCATCATCAATCTCGAAGACTCTGTAGAGAAGAAGGAAGTTGGTAAGGTAGGCTCTAGCACCACACCAACTGTGCCATTCCGAAAGATTAACCCACACACTGGCGGTCAATCTAAGAATATCAGAAAGGATGCGCTCAACAGAATTCGAAGCGCTAGAAGAAGGTTACACAAGTTATCGTTAAAGGACTCAAAAGAGCTAAGTGCTTGGGACAAGGAAAAGCTTGTCGAAACCAAACACATAGTTGAGTCTGTTGAGTTAAGGGAACTGGTGAAACTGTCTACCTCCAATGCGTCTGGTAAGCAGACTAGGGAGGCTGACACGAAGAAGACGAAACCGTCGTCATCAACCTCCGATGCGTCGGACAAGACTAGGGAAGCTGGTGATAGAGGGATTGTAAAGGCATCTCGATCCAATGCGTCTAAACAGACTAGGGAAAGAGGTGATCATGGCAACAATTCGCGTACTGTACCGAAGCCTACTGCAGGAAAAGCCGCGGCAGCTAAGGAGCAGTACGTGAAGAAGAGAGGTAGGTCCGATGACAACCTGATACCAAAAACCCCTAAAAAGGCAAAAGGTATAGCTGATGAGCTGCAGGTAGCCATTGTTGACGAGAGCTCCCCAGAAGGGAAGTTTGAGAGCAACCAATGGTTAAAGGTTGAGGAGAAGATTCAGGATGCGCTCATTGAATACTTCGCATCCGGCTCAGCGGATGAGATCCAATTCGATGGTGCAGGATGGGAGAAGGGATACAAGATAGTGGCTTGTGCAAAGAAGGTCTCGAAGGACTTCTTATCCACTACCCTGAGCGAATTAGATGGTATATGGGAGGGATCAAGGCTGAGAGCTATTCCTAGAGCCGATACTGTCAAGTACATAAAGCCGAAGGCGTGGATCTGGGTTCCTAAGCCGTTCCAGACGCCTGAAAGGTTGTTGAGTCTTCTTGTTGGACAAAACAAGGAACTCAAGGCAGAAGATTGGAAGGTGTTGAAGGTAGATGCGAAAACAGAACGTGGCCAGCACTTCCTTGTGAGCATCAACAGGGATTCCCTTCCGTTCCTGGAGAAAAGCAGGTACATGGTCAGATTCAGTTTGGCTCATGTTTATGTGAGGATGGTGGGTGGTGGTGGACCTGATGATGGAGGCGATCCAGGTAAACCACCACCACAGTAGGGCTGCCAGGGGTAACCTGATCGGGTATATGAGCCAACATAACATCGACGTTGCGCTCATACAGGAACCATGGATTGACAGCAGAGGTAGGATACAAGGTTTAAGAGGTAAGGATTTTATCCTATATTATAAAGGTGGCGTAAGTAGACAAAGATCTTGCATTTTAGTTAATAAAAAGCTTAAAATGTTTCTTTTAAATGATTTCAGTGATGGAGATAATACAGTGGTAGAATGGGGTAGGAGTAAGATGGATAAGCCTCTACTCCTAGTCTCATCGTATATGCCATTTGACAGCGTGGATCAGCCACCGTCAGAAGTACTGAGGAAAACTATTGACAACTGGAAATATGATATGGTGATCGGTTGCGATGCCAATGCACATCATACGCACTGGGGAAGCACGAACATCAACAGTAGAGGTGAGTCTCTTTTGGATTATATTAGCGGTAGTGAGTGAGGTAGTTAAAAATAATGCAGCTAAGGCGGCATTGAGACTTCGTGAGTCCAATGCGTTAAAATTCAAGCCGTATACACATAGTATTATACTGGGAAAATATCGATTGGATACTAGAGGAGTGCAAACAGACTATCTAGTACCACAGACGATCTTTGAGAAAGACTACAGCATTCAAATTCCGACAAGGGATGAATGGGATAGGGATCTGTTAATACCGGAGAGAGGAATTGCTATATTTACGGACGGATCAAAGACATCCAGCGGAACTGGTGCGGGTGTCTTCTCAACAAAACTAAATATAGAAGAATCAGTGAGATTGCCGAACCACAGCAGTGTTTCAGGCGGAGGTTCTAGCCATAGAACATGCGGCCTCTCTAGCAACGATGAAGGTGATATCGCACGAGGAAATCACAATATATGTCGACAGTCAGGCCGCTATCAGGGCGCTTGATTCAACGGTGGTCAAATCAAGCTTGGTTAAGCGATGTAGAGAAGTGCTTCAGACACTCTGCAGGATCAGCACGGTAAAACTGTGTTGGGTACCTGGTCATAGTGACATATATGGTAACGAGCAAGCCGATGAACTGGCTAGGAAGGGTTCCGAGATGGATATAGGGGATGCTGATCAATCTATTTTTGTCCCACTGGGAGTTGTGAAGAAAGAGATTGATAGGATTACGGAGAAGAATTTAAGGCAGATATGGGTCAATACCAATACTTGTCAGGTGACTAAAGAGCTTTGGCCTGAGAGGGACCTTAGGAAAACAAAGCTGCTTTTATCGCAGAATAGGAGCAACCTAAGAATGTCGATAGGCATAATAACAGGGCACTGTCTCTTAGGAAAGATGGCCAAGAGGCTGGGATTCACTACGGTGGATTCATGCAGAGGGTGTCACGATTTGGGTGTTGCGGAAGATATCAGTCACATGCTGTGTGACTGCCCTGCATTGAACAGAAGTAGATATCGTATCCTGGGTAACTATCGTTTTGATGGACTTGAGGAATTGGCAGGGATCCCGGTCAGGGATCTGTTAAAGTTTGTAAAGAATGCGGGGTGGCTTGAAGAGCAGTAACGGGTAAGATTGTTGTTACTCAAGGGAATACCTATGGGCCAACTAGTGGCCTAGTGTTGGGGATACAACCCCCCTTACTAACTAACTAACTAACTATACGCGTTTCCCTAGTTTGCTCAGCTTTATTTTCATGTTCTGCTTTTTTAATCATTTCACGTAATTCTGCATCATCAATTTTTTTATTATCGTCACATAGAATAGTATAAACTGATCCATCTTTTTCTATAATTTTCATATCATCATGCTTTCGTTCTTTTTTTTTAGGCTCCATAGTATCATCTAAAACATTCCTATTTCTTTTTCTCGGTGCCTTGGGAGTTTTGAAGCGTTCATGATTATCTGAAAAATTTTCATCTTCAAAATATGTTTCCTTCATACTTTCATTTAACATTTCCTGTTTTTCTGGAACAGTTTGCGATGAAAAATCATTTTTAAATATAAACTTAGTTTGAGAAGAGTTGTCTTTCCAATTTTTAGTTTCATGGTTCATATCTTTATTCGCTTCACCCCTTCTTCACAAAGTAGATAATTTCAAAAGATTTTGACGTAGCTCTATCCATTTTTGTTGATCGCTTTTTTCATTATTATAAATAATGGGTAATAATTTTTTAGAAATGATTTCAGCTTCAGGATTTTCTTCTAAGCAAGTCTTTATACGATTATAAGCATTAGGAAATATTAGCAGCATTTTAGTCATTTTATTACTATGCATTTTCGATAATTTTACCGATTATTCCCGAAAAAATTGTTGCTAAAAGAGTTGGTAAAAATCCGCCTTTTTGAATTAGAAGTTTTCTTTTAGAAGTTAAACTTCGCTTTGGACATAATAAGCATCGCATTTCTTTTTTATACTTTCCGAAATATTTTTTATCTTTTTCATTAATTTTATTATTTCCATTTAATGTATTGTATACTATTTCTATTAAAGCTTTAATTGCGTCAGTATTTGCATTTTATAAAATAGCCTTTCTAAATTTAGGTTTAGCTTTC
This sequence comes from Rhamphomyia laevipes, assembly GCA_963920725.1. NCBI lineage: Eukaryota > Metazoa > Arthropoda > Insecta > Diptera > Empididae > Rhamphomyia > Rhamphomyia laevipes. The sequence continues at coordinate 111,323,635 of OY987255.1, forward strand.
TGTAGCACGTATAATAAATGCTTGTTGTCCGCCAATCTTTTCAACTTGAAGTTTTTCGTCATTTTCATTTATAATGCAGAAACAACAACAAAAATTCTTTATTAAAAATTTCCGATCGGAATCTAAGACAATCGTTTATATTCTGAGTAAGGTCGATTAATAAATAACCATGAGGTTTTTCAGTTACCTCTTTATATATTCTCAACAAATCTTTCGAATCTTGAGGGTATATTTGTCTGGCTAAATGTTGAAATTGAAGTTGATCCCGAGGATTTTTTAACATTACAATGTATTTGGCATTTAATGATATATCTCTAGAATGTGAAGCTTTATGAAAAATATTTTGAGTTACTATCACTATTGATAAATTTCGATGATGAGAGCCTTTTGTAAATAGCTCGCATATTTGCTTATTAAAACCTTCCATCATCAGATCATCTAAAATTATTAAAACAGGCTCATTTTCAAAATTTTCAAAATGTTCTGGCACACCTTTATGAAATTGAACATTTGAAATATTCGGCACTGAATTACTTTCAGCAAAACACCAAATTACTTTACTAGATGTATTTTCTATTAAAACCTCCTTATTTAAAATTAGTTTTTCCAAAAATGTCGTTTTCCCGCAACTAGAAGGTCCACTTATTATCATAGTAAATGGATGCACAAATTGAAAAAACATTTTTAAAATCGCACCCTTGACTCACGACCGCCTCTTCTTTAATGTCGTGATTTTTATGGGGCAGACGACTAAAAAAATTGCATGAAAAGCTCTAAGCAATTCACTAAAAGCAATCGAATAATTTTTATACGTTTAAAAGTAATCCCATTAAACGTCAAAAGTAGCGCCGCTTAATTCACTAAAAGCAATCCCATGATTTTTAAACGTTTAAAAGTAATCGCATACAAAGTCAAAAGCAGACGTTTAAAAATAATCGCATTCAAAGTCAAAAGCAGACGTTTAAAAGTAATCGCATACAAAGTCAAAAGCAGATGTTTAAAAGTAATCGCATACAAAGTCGAAAGCAGACGTTTAAAAGTAATCGCTTACAAAGTCAAAAGGAGACGTTTAAAAATAATCGCATACAAAGTCGAAAGCAAATGTTTAAAAGTAATCGCATTCAAAGTTAAAGCAGACGTTTAAAAGTAATCGCATACAAAGTCGAAAGCAGACGTTTAAAAGTAATCGCATTCAAAGTCAAAAGCAGACGTTTAAAAGTAATCGCATACAAAGTCAAAAGCAGACGTTTAAAAATAATCGCATACAAAGTCAAAAGCAGACGTTTAAAAGTAATCGCATTTAAAGTCAAAATTAGCTCACTAAAAGTAATGCCATTATTTTTAGACGTTTAAAAGTAATCGCATTCAAAGTCAAAAGTAGTTCGCTAAAAGTAATGCCATTATTTTTAGACGTTTAAAAGTAATCGCATTCAAAGTCAAAAGTAGCGCCGCTTAATTCACTAAAAGTAATGCCGCATAAGTTGACTATTTTAAAGAATGATGTAGTTTTTATTATCACAAATACTTTCATATTTTTATTTACAATCAAAGGTTTAGCGATTCTACAAAAAAAGACGGAGCGTTAAGTAAAGTTTAGTTTTTTGTAGAGTCTTAAACTGGAAAGATTTAAAAAATTAATTTAAAATGGTATTGTCAAAATCAAAATTAATTAAAAAAGCTAAAAAAATATGGATAAGCGAAAGTCATATTATAAGAGTTTGAATTTACTTATGGATATTTCATATAATATTAATAACATAAAACTGAGACTGGGATATTCGCCATTATCCAATTTTGAGCCGTTTCTTTGGATTCATGATGGTTCACATCATGTAGGATTTAACTATTCTAGTTGGAGCAAGTTAAATATGCATAAAAATATAGTGAGTCTTAAATTAGATGGAACAGCGGAAAATAAGGAGCGTCTAGAATCTAGATACAGTCGATGAAAACAATTTTAATTATGAATTTAAATGGAGAACTGACCCTGATAAAGTTTGTTTAAGTATTCAGCATAAAAAAAGCAAAGTAGAAAAGATAGAGTTATGCAATAAAGAATGGGCTGATTTATGTATAATTTCACCATTTATTTCCCAATTTTTATGCAGCTCTTTAACAAGAAATGCGATTCGCGAGTACTACTATAATGTTTATATACCAAATTGTGTAAAACTCGGCAAGGTGAAACTAAAATTAAAAGACGTACCGTTTAAGCAATATGATGAAATAGAAATGGCTGATTATATGCGTCTTTGTTATGAAATTCCGGCAGTTATGAAAAAAAAGTTAAAGACAGATATCGAAAATTATAAAATTATATTTTAGCATATAACATATTTTCATTAATCAAAAAACTTTAGTAGCTCTTTATATTGCCGAGAGATGAGTAAATTAGATATAGTAAATGAATTGCATAAACAAGTAAGAAAAAAATTTGTATGCAGAAGAGTAATTCAAAAAGGCCTAGATGACACATGGCAAATCGACTTGGTGGAAATGATACCGTATGCTAAATTCAATAATAATTAAAAGTATTTGCTCACAGTGATTGATATTTTTTCCAAATATGCCTTTGCTATGCCTGTGAAATCGAAAAATGGAACTGATGTTACCGAAGCCATGAAAATAATTTTTGATAAATCAAAAAGAATGCCGAAAAACATACACTCCGACCAAGGCAAAGAATTTTTCAATTCCAAATTTAAAGAGCTTATGATTAAAAATAAAATTAACCACTATCATACTTTCACCGATTTGAAAGCATCAATATGCGAAAGATTTAATAGAACGTTAAAAAATAAAATGTGGAAAATGTTTAGCTTTAATGGAAACTATAAATGGACGATATTTTTAGATGAGTTAGTTGAAAAATATAATAATACAAAACATAGCACGATAAAAGAAAAACCTGTAAATGTGACTTTAAAAAACGAAAAACATTTATTAAAAACAATTTATAATTATCCTAAAGTATTTTCTAATGGAAAATTTAATATAAACGATTTTGTTATAATTACAAAGTATAAAGGCATATTTACTAAAGGCTATGAACCGAACTGGTCAACTGAAATTTTTAAAATTTATAAAATAAGAAATACTTATCCAGTTAAATATTTATTAAAAGATTTCAACGATGAAATTATATCTGGAGGATTTTATGAATCAGAATTGCAGAATGTCAAACACAGCGATGCATATTTAATAGAAAAAATTCTTAAACATAAGAAAAATAAAGTTCTTGTTAAATGGTTAGGTTTTGATGATAACTATAATTCATGGATAAATAAAAAACATATTTTAAAATAACAATATGTAACATCGGAAATTATCTGAAAAGAAATAAAATAAAGTCTAATTAGAAAATGTAGAAAAATAATAAAATTATATAGAAATGTTGTTTGTTTACCTTTTTCTTTTTTTACCATGATGGCTGCACATGCACTTTGTTGACGGCCGATGACATTTACTATTTATTATTTATTTTCAACGAAACACCATGCGGGAAACCCATATATTAGTATATAGGCGCCGTCACGTAGAGTGATCATACTATTTATATATAGATGTCGCGGCACTACATCTAGTAAATATAGATTCGGTATCGATTACTTAAGATCAATTTCCCCTTTTGTAACCAAAATTGAATCCGAAGTTAATCAGCCCTTCCGATGAAAATTATTCTGATTGGAAGAAAAGATAATTTTATTGAATCTTTCGGATGGGGTGATTGCTTCGGGTTGAATTTCGGAGACAACAAAGGGATTGATGTGGGGTGATCGATATCGATCGATGTTGCTAGGTGTAGTGGACGACCGAGATCAGAATGTAACTAGACTTAGAGAATACCAGTGGTATTCTAAAATTAATTTTATTTTTGTTATATTATAGTATGTAGTTATTTTAAAAATTAAATTAAGTATAATTAATACTTAAATAGTAGATAGTAAATAATTAGAACTATAAATATTATAAAATACTATTATTATTATATTATATATAATAATAAAATATAAATATAAGATATAAAGCCAGTTATAATTAATTTTGAAACAAAATAAGAACATTTCAAATACCTACATATATTGAAACAAACTGAAGATATTTAAGTGCAATGATTAAAGAGAACAACATCAGATACTTTAATGTTTTTTAAAAAAAATACATCAATTATAATGAAAATTGAATATTATAATCAATAATATCTATAATGAATCGCTGATCCAGGGCAGAACATAAACAACATCGAGAAGGTCGTCCAAGGACAACCTACCACAACATTATATATATATTTTTGGTTGGTGATAAAATTAGTTTTTTGTTAATGGTAAAGTAGTTTGTTTTTAAATTTTCATATTTTTTTTGTATTATAGTGTAAAATTAGTTTTTTTTTTGTAAAGTAGAGTAGTTTAATTTTAAAGTTTTTTTTTTTGTATTTTAAGTAAATTTAAAATTGTTGATATAATTAAATTAATTAATAAAACAGTGGGTAATTCATCAGTAGCTGAAGCTTCAGGAGCTGAATAAATCATAAATCCCAGGTAATTGAACATAAGAAAATATTTTTTTTTATATCTAAATTAATAATAAAAAGTAGAGTAGTTTAAACTATTTTTTTTTGTATTGATTTTTTTTTTCCATTATATTAGTAGTAGAGTAACATATTTTGCTTTTTTTTTCCTTTTGTATTTTAAATAATAAATAAATTATAATAATTGTTTTGCCAACCAAAATCATTTTCTTTTTATTTAATTGTTTTATAAATATGGAATAGTTTAGAAAAACCATGTGATTGAACGTCCTGGATATTTAACCCTCTTTATTCCTTTTCCCCATCCTTTCCTTTTCTAGGTGATCTTTACACAATGTAAGGATTATTCTTGAACGGAAAAATTTGGCCCTGGATATTGCTCAGCCCACACCCAACCGCGTAACTAGGCCTGGCTGAGAAGGAGGAAGTGAGCAATATCCTAAATCTGTTTTGTTGTTTGAAAATTTTTCCTCCCTGACAGAATTTTATGGCGTGGAAAAGGGACCGTGGCCTGGTCATTTTTTTTTCCAACAGTTCGAGCATCATCTCATGAGGAAACTCATGAGACCACTTTTCTGCGTTACATAAAATGGCCCCGACCTCATGAGACCACTTTTCTGCGTAACATAAAATGGCGCCCAACGTGGGGCCAGAACAGCTGTAATTTGTTGAGAAAATTGTTACTCCAAATTTCGGTTTTTTCTGTTCAAGAATGATGTGATTTACTTTATTTTTGGTTTATTTTTTTTTGTTATAAAGTCTATGTTTTAGATAAATTTTAGTGGTCTAAAATTTAATCAACATAGGAAAATATATAAATTTTACTCTGGTTAGATTGTTTTAAGGTGGTCCTTAACAAATCCTGGTATAAAATTTATATATATAAAGTAAAGTAAAGTTAAAGTTATTGTATGCAGTATAAAGTAAATTAATAGTTAAAATTCGGAATCAATAAATAAATTATTCGGAGTCTAGATGAATATTTGGTGGTCCTGTATTCAATCCTTCGGTATAATTATTTATTCCATAAACCAAAAATAAATGAAATTTCCTATACCCTATTCCAAAACCATTTCCTATATTCCTAAAATTTCCTTTATGGTGTAGTTAAATTGAAAGGAAGTTCAATCAGTTTACTCCAACAAACTTAATTATTCCTGAAAATAAAATATTTTTGTTAAAGGAAATAAAATACAGAAAATAAAATAAAGTTAATACATATATTTGTTTGTGCACATACAAACCAAAAATTAATTACAAAAATATATTGTGCATATTAAAATTAAAATTATAAATATATAATTTTGAAAAATTATTTAATATATATAAGTATAATATATTATAAATATGTGTACAAATGTAAATGTTGTTTCCATAGGATCGGCGAATTCATTGTTGATCAGAAATATTGATTTTTTTTTGTGATGAAAATTCTGATGTTTCTGTTGTTGAATATTGTTTTATTTTTTTATGTATCTTCAGTAATCTTCGTTTAAAGTCTGAAAATGAAAATAGTAAAATTAAAATTATTTAAAGTAAATTATTTTATATATTTATATTTGTGGTATATTATAATTATATAGAATAAAATATATTTAAAATGATCTATAAGTTGACTTTAAAAATAAGTATCATATTACATATTGATTTATGTTTAAGGTTTAATTACATATTATTTAAAATTCGTAAATTATTAGTGTAAAATAGTTATGTAATATATCTGTATCTGTAAGAATGTGTAGTAGTATAGTATTAGTATAGGTTATTAGGTAATATCTTCTTTGTTATTTTTTTTTTTTTTGTATTTTGTATTTTGTGATTAGAAAGTTTCAAGAACATTTAAAATAATTATTTATTAGTTGTTTAGTTCTATATCTTAATAAATTAGATTACCTTCTGGTAAATTTTCTTTGATTTTTGTTAATCAAAAACCATAGATAAAAATACACCAGATTAGTATTATATATTTCAATATAAAAATTATTATAATACGTTAGATTTAAATATTATTTGTAAGTTAATTGATTATTATAGTAACTATAATAATTTTAGAATTAAATTTTCAAATACAATTACGAGTAGTATGAAATACTATGAAGTCTGGTGATGGGTTGGACGGTCGAAAAAAAAAGTTCGCTCAAAATTTTTTCTAGGCGTTTCCGAGGTCGGGGAGTCCGAAAATGCAAAAAAAAAAAAGTGTTTAGGGGACGCGTACGCGTATGCGTTCGCTTTTTATGTGCGCAGCAACATCTCGTAGAACCGCTTGTCAGTTTTAATAAAATTTGGCACACAGGCTCTAACATACTTCACCCCGGTACCTTTACAAGATGAGATCGATCCTTTAAGTGGGACCATGTTAGATTTCCCCATTTATGTGGGAACCTACGTGTTTTTGTTATACGGAAAAAATAAAAAAAAAATTCATGTCTCAGATTTGGATGCAATTTGGAACATAGGTTGGTATCATGATTGTCCACAAGCCTACGTAGATACAGGTCTGTAACTTCAGGGGGCCCTTGGTAAAATTTCCGATTAAAATTTCGTATGCTCTAGAGTCTAGAGCATATAGTAATTTTTATCTAATTAGCATAAATTTTGGTACATATGATAGTTTCCGTATGTACTTGGCACCTGTAAAATTTAAAGTCGATACTTCAGTGGGTCCATGTAAAAATCCGTAATTACTTTTCATAAGTTCAACTCTCTATATCTACAGTAACTTTCACCGAATTTCAATGATCTTGCATACACAGTTTCATTTAGTTATCTAGTTGATACTCCACAAATTTGTAGTTGGTAGGTATAGTACGTTCATGGGAAACTAATATATGAGCAACTTAGTTTCCGAAGAATATTTGCTTTATGTTCTACAGCGCGTAATTATTATCCGATTTCAATGAAATTTGGTACACAGGTTGAATTCATGATTCTTCATACGTTGACCAAATTACAGGTTAGTAGGATTAGGGGGTCCATGTTAAATTTCCGATTTAATTTTTAATTATTTTTTTTCATATGTTCTACAGCATATAGTAATTGTTAACCGATTTCAAAGATATTTTATATATAGGCTAGTTTTGTGATCTAGTTGGCTCTCCTTTGGCTCAAGACTCGCTGCTAGAAAAACTGTTTTGTAACATCGGAAATTATCTGAAAAGAAATAAAATAAAGTCTAATTAGAAAATGTAGAAAAATAATAAAATTATATAGAAATGTTGTTTGTTTACCTTTTTCTTTTTTTACCATGATGGCTGCACATGCACTTTGTTGACGGCCGATGACATTTACTATTTATTATTTATTTTCAACGAAACACCATGCGGGAAACCCATATATTAGTATATAGGCGCCGTCACGTAGAGTGATCATACTATTTATATATAGATGTCGCGGCACTACATCTAGTAAATATAGATTCGGTATCGATTACTTTAGATCAATTTCCCCTTTTGTAACCAAAATTGAATCCGAAGTTAATCAGCCCTTCCGATGAAAATTATTCTGATTGGAAGAAAAGATAATTTTATTGAATCTTTCGGATGGGGTGATTGCTTCGGGTTGAATTTCGGAGACAACAAAGGGATTGATGTGGGGTGATCGATATCGATCGATGTTGCTAGGTGTAGTGGACGACCGAGATCAGAATGTAACTAGACTTAGAGAATACCAGTGGTATTCTAAAATTAATTTTATTTTTGTTATATTATAGTATGTAGTTATTTTAAAAATTAAATTAAGTATAATTAATACTTAAATAGTAGATAGTAAATAATTAGAACTATAAATATTATAAAATACTATTATTATTATATTATATATAATAATAAAATATAAATATAAGATATAAAGCCAGTTATAATTAATTTTGAAACAAAATAAGAACATTTCAAATACCTACATATATTGAAACAAACTGAAGATATTTAAGTGCAATGATTAAAGAGAACAACATCAGATACTTTAATGTTTTTTAAAAAAAATACATCAATTATAATGAAAATTGAATATTATAATCAATAATATCTATAATGAATCGCTGATCCAGGGCAGAACATAAACAACATCGAGAAGGTCGTCCAAGGACAACCTACCACAACATTATATATATATATTTGGTTGGTGATAAAATTAGTTTTTTGTTAATGGTAAAGTAATTTGTTTTTAAATTTTCATATTTTTTTTGTATTATAGTGTAAAATTAGTTTTTTTTTTTGTAAAGTAGAGTAGTTTAATTTTAAAGTTTTTTTTTTTGTATTTTAAGTAAATTTAAAATTGTTGATATAATTAAATTAATTAATAAAACAGTGGGTAATTCATCAGTAGCTGAAGCTTCAGGAGCTGAATAAATCATAAATCCCAGGTAATTGAACATAAGAAAATATTTTTTTTTATATCTAAATTAATAATTAAAAGTAGAGTAGTTTAAACTATTTTTTTTTGTATAGATTTTTTTTTTCCATTATATTAGTAGTAGAGTAGCATATTTTGCTTTTTTTTCCTTTTGTATTTTAAATAATAAATAAATTATAATAATTGTTTTGCCAACCAAAATCATTTTCTTTTTATTTAATTGTTTTATAAATATGGAATAGTTTAGAAAAACCATGTGATTGAACGTCCTGGATATTTAACTCTCACCATTCCTTTTCCCCATCCTTTCCTTTTCTAGGTGATGTTTACCCAATGTAAGGATTATTCTTGAACGGAAAAATTTGGCCCTGGATATTGCTCAGCTCACGCCCAACCGCGTAACTAGGCCTGGCAGAGAAGGAGGACATGAGCAATATCCTAAATCTGTTTTGTTGTTTGAAAATTTTTCCTCCCTGACAGAATTTTATGGCGTGGAAAAGGGACCGTGGCCTGGTCATTTTTTTTTTCCAACAGTTCGAGCATCATCTCATGAGGAAACTCATGAGACCACTTTTCTGCGTTACAAATACAGAAATATTTTATTTATATTTTTTCACATAAATTTCTTAAATTAAGTTTACACTATTTATTTTTATTTTCTTATTTTTAATTTTTACATAAATTTCTTATATTTAATTTAAAAATAATCGGATTACAATATTTCAAAGTCATTAGCAGAAAATTTTTCCAAATCAATTCGATAGTGTCCCCATGCTTAGGTACTAATACCGTCTTCCCTAATATACCGTTTATCATCGGAAGAACTCAAAGTTATTTTATTTAAATTTTGGGTGTATATGTTATGAAGTTTAGATCTTAAAACCATCATATCCCCGTAAAAGATTTCTTGTTTATATAAACAATCAAGAAAATTATTTTTAGTTAATTTATCAACAACATTTCGTTTTATGCCTTTAACTTTTTTTGTTTGATCGTTATTGTCTGTTTCAATAAAATATACTTACTTCTAAGCCCAATAAATTCTGTCATTATTTCTTTATTGTTTTCGTCTTTCATGAGACCTATAATTTTTTTATTTTTTAGCGGAATGCCGAATCTATTATTTGGAGGGTAATCAGACGTATCAAACTTAAGTTTTAATGGATCATCTTCTCTAATATCGTCAAGAAGATCAGCATATAAATTTTCCGTAAAAATAGTATATATAAATGAATCGGTATCCATATAGTTTAAAGTAATATTTTCTCCGAATTTCGGTTTCATGTAAGAATAATGAAAATCATACATTTTAAGTTTCGACAACTCTAGAACGGTAAAGCCAATATATAGAAGTTTATTATAAATGATTCGCGATTTTTTTAATTGGATAGCAGCCATATTTTCAGAGAAAATTGCAACGCTATGAAAATTCGATTTAGAAATTAAAGAACGTGCATTAATGCTCCTACCATTTCCATTCTCCGAATCAGTTACGATTTTTACATCAACTCTTTTCTCAACATTCTCCATAGTTTTACCATAAATAGCGTTATTCATACGTTTGAAAAAAAAATTCTTGAAAACGGTTTTTGAAGCAGTTCTAAATGCCGTATTTATGGCTATATATTTTTTTAACCAGCGTGATTGATTGTACTTTAAAGCTCTATGAATATATATTAATTTTAACCCGTTTTTTATACATTGTTGAAGAACTCTATAATCGATAATGTATTTTTCTTTTTTATTTAAATCAGCGATTAATTTAGGAGTTTTATTTTTAATGCACTGATTTTTTGGAGCGAAAGGCAAATCATTATAGTAATCGTGAAGACTTTCAGGATATTCGAGATCCACTTCTAAAATATATCCCTCATCAGATTCATGTGGGAGACTATTTATTTTTGTAAGCAAAACTTCATTAGCATTTTCTATCCATACAAATCCTCCATAAGGTAGAGGTTAAGACATAGCCCACCCATACAAATTATTAGCATCTAGATATGTCATATATTTACTTTTTTTGCTACGATCCCATTCGCCCATATGCTGATTATTAGCTCTAGAATGTCTAAGTGAGCATTGAGTTAAACCCCCGCGTATCCCTTTTTTAAAAAAGTTTAGCATATTAATGTCGGTAAGAAGCTCTAATTTCATTCCGGTTAGTTTTAACATAGCATCCCACGAAAGAGCTGGAGCTGTGTAATAATGACACGGATCTAACTCATAATTTTCTAGACAGGTGCGCCTGAAACATTCCAAAATATCGGTTAAGAGTAGCACATCGCTTTTAAGATATGTCATCATATATTCTCTAATATTTCAAAATCAAATTTTTCCCAAACGCATTGAGCTATTGCATATTCTTCTGAAGTACATGATTTGTCATTTAATTTGTTATTAAACGCATTAATGGGCGGCAATTTTTCCTCATTTAATACGTCAAAAGAAGTAACGTACTCGTACGAGAATGGTATTTTTTTGCTTAGCAAATTAATTTTTTCCGTATCTTTTATAACCGATTTTGTTGTTATAAAGTCCGAGTCAGATAAATCTTTTGATAGAGTGTCTAGACTCTCAGGCATAAAACGCGTTGAATCTAAAAATCTTATAATATAGCTATGTTTGCTATCCAATGGAATTCTTACCGAAAATGATATATACCGTTCTTTAGTTTGGGGAATAATGTCCATTCTCGAAATTTGTTTGCTAAGAGCTACGAAGAACAAATGAGAGTCATATCCTGATAGATTATGAAAGAAAACCGGAAAGAAGTTTTGTACCCGATATGATAAATTACATGAGTTATGCGCAGGACCTCTAAATTTTCCCGAAAAATGACAATGATCTCTTACCTTATCTCTAGAACTTAAAATTATATGCTTACATATATGGCAAATATTATTCGTTGAAAAATTATTTTCTTCTTCAGCTGTTAGAGGGCTCATTTTCTTCGGGTTTTGATAAAACTTTTGATAAATTGCTTTAGTGTCTTCTATTAAATCCGATATAAATTTGTCTGCACAATCTTCACCTAAACAGAAAAAATATAAATTTGTCATTTCGATATAAAACTTTTTATGCAATCTTATCTTTATCTGTATATGAAATAAATTTATTTTCATTCTCATCAAAAGAACTTTTCCGATAAAATCCGTATGCACATGGCTTGTGTAAATTGAAATTTGAAGTTGACGAATTCTCAGGATTCTGGACACAAGTATTGGCTCTAAAACTGATTCGAAATCTGCATAATAGGCGAAAGGCGCAATTTGGGCTCTTTCATAATTTTTAAACTCGATAAATGCATCTTCCGATTTAGGTAATTTTGATATCACTTTTCCGCATTCTTCTTTATGAATTGTATAAGCACGTTCGTTATTAAAATGATGAAGGCAAGCGTTGCAGAAAAAAAGTGTTGTGGTAAAATTAGTTAATTGACTTCGCAAAAGTCTTGATAAACTTTTTATCCATACGAAATGACAACGCCCATCTTTTTCTATAATCAGAAGATTCACATTGAATGATTTTTCCTCTTTTGTATATTAAAATGGTCCTGTTATATCAAATTTATTGTCACGTTTTTCCTCATAGCCGAAAACATTAACACTTATTAATTGATTTAATTTTTCAAATATTTTTATATCTTTAAGTTTGATGGGGAAACAAATATCACCAAAATTTAGTTCTTTTACCAAAGCATTTTCCTTTTCAATTTTTATTTGTGAATTTGAGATATCTTCGATACGATATGAAGTAGTACGATTAGGTCTATCATTTTTATCGAGATTAAAAACAGCTGATATTATGGCCCATTTAAAGCAAAAATTATCCTCATTTTGCACATTAATACAAGCTTTTTTATTCTTTATAAAATCGGGCAAGTCAATGAAACTTGCCCCTTTTATAGGTTTATATTTATTTGTGTTTACTTCTAAATGCGAAATTCTTATTAATGACCACCCGGAATCACGTTCTTGAAACTCCTCCGATTTGGTGATAATCTCTTGGGCCATTTCTCTAAAAATTTCATCAAATTCATATTCTTCTCTTAGAATCTGGTTTTTCGCAATAAATGATTTCATTTCTATTGACCAGTTTTCTTCAGATTCATTGTTGCTTTTATTAATTTTCAAATATTCGGCAAAGAGTTCCAAATTAAATTTTATCGATTGATGTTCATTAAGTATATTAAAAATTAGCGATAATACATCATTCTTGATATCGGTGAGAAATTTTTGTATATCTAATATACCTTCATTTTCATTTTGCAATGCATAGCTTCTTATAGAACCGCCGAATGCATTTTTTAGCATCTTCAAGTTTTTTCCAACCATTTCACCAACAGCTGCCTTATGTTCATTTTTCCGTATATGTTGAATCCATTTTTTTGCATCAACTTCAACATTACATTTCTCGTAACGTCTTTTACTGGAAATTTCACTTTGTAAAGCTCTTTGCTCTTTAACAATGTTAGAAATTGTTGCATTATTTTGCCGACCGTGATGGATGGTTGCAATGTGCAAAACAAAATTTCTGGAAAAACACTTGTCACAAAATTCACAAATAAAAACTTTCATTTTAATAAAAATAACAAATTAAAATATCAACTCGAAAAAATTATATTATAGTTTGGAAGTTGGGAATACAACTAATTTATTTTAGCTATTGATCGCCATTTTATACAAATCAACCGTGGGAAAATCTTATATTAATTTATTAATTATGAATTATTAATTGGGGAAAATAATATTTTTATAATTAAATTTATTTGTAATATGATATGCTTTTTCCTTTAATAGCATTTTTTCCAAACGACATGTTCAAACATGATTATTTTTCCTGTAATCAGAACATTTGCAATATGATATTATTTTTCCGGTAATAATAATTTTTAATAAAATGAATCGAAATTGCAAAATTGACAGAATTTTTAATTATGTAAATATTGATTTGAGAAATTAATTATTTCTATTGCATTAAATCTGATAAAAAATTAATTAGCTGGTTATGCTAAATTTTAAGCGTGAGAAAAAACAATATTAATGCACGTGCATCCGGATTAATTCATTGACCCTTAAAATTGCCAAAAGTTTTAGAAAAGTAAATTAATTTAGATCATATTACATTATTATTCTTGACCGGAAGTAGAAAAAAATGGAATTATAATTAAGTATAAATATTTTTAATTAAATTATTTTTAATTAAATTGCTTAAAAATTAATGTGCAAAAATGCTTAAAATACTCATTAATTTGTATGCAGTATAGAATTTAATTCAACAATTTTTGCACATTTTATTTCCTTTCTCCCAGAACATATATAAATGCACTACTAACATTATTAATTACTTACCGGTAAAATAAAAAATAAAAAAGAAAAACGTATTAAGTCTACCAATATATTATTTATTTTAGAACAAATTCAAGTAAAACTTTAATTTATACTCAATCCGAATTTTAAAAAAATTACGATAATAATATAAGTAAAACTTGCACGTATACTTATGCATTTTATATAAAATATTTCGTAAAAACTTTCTTGTATTAACATTAAATAATATTATATATCAATATCAATGTACATTGAAATTTTTTCGTACATTTTTGTAATGTACCGTAAGTATTGCATACAGGGTAAATACATTTGCAAAAACTTCCAAAAATACATTGGTACATTGAGATGTTTGCCTCAATAAGCTAGAACTAACGACCATTATATTTACTTATACTTTTATTGCGTTTATGAGTTAACTATTGCGAACCACCAATGCCCGTAATATTTAACTCCCCTCCTGCTGTTAACTGAGTAGAAATTTACACAAATTTTTGGAAATTTCCTTATCATATAAATTTTGATAAGCGCTATCTATAATGCGAAGTCGCATGGCTTTTTGAGATCACAACAGATGCCGGAAGCATCGTGGCTTTGTCTGACAACGTCATTTTTAAAAATAATTTCACTTTGTTTGCACAAATATCATAATAAATGTCTATTATATACCTGTCATAAGAGGCTATTACAAAACTATTTGTGTCCGATTCCATTTTTATTAGTATTTTATTTATTTATTTAATTTTACAATTTAAATTGTAAAATGTCTGAATTTTTAAAGCTCACTACTACATACAGAAAAAAGAAATCAGATATACATTTCTTTTTTTAGACACCATACAACGCAAAAAACTCCATACAAAACATACATGTCAAAAAAGGAAAGGAGTTTTTTCGACGGAAGGAAATTTCTGCTATGGTCGGTACATCAGTGAATTTAACCCCAATTTTTTACATAGTCTAGATGTAATTAAATTCACTTGAGAACCTGAATCTAAAAGTGCGCGGCATTCCATAGGTTGTCCAAACCGATTATGCACGTCAATCACACTAGAAATACGTTTGATATGCCTGAGCGTGCAGCTACTGTTGCTTTTGAATTGGATGATTCACTTGTTGATTGCTGCTGTTGTTGCTTTTGTTGTGTGTATGCTTTGGACCGACGCCTACTTGAGTTTGAATGCTGCTTGTTTGCTGAGCCGAATGCATCATGTACTAACGTATTGTGCTTGAAAGTACATTTTTTGCAATTCCCTGGTGAGCAGCTGTATGACCATCCTTCATACCGTTCATGCATAGTTTGAAATCTTTGAGTTTTCTTAAACGTATTGCGGGTGTCAGGTCCAGAAATTTTGAGCACGAAAATAATTGAATAATTGAGATTTTTTATTATTATATCTTTTTGAAATATTACCTTTAGATATGTCCAAGTGGCCTTGTCCATTTGGACCTAACACTTCTAAAGACTGGAATCGCAATTCCAACAAATCCAAAAATCCATTTAGTTGTTGAGGTTCACTAGGATTTGCTAACGACTGCTCATACAAAATATGTGTGCTTCTATCTAATTTCTTTATCAGCAGGTATAGGAGTATGGCGTCCCATGACTCGACTGGAATATTTTTGTTTTGAAGCCCAATATGCATTCAGTGGTAATATCGTGCAATGATTTGATTGATTGTGCCGATTCATGATGAATATTTGAGTGCGATAATAACTTGTGTAGTAATGCGTTGTATTGTTGTATCGATTTTTCAAAATTGTCCACGCTGACGTATAATTTTCGTTCGATACTGGTAAATGTTGTACCAATGTTTTGGCTTCACCAATTAGATTATTTGTTAAATAAGACATCTTTTCAGAATTGGTAATTGTTGAATTGTGCACCATCTGTGAATATATATCGTTGAACTGATCCCATTTTAGGTAATCATTATCAAAAGTGTAGAGTAATTTTTGGTAACTTTATTTGTGATTATTGATTATGATGACTGTCTAGTAATTTGCTGAATTAAACGACCGAACTATTCTAGTTGAATTTTGTTGTTTAATCAAACCTTTGAGCTTTTCTGCTTTGACATCTTCATTTGAGTATGGATTGAACGAAAATTTGTACGTGCTTTTCATGTCGCTTTGTTAATTTTGACTTCTTTCGTCCTTGTTGTTTGAACCTGATGCCTCACCCATCTTTACAATTTCAGGTTGCTTTGTGATAGGAGTCTGTACCGGTACTTGTTTTTGTAATTTTGAAATATTTGTATTTATTTTTTCAATTAAAACATTCACTCCTTCTGCAACTAAATCATAATAAACAGACGTAAAATAGTTATTTGATGAATTTTCTGTATCCGGCAGCAGTAACTCTGTATGGTGTTTTGTGAATTTAGAAAAAATCTCTTTTAACGCTATATATTTCTTATTGTAATATTCCAAAGTTCGTCGTGAAATTGGATCTTTTCCAAAATTGATGATAAATTGTTTTATGTTTTTTCCCAATGACACCTGTTCGGCTACGATTTTCTCAAAATTGGACATTCTTTTTAATAATTTATTATTTAAAATCTCACGGAAAATATTAATAATTAAATTTTCGTTAAATAAATTTACAGATATTAAAATAAAAATTACAAAAATCACGTCGGGGTCACCAAAAAATGATAAGTTTTAGATCGCAACAATATATTTTGTGTGGTCTTTTGTCAATATAAAATAAAAAGAAGACACTTTATTTTATAGTACTTTTATTAAAATTGTCACAAATAAATATAATAAATCTACTTTAAATCCACCTATTAGTATCAATACAAAAACAACAAACAACTTATATAATATTAAACCATACAAAATTATTACATAAATCTTACAATGTTAACTTGAAAATTTGAAAATAGAAAAAAAAAACTTATTATTAGTACAATGTTATGGCACGACAATTAATCAACCGAACTGTTCGACAATTAGAAAAAGTCTGTAATTAAAATATATTCACATTCTTGTACATTCAACATGTAAACATATATATAATAATTGCTATACAATACTGTGTAGTAAAGCAATGCCGGTATCATAAATTTCAATACCACATAAAGCATAAGGTATATACACATAAGGGACATGTCAGGTTACAGCGGAATTTTTATGAAACTTTATCATTGCTAACAGATGGCACTTTTTAAGTTATTTTATTTTCCACCATTGCTCCACCATTTTTATTTCGGTTTAATAAATTTAAAAAAAACATATTCTCAAAAAATTTCTTTTTAAATGTTTATTTAGTTTTGTTAATTACATATTATATAAAATAAATTTACATTTAAATTTTCTATCTGATTTCCTGTTGAATTTATTTCCTTCATAATATTTTGAGTTCTTTCTTTTTTAGCTAATCTTTGAAAAATGTTCTGTCATTTTGACTATAAATATTAAAAGATTAAGTTAATACATTTTTTTTTTTACCATTTATGTTGTACAATAATTGCTGTAAATTTATGAAAAAAATGTAGAAACAAAACTTCACCTTTATTAATTATAAAAATTTATCAGTACGTAATAATAAAACAACACTTAATTGTTTATTACTTAATATATCTTATCACTTAAAATAGTTGTTTATTATACACAAGCCAAGCGCATAATGAAATTTAAAAGTGTTGAATGCAACTTAGACACAGAAAATGAAATGTTTTTCAAATGCAAGTGCAAGGCTTAAATGAAAAAGAATTGTATTTATACCTCACTAATTTGTATAAAAAGTGAAGAAATCATTAAAGCCAATTGCCAATGTATAGCAGGCGATGGACTGTCTGCTGCTTGTAAACACTTAAGATCATGCTTGTATGTTATTGAACATTTCTCCGAAACAGGTTAGTGAGACCAGATTTAACAAAAATTGGGTTGTTACAAATAGCAAATTATATTTTTTAGGAACTTCTTTAGAATATGCGTCTCCAACATCACAACTGCAAACTTGGCAAATTCTTCTTGTGATGTGTAAAGTAGTTGTTTCGACGATTTTATGGGTTATGTTAAACCTGAACAAAAGGAACCATTACGAAGCAAAAAATAAATGGTCTTTTTTATCAATTATGGTATTGATATAGATATAACTGCCAGCAGTTATATCTATAATGGATATTTAAATGATTACTGCTACACAGAATTTCCTGCTTTCGATATACTTAATAATGTAAATAAAATATCGATGGAAGATCGGAAAAAGGTTGAAGAAATGAAACCAGACATTCAAATTGTAAATTATGGAAAACTATACGTCTCAACAGAATAACAGCTTCGTTTGCAGATGAAATTGTTAAAACAGTTAAGTCAGGCAATTTCTCCACGTCAATTTGTAAAAGGATTTATAATCCTCCAGTGTTGAATGTTCCTGCTGTTGTTCATGGTCGAAAAACAGAACCCATTGATTTAAATTATAGGCTTCTAGAGTTAGTAATTTTTTAAGTTTAAGAAAATGTGAAATTTTTATAGATTCTGAAAGGAATTATTTTGCAGCATCACCTGATGGTATAGATATCCACAATAAATTCATAATAGAAATAAAGTGTCCTTATACTGCTAAAAATTGTGATAAATTACCTTATATAAAAAATAATAAATTATTAAAAAACCATAATTATTATTACCAAATGCAAATTCAATTACACGTAACAAAAACAAAAATTTGTCACTTTATAGTGTATAGTAGTACTGTAGGTTTTTTGCACATAGAAACATTGTTTTATGACCAAATCTTTGTTAATGATTGTATCAATCATATTGACTTATTTTATAAGAAAGTTTTTTGTGCAGAATATATAAAAAACAAATTGTTGTTTATTTATATAGTTTATTTAATTGTTGTGATATACATAATCTAGATATAGTTTATTTTTAAAAAAAGGATTATTATATGTGTATAAACATATAATATTATAATAACAAAATGAATTAAATGTTATTATAATTATTATCATATTATAATTACAAAATGAATTTATATGTTATTTAATTTATGTTTATTTAAATTTTTTTTTTATTTTATTTGTTTTTTTATATAACGTTTATGTTTTTTTATTATTTTTTACAATTTATGTTTATTTTATATATAACAAAATGGATTTATGTTATTAAATTTATGTTTCTTTTTCAAATGTACCAAATAAATAAAACTATTTCAAAACTCTATTTTTAATTTGAATTTATTGGTAGAAAAATTGTTTGATATTTATATTGTAATTTTAATCACATTTAATGTTTGATATTTTAATTTTAATCACATTTAATTTGAATTTATTGCTGGAAAAATGAGTTTTGAAGAAAAATTTATAAATAAAATGCAGCAGAATGAATGTTTGTATAACATAAAATCTAAACTCTATAAAAATAACATAAAAAGAGAATGTTTAAAAATCATTTATAATTCCCACAATAATAATTAGTATAGTTTTTAGATATAATTTTATTATTCCCACAATAATAATTAATGCATTTTTTAGATATAATTTTACATAATTTAAAATTAATATTTTTTCAAATAAATTAAATTTGGGGGTTTCAAATATCCGTAATTTTAGTGTAACATGATACAAATTTAAATCAAATAATATAAATTTTTTGTTATAATATTAATTAGATTTATGGGAAAACTATTTCAAGAATTTATATATGCAAATTAATATTATGGGAATTATATTTAAGGTTGCATTCTAGAAATTAGAATTAAGTACATTACGTGAATTATATTTTTGGTAATATTAAGTGCCAACTTGCAATTTTAGGATATAAAAGAAGCAAAATTTGTAATTAATAAAGCATTCTTTTTAGAACTGTTCCAAGACTTACTTATTGTTTTATTTCTGTCTTTGAGTCTGAAGACAGGCAGTTCTACAGTTTTCTTAAACTTTACAGGTCCGACCGCGACAAGTATAATTAATCTAAGTTCCTAGTAGGAACCAATCTATTCATCAACGAATATTCACGCGGTAGAACAAAAGAGTTCTATCGCTCTACAAAAAACATTGGTGACCCCGACGTGATTCTACGTGCTACAACGTCAGAATTATCACATTTTACGAAAACTTTTGCTAAGTTCCATCATCATCATGACAACTGCGCTAGACGCTGCCATACTGAGGCAATCAGAGATTGGACAGGAGATCGAACGTCACTACATCAATTACAACAAGGATTCCAAGGAACGGAAACAGAAGGTAGAATACTTTAAGAACAGACTTGAGATTCTACAAAGCTTATATGATGAATTTGGTGAAAACCATGCAGCGATAATTCCCGTATTAGATTCCGATCATGCCTATCTGCGGCAAGGTTACAAGGAAGAGATCGAGCAAGCATATATTAAATATAAGGGTATTCTGGAACTACAAAAGTCACTGTTGGAAGAATCTATATCTAAATCTGCCGTGTTCCCCGCAACACCAGTACAGAGCCAATCCGATATCAACCAGCTCACGAATGAACCAACAAATGAGGCTGAAGTACTACAAATAAAGTTACAGAGAGTTGCTATGACATCCCTAGAGAGATTGCTGCAAGGTTTGCAACAAGATATTGAGAAGGACAGCGCAGTAGCGTACCTCAATGCAAAGTTCGAAGCATGCAGCAAATACTACGCTGACGTCTCATCACGGCATCAAAACTTAATGTGCCAAATCTATATGGGAGACTACAAAAGCGAGTATTTTGAAGCTTTAGAGGAACAGTATTTTGAAGTTACAGCCAAACTAAAAACAGCTGTAGATCATTCTAATATGGCTCCTCGTACAAGCAGTACCAGCGCTACACATTTGAAGCTCCCAAAAATTGTTATACCAATTTTTAATGGAAATAGCAGAAAGTGGAAACAATTCCAAGATATATTCGAACAAATGATACATAGTCAGACGAGTATCAGTGCAATTGAGAAATTTTACTATCTCAAGGCCAATCTTGCTGGCGAGGCAAGTCGCATAATCTGCCATTTATTAGTAACAGATACGTTGCTCAATCGTTACGACAATCCAAGAGTGTTAGTTTCATCATGTTTGGTAGATCTGTTAGCCACACCAGCTTTAACAACAGAAACACACTATGGTCTAAAACGCTTCCATGACCATACCAAAGAATGTTTGCTTGCCGTGAGAAATTTGGGTGTTGATATTCGCAGTTGGGACTCATTAGTGCTCCAAATTTTGCTACCAAAACTGGACGCTGAGACTCGTCGCTTATACGAATTGTCGCTAAACAACCTAGAGAACTACAGGCCGTTTATCTGCAGCAGAACGATTAAATCACGTTAAGCGCTTCAAGTTATGCACGAATTGCCTGGGAACTGGCCATGGTGCATTTTGTTCGTCTAGAAATTGTATGAAGTGTCCAACCAAACATCATACCATACTTCATGAGTTATTTCCACAGCAACAAGCTCTAAAACTACAATCATCCGGTAATCAGCAAAGTTCATCGAGCCTAGCGGCACAATCCAACCTGGCAACACAATATGTCTTTTTAGCAACCGCAATGGTAACTTTAACGCACAAAAAAACTAACAAATCAATCAGCTGCCGTGCGATGCTTGACTCCGGCTCGCAGTTGAATTTTATTACCGATAAGCTTGCGAAAAAGCTCAATATAAGAACTACACCACACAGCTTAGACATAACTGGAATCGGAACTCAGTTGAGCAAATCGCAGCGAAGAATTAATGTAGAACTTAAATTTAACATAACAGGCTATACAACACGATTAGAAGCATTTATTTTACCAAAAATTTCTACTGACCAGCCTCATCGTCATATTGATACAAAGTCATGGAATATTCCGAACAACATGCAATTGGCGGATCCAGCATTCAATCGACCACAAACAGCTGGCTCGTTTTTGAGACATAAAGGAAGTTGGAGAGGATAGCAAGACTATGACAACCATGGAATTAAATTGTGAATACATATTCAAGAAAACGATGCAGAGAACCGAAACTGGACGGTTTCTAGTCCGGCTACCGTTTAAAACTTAAGAAAAGCTGGGTGAATCCAAACAGGCTGCCTTACAACAATTTTTTAGCTTGGAAAAACGTTTGTTAAGGCACACCTCGTTGAGAATCGAATACACCAAGTTCATGCGTGAATATGAAGCATTGCATCATATGGAAGAGGTACAAGAAGCAGACATACCTACCGGTCACTACTTTCTACCGCATCACTGCGTACTCAAACCTGAAAGTAGTATTACCAAATTAAGACTGGTATACGATGCATCAGCCAAAACAACAAACAACAAGTCATTAAATGACATATTAATGACTGGTCCCACGATACAGGACGATCTTTTTTCAGTATTGATCCGTTTCAGACTACATACATACGTCTTTACAGCTGACATTTCCAAGATGTACCGGCAAATTATGATCGAGGACACTGACACTTGGTATCAACTCATAATATGGAGAGAAGGGCCAACCGAGCCGCTTAAATATTATCGACTAAAAACAGTAACATATGGAACCACCAGCGCTTCCTACCTTGCGATCAGATGTTTACACCAATTGGCGGATGAGTGTGCTAATGAGTTTCCACTTGCAGCACAGATAACAAAAAGAGAGTTTTACGTTGACGACGTTATGACCGGCTGTGATGATTTAGACACGATTTTAAATCTGCAAACCGAGCTAAAAAAGCTACTCGCAAGTGGTGGATTCATATTAAGAAAATAGTGCGCCAATCATTCAAAATTACTTCGAAATGTTGATTTACAAGATCGAGAAGAGCTCGTTACGATAAAAAATTCTACGGAAGGCAGCATTAAGACATTGGGTCTAACTTGGCTACCAACCACCGATCAGTTTAAATTTCAAACTATTTGGCCGGAACGCAAACAAATTACCAAACGAACAGTGACGTCCGATGCGGCCCATCTATTCGATCCATTGGGATTAGTTAACCCGGTTATAACATTGGCCAAGATCTTTATTCAAGAGCTCTGGAAATTGAAACTAGACTAGGATGCTGCATTACCATTAGAGCTTCATACCAAGTGGACTCGCTTCCGAAATGAATTGACAAAAATACAGAACATCGATATTGAGAGGCACGTACTTAGCATTGGAAAACGCAAGTGTACCCAAGTACATATATTTTCAGATGTAAGTGAAAGGGCATATGGAACAGCAGTATACTTGCGATCCGTCGATGAAAAAGGAAGGTTCAAGGTGCGACTGCTGTGTGCAAAATCAAAGGTGGCCCCCACAAAAACAACAACACTTCCACGTCTGGAATTGTGTGCGGCCAAATTAGCAACGCAACTCGCAAACCGTTTAAGGTAAACACTGTGTGTCGAAATACAGGAATGGAAATTTTGGACCGATTCCACCATTGTGTTATCTTGGATAGCAGCACCATCAGCCTCTTTTCACACATTTGTTGCCAACAGGGTCGCTTATATTCAAAAAAGCACCAATATTAATCAATGGCGCCATATTGCCTCTAAACAGAATCCAGCAGATCTTGCATCTCGCGGAATGTATCCTGAACAACTACTACACTCCAGCTTATGGTTTGAAGGACCTGAATTTCTTGGGTTATCAGAAGATAAATGGCCCACTAATATTCTCGCTCTTACAGATGAAATGCCTGAAGCCAGATGCATAAAATCAGCTTTGCTAGCAACAACAAAAGAGAGTGTGATTGACTCAATTAAACACAACAACAATTTCCAGCGCTTACAAGAAATACTGGCATTTATGACACCATTTTGGAAAAACGCGAAACAACCTGAGGATTTGAGGACTCTGAGTATCAAACGCAACCCTCAAGAAATGGAAGACTCGGTGGAATTGATTACAAAGCATATCCAAATGAGAAATTTCAAAAGGGAGATTAAGGAGTTAGCATCCAAAAAGGTCGTGTCAAAGGATAGCAAATTGGCCTCTCTCACACCCTTCATAGATGACCATGGTGTTATACGCGTGGGGGGAAGGCTTGAAAAGTCATCGCTTCCTTTCAATGCAAAACACCCAGGGTCGGATCCATTTACAAAAATGATGGTACAACAGTTACACTTAAAACATTTGCATGCAGGGTCGCAGGCATTGCTAGCGATCATACGACAAAAATTTTGGCCTACTCATGGAAAAAGCATAGTACGTACTATCGTTAAGCAATGTATCAGGTGTTCTCGGGCCAAACCGACCACCATTCATCAACTAATGGGCAACTTACCAGCAGAAAGAACTGAACCAGCGCGCCCTTTTATGTTTTATGAATGTCGGGATAGACTTCTGCGGACCAATAACAATCCATTACAAAATTAGAGGAAAACGTTCTACAAAAACATATATTGCTGTTTTCGTCTGCTTTGCCGTCAAGGCGGTACATCTGGAACTAGTGTCAGATCTAACAACAGCCAGTTTTATTGGAGCCCTTAAACGGTTTATCGCTAGAAGAGGGTGTCCAACGAAGATTTTTTGTGATAACGCTACAAATTTCATTGGAGCCCGATCTGAAACCCGGAATCTGTATGAGCTATTCCAGAGTGAGCATCATGAATCAGAGGTTAAGAAAGAATGCTCTCGTCAAGGGATCCGGTGGCATCATATTCCACCTCGCTCACCACACTTCGGAGGTCTATGGGAGGCTGCAGTAAAATCAGCTAAATACCACCTAAAGAGAATTACCAGTGCAGCAACTCTTAGTTACGAAGAATTGGCTACTATTATTTCCGAGATCGAGGCCACATTGAATTCTAGCCCGTTGACACCGCTATCAGAAGACCCTAACGACGTACAAGCTTTAACACCTGGGCATTTTCTAATTGGTGAGCCATTAAGGGCTATGGAAGATGCCTATAGGAAGGAGGGCAATATCAATAGCTTACATCGATTGGAATTAGTAAGTCGGCTACGTCACGAATTTTGGGACAGATGGTCGAAGGAATATCTTCAGGAGCTTCACATTAGAGCTAAATGGAAAGATGGAACCTGCTCGGTCAAGGTTGGCAGTCTCTTACTGTTATAAGATTCAAATCTACCTCCATTACAATGGGTCATGGCACGTGTCATCAAAACAATACCCGGAGATGACGGTCGAATTCGAGTGGTAGACTTAAAAACTTCCACAGGAACATTTACTCGTGCCATACATAACGTTTGTCCGTTGCCAGACGTGGATCAACTAGATGCAGTTGACTCGAACCAACCCGCAGTAAGGGCATCAAAGGAGACCAGCATGCAACAAGAGGCGAATATAGAAACCAAAACCGACCACAAAAATAAGAAGGTCGACAGAACAGCAGCTACCAATCCAAAGGGTCAACCCAGATACAAGATCCCTAAATTAACTACAGCAGTTATGACTCTATTGTTGTTAACGTCACTGTAAATTGAGTATTAAATAAAAATGCCTTCCAGTATCTTGAAATCTTTGATTCTTTTTATTCCACTCACTGAGTATAAACTATATAAACGTATTACAATTAAAGAAATATTAATTAGTAAAGTATAAATATATAAATTAAAGATTGCATGTACCTTGTTCCGTTGATCAACATAAAAAATATACGACGTATAAATATCCAATAAAATATAAAAATAATATACATATATTATTTTCTTCAATCTTCTAATTACGTTTTTATTTTCTCGTTTTTAAGCGGCTTCTTCTTTCTTGAGCGTCTCGACTTAGAATAGGAAGGAAGTAACATAACATAGTCACATGTTAAGACAAGAGTCGTAATTTAATATTGACACTGCGCCGAAACCGACGCTTGCGCCATTCGTTACTTTATTTTGTTAGTTCGTCTATTCGCCACTACTAACCGGTTGTCGTTGGAGATTGAGTATATTTATTTAATTTTGACAATCAAATACTAGGTCTGAACCCCTACACTACCCCCTTTCCAGTGAAGCGTTCCATGCTGAACGTTACTTTTTTTTTTACTTTTTCAACGCCGTCAGTTACAAAGGCAGGCTTTAACCGATCTATGGATATCGACTCGTTCTTCTCGTTTTTTTTAACAATAAAAAATTTTCTTAAACGTTTTAAGACTAGGAAAGGTCCCTCATACGGTGCGGTCAGTGCAGAGCGTACTTTATCGATTCGGACGAAAACGTATTCGCATGTCATTAAATCTTTCGGAACGTAAACATTTTTCTGTTCAGCCCTCGTTGGTGTCGGACGCAGTTGGCGTAAATTTTCGCGAAGTCGATCAACAAACTGCGCGGGCGTTATCTCTGCATCAGACACGTTTGTTATAATGTCTCCTGGTAGAACTAGATTTTGCCCATATACCAGTTCCGCTGGTGTGCAACCTAGGTCTTGTTTCACTGAAGCGCGTAAGCCGAGTAAAATGATTGGTAACTCTTCGGACCACTTTTTACTGTCGCGTGCGATTACTGAGGTTTTAAGGGTACGATGAAACCGTTCCACTAGGCCGTTCGCCTGTGGGTGATATGAGGTTGTGCGTATTCGGTGAATACCTAACAATCTACACAATTCTTTAAACATTCGAGATTCGAATTGAGTACCTCTGTCGGTTGAAATTCGTGATGGTACTCCAAAACGCGATATGTATTCATTAACTAAAGTTTGCGCGCAAGTCTCGGCCAGCATATCATTTATGGCATACGCCTCGGGCCAACGCGTATATCGGTCGATCACGGTAAGAATATATCGTTTATTGTCTGACGAAGGTAACGGACCCACGAGGTCTATGTGGATATGTTCAAAACGGTTACCCGGTAGGTCGAATTTACCGAAGGGTGCTTTAGTGTGTCTGTTAATTTTCGCACGCTAACATTTCGTACACTCACGGCTCCATGTCCCGATATCTTTATTTATCGATGGCCAGAAGTAACGATCAACGATTAATCTTCTTGACCCGCGGATGCCCGGATGTGTGATGTTGTGCAATTGATTGAATATTTTTCGCCGCAGTGTTGGCGGAACGTATGGTCGATTTTTTTTCGATGATGTTTCACACCATAATTTAATAGTTGTGCCCGGTATTGTAACCTGTTCTATTGTACACGAGGACTTCATTCCGACAATTTTCTTTAGCTCCTCATCATTTTGTTGGGCCTCACCAAGGAGTCGTATCGTATTTTCATTTGTTTCGATTTCCGCGTCTTCTAATCGTGATAACGCGTCCGCGACAACGTAATCCTTCCCGCTGATAAGCTGTATGTCGGTAGAGAACTGCGCAATAAAATCTAAATGCCTCGATTGCCTCGGACTTCTTTCACATTTTGAAGTAATAGCGTTTATTAATGGTTTATGGTCTGTATAAATTGTAAAAATCTAGGTTAGGTACGCCAAACACGCACTTCGAAGGCTTAATGGTCAAACCAAAATCCGATAACCGTTTGAAAAGAATTTCTAAATCGAGTAAATGTTGTGTTTCGCCTTTACTTCCGATCAGAATATCATCGATGTAGACAAATACGAAATCTAGGTCGGCACAAACCTGATTCATGAAGCGTTGGAAAGTTTGTGCCGCATTGCGTAACCCAAACGGCATTCTAATAAACTCGTACAAGCCAAACGGCGTTGTAACTGCGGTTTTATGTATATCCTCTTCGGCCACAGGGATTTGATTATACGCCCGGACTAAATCTATTTTTGAAAACATCGTGCAACCCGCCAATTTCATGTTGAAGTCATGAATATGTGGAATGGGATAACGATCAGGTATCGTTACCGCATTTAATCGCCGGTAATCTCCACATGGCCTCCAATCCTTATCTTTTTTTTCGACCATGTGTAACGGAGATGCGCATTGGGATTTCGACTGTCGACAAATACCTAATTCAAGCATATTTCGGAACTCATTTTTCGCAGCTTGAAATCGTGCCGGATCTAGACGCCTACCTAGGGCGCGAATATGGAAGTCTCCCTGTTGTCTCGATGTAATGCACAACAGAGTGGTTTACGGGCTGGTCGTAACGCGGATTTTGTGTCAACGAAGGGTATTTTCTTAGAATATTTACTATGTTCTCCTGTTGGACGCTGAAAATTTTAACGGTAGGCTCATTGGTTTTTCGTAACGTTGCGTTCACTGACATTAACGTCCCCCGATCGTGTAGTTGGCGTCGCGCTACATCCACCAGTAATCCGTGTTTATGCAAGAAATCCGCGCCTATTATCGGTCGTGTTACGTCGGCAATGGTAAAAACATGGTGAAATTCGCGCCGTAGTCCCAAGTCTAATTTTAATAATCTTTCACCAAATGTCGCGATATTAGATCCGTTTGCAGCTGTTAAACGCGGTAATTTGTCTTCTTTTGCGTTCGGGAATCGATTGCGGGGTAATACAGAAAGGTCCGCACCGGTATCTATTAAAAAATTTAGTTTACTTAAATCGTCAAAAATAAAAAGGCGGCGTGACGATAATTGGCTACTGAACGCCGCGTTTTCAGTAGGTTTTAAGTTTTTTGTAAATGATCGGTCGATGGTATTTTGGAAATTGCATGGCTGTCTACACTTTGTAGCTTTCGATCCGAATTTGTGGTGGAACCAACAGTTAACGTGCTGTTTCGGAGGTCCTCTAGAACTGCTACGACTAAAGCCACGGTTACGCGAATGCGACGGACTTCTATGTTGGGATCTCCCTCGAAACAAGTTATTTTGCTTTAACTCAGCAATTTCATGTTTCATAGCTTGCATCTGCTGACACATTTTGCTCATGCTAGCGCACAAAGCCGACATAGGGTCTATTGGTGGCTTTGCTTCCGATAATACATTCGATTGCGTTTGAATAGCTGAGATAGATTGTTTGCTTAAAGTATCCCATATTCTATCCGCCATTGACATTAGGGCATTAGGATCGGTCAAATTAGATGATACCAGTGCAACATTCAAGCTGCTAGGTAAGCGCCTCATCCACAATTTCAAAAGTAATTCTTTATTTACCCCGGTTCCTGAATCCGCTAATTGATTTAAATATCGAAAAAAATCAGACGGACGACGATCTCCCATTACCGCACTAGCATCGCTAAGTAACGAGTTCAATCTCTGTTCTTCGGTTAATGAATTTCTTTCGATTAGCGCAGTTTTTAAAAGCTCGTAATTAGCGTCATTGTCTTTAACTACGTCCAAAACCGACATAACAATATGTTGTGGTAGTGCAGCTAATGTATATTGATATTTCCTAGTATCTGCTTTTATACCTCTCAACCGAAATATATTTTCTATTGTAATAAACCAGGCTTGCGGACTTTTGTCCCAAAAATCTTGAATTTTTACAGAGCTGGTTTCCGCCAGTTCATCTGTTTTCCGATCCGAGTGGTTGTGACTATTTTCATTACCTATTCCACCCTCTCCATTGGTTTCGTTTGGTTTAGTCATATCAGAATTTTAATTAATGCCGAATTCGTGAAGTGTTGATAAGATTGAAAAAAAATCTTACTATATTATATCTTATTGAAAATTATATTATATTTTATTGATATATTGATATAAGTTATTTTCTTTATTTTTTTATGTGATATATCTTTTATTTTTATTTTTTTTATTCTTTTTTAAAAAATCTAATACAATACTACTGTTATTTAATCAATTTGTTAAGATTAAAAAAAAATATTTTATTTGTTAAATATAACATAAAATAGAGTAAAATTTATTGAAATGCGATATCTTTAATTAGATTCCCATTAATCGATTTTTTTTTATCTTAAACGTTTTTATATTTTTAAATTCATTTATATTTTTTTTTTTTTTAAAACGTATATATTTCGATTAATTTTTAACTTAGAATAAGTTTCTTTACTTTTTCAATCCAATAAGATATTATTTCGCAATGTATAAGTACTTTGGAACAAGGCACGCTGAATCTTTTACAAAACGATTTTTACATGCGTTATATTTTAATTTAATTAAATCTTATAGAGTACTATTTTATACTATTAATGAAATAATTCTGTGTGTCCTACACACTTGCTTACAAATCGAAAATCATTAATCCAAAAAATATATATGTATTTGAAAATAATATAGTTAATTCTTATTTCTGTTTGACATTATACATTATATTACTTATTCAACAACATATTTATAAGATGTTGAGCATTATATAAACAAAAGAATTACATAAAAAATGAAGTTTGTTTTAATATTTATATTTATAAATAAGAGTAAATCTTATTATTATTTTTTATATATAGAAAAAAAATCAATTAAATTCTTAATTCTGCATTAAAATGCTATACTACTATTATATTACTATAATATTAATTTGGATTAAATATTATTTTATTTTTAAATTGTATTTAAATTTAATTACAAATGACATATTTTTGTCATAAAAAACTATTATTTCACATATGATCTCTAGCACATATTTTATTATATGTATATATATATCATAAATAATTTCGGTAATATGCACATGAATATTCGGAATTAAATTCTTATTTTTTATAATTTGATTATGCAAATTGAAAATTTGTTAAACAATAATATTTCAAAAGAAATAAAAAAAAATAAAAGCAAAATATATATTAGCAACGGCAAAAAAAATAATAATCCTTTATGTATATTTCTTATCGAATCGTGCTATACTGTATTTGATAACTGTATTTAAAACAGCTAATTATTATCTTTAACAATTCAATTTCACTTGTCTTGAAACCAAATAAAATTTATTGTTGCTATTATTACTCCTATTTAGCTGAACAAAATATCGGGTTAGTAACACCTGCTGATAATTGGCTTGAAATAATGTTGCCAATTTCTTGAAAATTCTTCTATCGGGCTGGTTATTAATTATACCCAAGTTTGTTAGTGTTTTTATTCACTATTTTACTCACAAAATATTGCTGGTTAACTCGCAATACTATACTTGATCAACGGCTCCAAATTCTCCTAAACTCTGCTCTAGACAATGTAGTCTGGATGAAAATCAATCCTTCCGGACGGCCTTCCCGTTGGTTGCGATGGATAATTCTATCGAAATCTCTCTGCACCAGAAGGATCACGTCGGGGTCACCACTTGTAGATTGAGTATTAAATAAAAATGCCTTCCAGTATCTTGAAATCTTTGATTCTTTTTATTCCACTCACTGAGTATAAACTATATAAACGTATTACAATTAAAGAAATATTAATTAGTAAAGTATAAATATATAAATTAAAGATTGCATGTACCTTGTTCCGTTGATCAACATAAAAAATATACGACGTATAAATATTCAATAAAATATAAAAATAATATACATATATTATTTTCTTCAATCTTCTAATTACGTTTTTATTTTCTCGTTTTTAAGCGGCTTCTTCTTTCTTGAACGTCTCGACTCAGAATAGGAAGGAAGTAACATAACATAGTCACATGTTAAGACAAGAGTCGTAATTTAATATTGACACTGCGCCGAAACCGACGCTTGCGCCATTCGTTACTTTATTTTGTTAGTTCGTCTATTCGCCACTACTAACCGGTTGTCGTTGGAGATTGAGTATATTTATTTTATTTTGACTCAAATACTAGGTCTGAACCCCTACATCACTCGTCATGCCATCTTTTGCGGTTGATCCAGTTGAGGTAGTCCCATTTAACAGCACACCTGGCTTGAATTTTGAAAATTTAGGGAAGGTGCACCTCATAGCTGACGAATGGAAAATAGTTGTCTACTACGATCTCAAAACATACTGGAATGAAATCGAGGGACTGAAGCAATGTATTTGGGCCTTAGATGAAATTTGCAGTATCACGGAAGAACATAAGAGCCATTGCAATGCTGTCGCAGCACACCTACCACATTAGTTTGAGGTTATTAAACACATCGACGATCTCATACTGACTGGACATGCAGTTGATCGAAAGCGCTCCAAGCGTTCACCATTTGATTTTATAGGTAGCCTAGCAAATGGATTATTTGGTATATTAGATCAGAAATATGCTGACAAGCTCCAACATGAAATTATAAGAAGTCAGAACAACCAAGAGCATCTATTGAACCTTATTAAAAATCAATCATCGCTGATAGACGCTACTTCCAATATACTACACAAGGTTGATTATGATATTAACCAGCAGTTCGAGCATATTTACAGTCTACTAAGCAATATTACGAATCAGTTGAATAAACAACAAGATGTAACGCAGGTATTCAATACTCTATCAACTCAAACTATGGCAGTAGCAAATGATTGTCACAACAAGCAGAATGCCTTCATTGATCTACTAACGGATACGCATCATGGTCGAATAAATCTATTGCTAGTAACACCCGATCAGCTCAAAAATGAGGTTTCTGTTATAAGAGAGAATCTCCCTGCTAATACAATAATACCAGGAGCCGCAAGCGGTACAGAGCTATTAACATTGTACACATTAATGAAGGCTAGAGGAAGGATGACTCTGCAATATTTAATCATTACCATAGATCTTCCTTTAGTGAACATAGAGCGTTATGAGATCTTTGCAATAACACCATTTCCAATGCGTCACGAAGGCACACTCTTATTCATACAGACTTCACTCAGATATTTGGTTTTAAATATACATCAAGACAGCTACTTCGCTTTAACGGAACAACAATTCGGTACATGCGTCACTGTGTCCGAAGGGAACCTATTCTGCAATCAGCAACACCCGATATTCAAAAAGGGATTGCAGGCTTATCTGTGCGAAACGTCGCTTTTATTTCAAGAAAACGACCTTTCTCATTGCGAAGTTGCGCAAACAAAACTAGAAAACTGGTGGAAAGCATTACACAGTGGAAAGGAATGGTTGTTTTCATTAACAGAAGAAATATCGTTCACGGCTATCTGCGAAGAAGCCACAATACGAAAAGCATCAAGGAGGATGGGATACTCAAGCTAAATGCTCCATGCGTTATAAGGCATCCATCACTCAGCATCGACTCACCAGCGAATAAGACTAGCAGCCTGAAACTACCAATAATAACATCGAATATCAGTAAAGGATTCACTATCAAGAAACATCAGCAAGTAAACCTACACCCATTGACAATAAACAACAGTGCAGACATCAGCACACTGAAGGACGCCATACAAAATCTCCAAAATAAGGAACAACTGTCTACTGGTCTAAACTAACATGATATACATCAGTACATTGTTAGCTACTCGACAGCGGCGCTATTTTGTCTGTGCGCAGCAGGTTTTGTTATATGGAAATGTTGGATCAAATTCCAAAGTCCGACACCAGCACCACGGAAATTACAGCACTCACATCCTACCACCACATCGAGAGATGACTTATTTGAGTTACACGAAATTGTTTAAATCCCTAGCAGCTTTAAAGGTGGGGGAGGATGTTTAAAAATCATTTATAATTCCCACAATAATAATTAGTATAGTTTTTAGATATAATTTTATTATTCCCACAATAATAATTAATCCATTTTTTAGATATAATTTTACATAATTTAAAATTAATATTTTGCAAATAAATTAAATTTGGGGGTTTCAAATATCCGTAATTTTAGTGTAACATGATACAAATTTAAATCAAATAATATAAATTTTTTGTTATAATATTAATTAGATTTATGGGAAAACTATTTCAAGAATATATATATGCAAATTAATATTATGGGAATTATATTTAAGGTTGCATTCTAGAAATTAGAATTAAGTACATTATGTGAATTATATTTTTGGTAGTATTAAGTGCCAGCTTGCAATTTTAGCATATAAAAGAAGCAAAATTTGTAATTAATAAAGCATTCTTTTTAGAACTGTTCCAAGACTTACTTATTGTTTTATTTCTGTCTTTGAGTCTGAAGACAGACGGTTCTACAGTTTTCTTAAACTTTACAGGTCCGACCACGACAAGTATAATTAATCTAAGTTCCTAGTAGGAACCAATCTATTCATCAACGAATATTCACGCGGTAGAACAAAAGAGTTCTATCGCTCTACAAAAAACAGAGAAGTTATTTGGGTTAAAATAGCCGAGGAACTTGGAGAAAATGGAAAGCAGAAAAGAAAATAAAATAAATTAAATACGTATTTTTATTATTTCATATTTAATATTGCAGTTGAAATTTGCACAGGAAGGTGGAAGAGCCTGCGGGACAGGTTTGTCAAAGAACGAAAATTACGTGATATACCATCTGGCAGTGGTGCAAAGGATTCTGCACAATGGAAATATTTCGAACTATTACTATTTCTACAAGATAGCATTAAACCTAGAAAGTAAATATATTATTTTATTTTTTATATTATTATAATACATATTATATAGATATATATTATATTCATATTTTGAACCATTATTTTAGGCAAGAAGGAAATTTTTCGATTTCGGAACACCAAGAAATTATTAATAATAATTTTGATATGACACTATTTACTGAAGAATTTGTGTGTTCAACACCCGAAATACCATCATTTCAAATAGATAGATCAAGCATTTCATGTTCATTAACTTCAATTTCATCGAAAAGAAAACAAAAAGAAAAGAAACAATGATGTTGGAAGTTATAGTAAATTTCTTCGAACACTTGAAAAAGTAGTGAAAGCTAAAATTTCTAATCCATCTTGCTCATCTGAAAATTCTTCATTTTTCAAATCGATTGCCATTAAAGTTGATTCATTACCAAAAAATATTCAAAATCATCAAATTAACATTTTAACTATGGTCAACACAGAAATTGAAAAAGTTGGTAATAAATGAAATATTATATATAGTGATTATAAATAAAATCTAATAAATTTATTGTTTTAGGTTTAACTGGCCTATTATAAAATCACAATAAATAAATAGAATAAAAAATGTTCATCAAAGATTAAATTTGGAAAAAGTTGGATTAAACAGAAATTTAAATACATTATAATTTTAAGCATAATTAGTGCATCCTTATTAAAAGGAATATATTTTAATTTGTTTCGATCAATGCGTAAACTGAATAAATATTATATACTTACTATTAAAAGACAAAAAAATGTGTATTAAAAAAATAAATCTCCTTCAATTCAATAATTTATGTTAAGAATTGAGCTAAACTTAATTAAATTAAAAAAATGAAATTACATATTTTAAATACATATATATATTATAAAATGTATAAATTTAAATTGATATTGAACTTGTTGTAAGGAATATATTTTAATTTTCTTGCATTATTAACTTAATTAGGTAGCAATTATGAGAGATAACGGACTTGTTGTGCTCTCTGTTCACTAGTCCACTTAACGAAAAAGTCAAGCACAAAAACTTTAAAGTGGCAACCATAATGTACTTATGCAAAGATTCTGCAAAGTATCAAAATTTAACGAATGCATATATATTCTTCGTTATGCACTGTCATTGCACAAGTCTATCCATAATTGATATTACTTTTACTTGTCAATTTCCATCTGCACTACGAAACTGATCGTAGTTCTGGACGGAAATTTGACAACCAAAAAGTTAACGAAAAGAACTCAAAGTTTGGTTATGCACATTATGGTTGGAAGGTAGATTTTCAGTGTAATCGTATCGTGCATAGAGTTTGCATAAGCCAGCATATGCATATTATGATTGGCCCTTAAATGTTCTATTATTTTTATATGCTAAAGAGATAGTCTCAACATACGCAACGACAACGCGCTACAGCGCAATTTCAGAAAAATATTCAACCTATACAAAATGTATGGGACTAGTTAATCTCAATACAAACACGCAGAAGTACGAAAAATTGAACTTTCAACGGCGTTGGCAGGAATTTGACTACTAATTTCATTATCAAATAATTTCAAAAATTGATGGTGCTACAAATTTTAATAATAAGTAATTATTTATTAATAAATTTTAATAAGTTTTAATTTAAATTTTTCACTTTTCAATTCAACAACTGGCAAAAATAATTATTAAGATTTTTCAATAATATAAAACAGCTGATTAAAATCAGCTGTGTTATGTCATTTAC
Source organism: Rhamphomyia laevipes (assembly GCA_963920725.1). Lineage (NCBI taxonomy): Eukaryota > Metazoa > Arthropoda > Insecta > Diptera > Empididae > Rhamphomyia > Rhamphomyia laevipes. The sequence continues at coordinate 111,359,701 of OY987255.1, forward strand.
GCAATAACTTAACTTTGAGATTAATATTTTGTTCCCGTTTCACGTATCAGCTTCGCCATTGACCAATCATCATTAATTTGAATTTATTAAGGTTAATCGACTTATTTTTCCATGTGTATTAAATGTTTACTGTGCAGCATCAATGGAGAGAACAATAAAAATTGACATAATATATTTATTTAAGATTTATTTTATAGTATAAACAAGTCAATTATATCGTAAATTTTTTCTCTTGTTTCAATATCTTCAAAAAAATCTAAATATTTTGGACGAACATTACAAAGAAACAATTTTTGTAATATAGAGTTAATTTTTAATTTTTTGAGTACACAGATTTTTTTTTTTTTTCAAATTCATATTTTATTTCTAAATAAATATTCTTTTATTTTGTTCCGTATTTCAAATGCATTTCTTGCCGAAAAGTTAGATGACATGTTCCTGCATTGTGCTAACGGTGTGGTAATATCTCTCCACAAACCATGGACAACTTCTTCTCCATTATACCTATGAATTTTTTTTTTCTAATTTCAAATCTTATATTATATGACAAATATTTATATACCGATCGACAAAGTTAATTAAAACTACACAAGCCTTTACTATTTTATCAGCATTTGTTGGAAACATATTTAATGTTGTTGATAATAATCTCCATCTCGCAACTAGGATTCCAAATGCGTCTAGCTCTTGACAACCTATAATCAAATTTATTGAGTTAACGTTCTAATTATTTCTTCACAATTTAATAGAAGAAACTAAATATTTTTTTTGTAAAATAAATAATTAAATAACTATATACCTATAATTATAGTTAAATTTTTGCTGATCCAATAGCTTCCCTGGATATGGTCGCATTAAGTAAGTTTTAAGTGGAAAGGCAGCGTCACCAACTAAATAATATGATTACATAAATAATTCGAATTTTTCAATTATTTATGTAATCATTTGCAGGAGGTAGGTTCAGTTGTCCTTCCATTAGCTGTCTTCTAAATGATTATTCAGTCAAAATGCCACCATCACTTTGGCTACCATATGCAATGCACCAATATCCACTGAAGTGAATATATAATTTGCATCACAAGATGCTAACAATACTACAGAATGATGATCTGGAAAATTTAATATTAAAAAATTCTTTTTTTTTTAATTTTCAAGCAAACCTTTATAATTATAATATTCAGATCCTGCACATGGTGCGCATTTTATATTAATGTGGGATGACAGCACAGGTGACACACTTTTTTATCTTTCAGCAGGGTTAGCTATTGGCTGCACCGGCGCATTCTCCCCGTTAAAGCTGCGCAACTTCACTTATTGTGCATGGCCAACGCGAGGAGATAAAAGGGGTTTCCGGCAACAGAGAAGCTCTCTTCAATTTTGAGTCGCGAAGCTGAAACGTAAAATAAAAAGAAGTCTGTCATCCCGTGGAAAAGCTAAATTGGAATAAAGCAAAATCTACGTAAACTGAAATAAAAGACGTTTAAACCTATTTGTAAAATATAAATTAATTAAAATTAATTATTAAAATTATCTAATTTGAGTTAAAATAAAATACGTTTAAACCTATTTGTAAAATATAAATTAATTATTAAAATTATCCAAATTGAGTTAAAATAAAAGACGTTTAAACCTATTTTTAAAATATAAGTTAATTAAAATTAATTATTAAAATTATCTAAATTTGATTTAAATTAATTATTAAAATTATCTAAATTTGCTTAAAATTAATTATTAAAATTATCTAAATTTGCTTAAAAATAATTACTAAAATCATCTAAATTTGGTTAAAATAAAAGACGTTTAAACTTGTTGTAAAAAATAAAATTGCTTAAAATTAATTATTAAAATTATCTAAATTTGGTTGAAATAAAAGACATTTAAACCTATTGTAAAATATAAGTTGCGTAAAATTAATTATTAAAATTATCTAAATTTGGTTAAACTAAAGGACGTTTAAACTTATTGCAAATTATAAGTTGCTTAAAATTAATTATTTAAAATTAACTAAATTTGACTAAAATAAATTTATAATATTTAAACTTACTGAATTTTCATATCTTATTATTATCAAAAATTGAATAAAAAGCTTTTATTAAATTTATCAAATTAAATTGTTGTGCAATTGTATTTATTTATTCACCATCGTTCCCATTTGCATCCCACATTAATATGTTTGCCATCAATACTGGCTACACAATTTGGTAAATTCCAAATAGATTCAAAATCATTACTGATTCTTTTCCATTCCTCTTGTGTAGGCGCAGCTTGATCAATTGGCATGAATAATTCCCATATTATTTCACACGTTTCATAAACAATAATGCGAACTGTTTCATATCCAAGCTTAAACATCCATCCCAAATCATTGAATGGCACTCCATGCGATAAATATCTAGAAAAAAAAAAATAGTTTTGAAAATATACATTTTATAAAAACTTACAGCAAACATACAAATAGACGGAATTGTGGCTCAATGGGCTTTCTTATTGATTTTTTTTTTCTAAATTATTTTCTAATAAGTGTAGTAGAAAATCAAATATTTCTCCCCCCATTGTCGTCATTTTGAAGAAATGCTCTGGGCATTAATCATAAGAGACGATAGCGATAGTCGTGTATCGTTTTAATTGAAATTTAGGATCATAAGAGACGACAATTGTCACTGGGTTGTCAAATTTATGATGACGTATCGTGTATAAAACGATTTCGATTTTAGACCATTTAATCAGAATCATATGAAACGATATCGTGAAATGAGTATCGTTTTATCTATCAAATTTACAAGATATCAAATAAGCAATCGTGAAGTTTAGTAATAAGTTTAATAAATTTTTACAAATAGAAATTTAAGTTTAATTATATTTTTATTATTATATTAATTTAAAATATTGTTTTTATAATGTTAGTTTAGTTTTATTGATGTTTTGAAATAATTTGAAAAAATACACACAAAAAAATATTTCTAATATTATGTAAGAAGTAAAATTAAAAATGTCTTTATATCAAGTTATTTTACATTTCTTTCGTACTTCTAAAGATATTATTGAAATTGTTAACTGTGCCATCCTATGATATAATCTTTACCAACTTGGTGTTAGTCTGAACAGCTAGCAAGAAGTTAGAAAAAAATATGCTAGTTTCAGTACAGGCGGAATTGATGTTGAAATTTGGCCTGAAAATTCTAATTCTTCCAAAATGTATTTAAAAACTTCTTTTGTAACACAGAAACTTTTGATGAACCTAAAATAAAGTAACTTGTTTATTTTTTATAGTACATTTTACGGGGAAATAAATACGCTTTTTTGGGAAGTTCTAAAGGATTGCTCCTATTCCTTAAGTTTTTTCTTACTAATCTTTCATTAATAACTCCCTCCTCCTCATCCTCACTTTCAGAAGATGACGAAAGAAATAACTCAATTGCTGCCATATTTATCACAATTTATAATATTAAACACAAAAAAATCGTTTACACACAAAACAACCTTTTTTTTTACTTAAAAACAATAAACAATAACAATTCTTGAGTGAAAACCGGTAATTTTATATGGTGGGGTTGGTAATAAATTTAATTTTTTAAGTTGGTAATATTATACCAAATTGAAATTTATCCCATTAAAAAACGATAGCAATTCTATCGTCTATCGTTTTTTTTCACGATCGTTTATACTATCGTGTCGTGTTCTTATGATTCATGCCCTGGATCTTTTGTTTTCATTTTTTCAAAAATTTTAATAAAGTACCCATCTGTGTCTCTCTATAGGTTCAGTTCTAAAACCCACGTTCTACGGCTTCCGACAGAAAGAGAATCCAGTGCAATTTTTCCGACCAAGGCTAGAAATGAAACCTCTTCTAAAAACTATTTGTCACTACTATACATTTTTATGTGAAAGGAATTTTTTATTAACTAATAATGGAAAATATATTTACTTATTAAATATTAAGTTAATTAATACATAACTTAAATTAAACTTTAATTAAAATTAATACATAACTTTAATTAAACTTTAATAAGTTTAATAAAATAATTATTACACCATTAATAAAATGAAAGAATATTTAAAGAATATTTTTAATTAGACAAATAATACCATTAATGAAATGAAATAATATTATAGAATTTTTTTTTTGACAATTTTTATATCAACGTACACCTTTGACTATATATACGGACCTATCTTAGGACTTACCTCTCAAACAAGCTCGACGCGACGGACGCAACGAAGACGGATTCAAATGTCGAAAAAAAGTTGAAATGTATAGGAATATATGAAAGTGAGCTGAAATGTATAGGAATATACGCAAGACGCAAAAGTTCGATCGATTTCAACTTTCGACGGACACGTCGGATATAAAATAGGTACTTTTCAAAATTTTTAATTAAAATAAATTTATTTGACATTCCAAAATTTTTTTGAGTGAATTATAAGTTGTGAAAAATTAATTTAAATTATAACTACATAGTTTTGTTTACAAAAAAAATTGTTTATAAACTGTCATTGAAGAATATGTAGTCCGTCTCATCCGTCGAGTTTACTCCATCGAAAATTCTTATGCGTCTATTGTCCGTCTGCTTATTATAAGAGCTGATGAGTGCTTTTTTTACTTGTCAGAAAAACTGAGATTATTAAAGCTTTTTAAAAAGTCGTAGTCAGGATAATTTTAATATGAGGCGAGTTATGTTATCCAACAAAAGTCACCTTGAAAATAAAGAAACTATGAACAACAACGTGACTTCCGTTGATAACATACAAACCCCAAATTTGATGAATAAAGTAAAATTAAGAATTTGATCTAATAAAATAAATCCAATATATAATATTTAAAAGTAATTTTTCGTGAGAAAATATTTAGAAAAATAAATAATTAAGTAATATATAATATTTCACAATTACCTAAAATATCATAAAAAACTTTAAAATAAAGGAAATGATGAAATACTAATTAATATTACATATATTATATATTTAATGCAATTAGAACCTTTTATATTTTTAATGCTGATCAAATATTTTTCGCATCGTGAGAATAATATTTTTTAACTTGAATATTAAATATAATTTTGTAATTTGAATATTGAATATAATTTTGTAATATTAAAAAATATATAATCTAGAATTTAAGATTTGAAAAAGTTAGTCTGAATTTAGAACTTAATCAGTCCACAACGGCTCCAAAGAGATCGTTAAATAAATTTGTTAAAGTATTTTAAATAATATTGTGAACTTGTAAAAATAAGTTATAATAAATAAAAATTTGAATAAAAATAAAAAAATAAATAAATTATTTTTTTTATTTCAAACTTAAAATTAAAATACAAAACTGGCGCAGTCGGTAGGATCCTTTTCCAAAGAATAAGGGTCCAGTGATCGAAAAAAAAAATAAAGTTATATTAAATATAACAATTAGTGAAATCTTTTTTTTTTAAACAAAATCGAAACGCAGTGGTAACTTTAAAAATCAGTAACTACGAAGAAACAAAATTTTGTAATAAAAAATAAGTATATGAAAGAAAGCAGAAAAAATCTATTCGATTTAAATAGAAAAATAAATACAAAAGAAACTAAGATGGAAGAACAAGATATTCAAAACTTGCAACAACTTATGCAACAAATGCAAGAGCAACATAATAGAGAAATAGAGTCATTAAGAAGACAAATTGCACAACCAGAACGAATTTTTCAACTAACACCAGACCAAATTTTAAACAAATTTCAACATCTAAAAACATTTTACGGTAAAGATGATTACAGTCTACCAGAGTTTATTGCAGCCGTCGAAAATGTGGGATCTTTATGCGGAAATAATGCAGCCCTTTTGCAGCATGGACTACAAATGGTAGTAAAAGAAAAAATCCAGGGAACAGCAAAAGTGTGTATTCAACGGCTAGGCGACAACTTAACCTGGGATGCTGTAAAAACAGAATTGAAGACTCAGTTCCGACCACGTAAAAGCTACAAGAAATTGATGGATGAAAGCCGAAATATCAAAGTGAGTAATTTAAGAGAACTTTTTAATATTTTAAGACCAATAAATTATGAATTAAATGAATTGTATGAATACGACGAGAATAAACCAACAAATTATAGTCCAGTGAATAATGATAAAAATTTAGTAGATATAGTTAAAGATATGCTAACCGGTAGTTATCGGATAAATATTAAAATAAATATGACATTAAATGAAGTTTTTAATGTATTTGATGATTTAAGTTTATTAGATGAAAGTGATGTGATTCATTATAATTTTAAAAGAAATTTTAGTAGGGATAGATTTAATAATCCACCTCGTAATAACATTAACCGTGATAATAATAGACAAAATCCGAAAAATAATGGACATGATAATAATTATAGACCATTTTATAATAATTATTCTCAAAATAGGATTTTTAGTCAACCACAAAGTAATTTTAGACAACCATCAGGACAATTTGGACGAAATGATAATTTTAGACAAGATAGAAATTATGTTAATAATAACAATAATAGAACTGGACAGTATAGATCCTTTAATAATGAAAATAGTCGATCAGGTCAGTCTAAGCAGTTTGCTAATAATAATAATAACAATTACAGAAATAACAATTATAATAATAAATCTAATGACGAAACTCCAATGGAAATTGGTAATGTAGACAATTTTGAGAGACAAACAAAATTACCCATAGTAACTCTTACAATCGAAAATACTAAACTTAACTGTTTAATTGACACCGGAGCAGAATCCAGTATAGTCAAAACCAATATTCTCACAAATTACCCAGAAAAAAATCTTCATAAACCAGTAAATTTTTCAACCATTAACGGAATTTCGGTAGTAACAAAAAAATTAGTTTCCCCACTCCCAATAGAATTCAATAGACCGGGTACTATCGCATGGAAAGTAATGGATATGCCAAGTAAAAAATATGACGCTATAATAGGTCAAAACTTTTTAACACCCTTAAAAGCAAAAATTGATTTAGAATATAGATTTGTTCAAATAAACGGCAATAAGATTTATTTCAACAATAATGACCATTATTATATTATAAATGAAATGTGTAATTTAGAGACAAGCCATATTGAAAATTTAGATTTAAAACATTTAAATCTGGAGGAAAAAACTAAAACCATAGAGATCATTAACCAGTACGAAGAATTATTTTATAAAGAAGGAGACGCATTAACATCCACTCATGAAGTACAACATGAAATTATAACAACAACAAACAATCCAATATATTCAAAAATTTACCGTTATCCTCAAATTCATGAACATGAAATAGAAAGACAAATCAAAGAAATGTTAGAGCAAAATATAATAATACATAGTAATTCTCCTTATAACAGCCCCTTATGGATCGTTCCGAAAAAAATTGACAATTCGGGTAAACAAAAATATCGAATAGTAATTGACTACAGAAAACTTAACGAAGTTACAATCAGTGATAAATTCCCAATTCCCAATATAGAAAGTATTCTAGATAAATTAGGAAAAGCACAATATTTCACAACATTAGATTTGGCAAAAGGTTTCCACCAAATTTTGGTAAGTCCTGAGGATAGAAAAAAAACCGCTTTTTCAACTCCATTCGGACATTACGAATACCTTAGGATGCCATTTGGGTTGAAAAACGCCCCTTCAACTTTTCAAAGATTGATGAACTCAGTACTTAGAGATCTTATAAACAAAATTTGTGTAGTTTATCTTGATGATATCTTAATTTTTAGTACATCATTAGAAGAACATATTATTAATATAAAAAAGGTATTTAATAGATTAAGGGAATCTGGTTTGAAAATACAGGTTGACAAATGTAATTTTTTAAGAAAAGAGACGGAATTTTTAGGGCATATTCTGACACCACAAGGTGTTAAACCAAATCCAAATAAAATAAGAATAATCCAACAATTAAAACTACCAACTTCACCAAAACAAATTAAAATGTTTTTGGGTACAACTGGATATTATAGAAAATTTATTAAGGATTATGCAAAAGTTGCTTTTCCAATAACAAAATATTTAAAAAAAGGTATGACTATAAATAAAAATGATCCTAACTATATTAGTGCATTCGAAAAATTAAAAGAAATAATTACAAATCATCCAATATTAAAATATCCAGACTTTAATAAAAAATTTAAATTAGTAACAGATGCAAGTAATTTTGCTATTGGAGCGGTCCTAACACAAGATAACCATCCAATTTGCTATGCATCGAGAACTCTTAACGACCATGAAAAAAATTATTCGACTATTGAGAAAGAACTTTTGGCTATCGTCTGGGGAACAAAATATTTCAGACCTTACTTATTCGATAAAGAATTCGATTTACAAACTGACCATCAACCAATAAAGTGGCTTCATGCTAAATATTCAGGAAAAGACATAAATCCAAGGCTGCAAAGATGGTTAATCTCTTTAGGCGAATATAATATGAAAATTGATTACATAAAAGGCAAAGATAATAAAATTGCCTACTTTTTAAGTAGAATAAACTCTGAGACAAATGAAATAAATTTATTAGAAAACAAAGACATACTAGAAACTGAGAATTTGAGTTTCAATTTAATGTTTGATGATACTAGTGAACAAGATAATATAAAATATAAAACAGACGAGTTAAATACAGTAGATAACTATTTAAAAACTGAAAATTTGAGTTTTATTAACAATAAAAATAATAATAATAATCATATAAATGCTGTTACTAATGAATCTTTAGAAAACGAAACTGCTCACTCTCAAGAAGAAAATTTTAATGATCATATTCCAATATTAGAAACAATAGTAAATCGGTTTAAAACACAGATTATATTAAAAGAAATTAAAGAGAAAGAATTTGAAAATATTTTTAACAATAGAAGAATTTATATCGATAAAAGAGATTTAGAAAATGAAAATGTTAGTGACATACTCAAAAGATATATTAATAAAGGAAAAATAGGAATTTTTTCAGAATTACAGGATCATGAATATAATATAGTGCAGAATATTATTATAAATATCTTCGCAGGAAATGATAGTATACAATTTATTAAATGTAGTTATTTAGCAATAGATATTCAAGATGAGGAAAGATTAAATAAAGAAATTTCATTATTTCATAAAAACGAGTTAGGACATTCTGGTATAATAGCAACATACGAAGGTATAAAATATAAAATTTACAATCCCAAATTAAAAATAACAGTACATAAAATAATAAATAATTGCGATATATGTGCTGCTGGTAAATATGATAGGAAACCAATAAAGAAAAAATTTCACTTAACCGAAACTCCATCAACAACTAATGAAATAATTCATGTCGATACTTATGTTAATACCAAACACTCTTTTATAAATTTCATCGACAAATTTTCAAAACATGTAGTTAGTTTTTATTTAGAAGACCGTAATAGTCAAACAATAATTGAAAAATTAAGGCAATATTTAGCTATGAAAGGTAAAATAAAGAAATTTGTTTTTGATAATGAGTTTAACACAAGAAGTATTAAAGAATTTTGTGTAGAGGAAAAAATTGAATACCATGTCACGAAACCAAATAGCCATACCGGTAACTCTGATATTGAACGTTTTAATAATACAATAACTGAAAGAATTAGAACACTTAATATTGAAGACAAACTTCCAATTAAGATTCAGATGTTAAAAGCAGTTAAATTCTATAATTCTACATTTCATTCAACCATTAAAGCTATACCTATAGATGTTCAAGAACATAAATTAGATCATAAAATAATTAGAGATAGGTTAGAGAATACAAAAATAAAATCTATAAATAAAAGAAATAAAGCAAGAGAAAATTACGAAGAAAAGAGAGAAGAGGGATATATTAAAAACTATAAATCACTTAGACATAAGGAAGAACCCAAATTTAGAAAGCATAAATTGGATAAAATTCACGAAAACAATATTAAAAGACCTTTTAAATTTTCAGCTAACATTAATGCTGGGAATCCTAATCGCAATGATCATACCGAGTCAACAAACCCTAGTAATTGAAAAAATTAATTCAGATTTAGGCTACGCTAAAATTCAAACAGACGAAGTAACAATTGCTAGTAAATTTGACATAATACTACATATAATTTATCCAAATGAAATATTAACAATAATCGACAAATTACAAGAAATAATCAACCCACTAGAATCCGAACAATTAAATAATATAAAACAATTCGCATTACACCAAATAGAAAGTATTAGAAATCAAATAAAGACAATTACTATACATAGACACAGACGAGGATTGATTAACTTAGGTGGTACCGTTTTAAAATGGGTATTCGGAACAATGGACGACAATGACAGAGAGGATATAGAAGGACATTTAAACACTATTGAGGTAAATAATCACCAATTAATTAATAGCATTAATCAACAAATTAAGATCAATGACAATTTTAACAAATCTTTTACACTAATCAAAAATGCAATACAATCAGATCGAAAAAAAATAGTAGACAAACTTAATAATATTGAAAAAAATATCTATACGGACAACTTACTTTTAGAACAAATGATAAAAATAGATTTCATAAAAAAACAAGTAGATAATATACAGGATAATTTTGTATCAGCTAGAGCAGGTATTTTACACCCAAGTATTTTGACTGACGAAGAAATTAGAACATATGATATAGATTCAATTAAATTGACACAAATCAGATTAGGGGTAGCTAGGTATTATAATGAATCTATCATTTTTGCTATAAAAATTCCAACAGAACAAAAGGTATATAATAAAAAACTTTTAATACCAATTTCAAATTTAAATAATAAACAAATAGATCAAGAATTAGAATATATAATTGAAGATAAAAATAAGTCATATTCGTACATAAAAGAAAAAACGTTAAATGAACTTAAAATTAGTAAAAATTGTATTTTTAAAAATAATTGTAAATATATTGTTAATAATGAAGAAGATTATTTCGAAATTGAAGATGATATGTTAATATTAAATAATGTTAAAGAAAGAACATTTAATAGTTCTTGTGATGAAAGAAAACTAATACTTAATGGAAATTATTTTATAAACTTTCAAAATTGTAGTATACAAATTGATAAAATGAAATTTAGCAACAAAGTTACTAAATTTAGAAGTAAATTCATCATTCCAATAGATGTTAATATCATAAATAATACAAAATTAACTTTTGAAGATATAGTTTTAAAACATGAAACATTTTTGAATAAGATACAAGAACTCAAATATCAAAAGTATGTAAACATGGGATTTGGATCAATCTCAGTAATTATATTAATAATGTTATTACTTTTTGTATTTTTGTATTTAAAAAATAAGAATTTTAAAATAAATATATCTACTAGAATTCGGGAGAATCCAAAATCTAATGGGGGAGGAGTTATGTTATCCAACAAAAGTCACCTTGAAAATAAAGAAACTATGAACAACAACGTGACTTCCGTTGATAACATACAAACCCCAAATTTGATGAATAAAGTAAAATTAAGAATTTGATCTAATAAAATAAATCCAATATATAATATTTAAAAGTAATTTTTCGTGAGAAAATATTTAGAAAAATAAATAATTAAGTAATATATAATATTTCACAATTACCTAAAATATCATAAAAAACTTTAAAATAAAGGAAATGATGAAATACTAATTAATATTACATATATTATATATTTAATGCAATTAGAACCTTTTATATTTTTAATGCTGATCAAATTTTTTTCGCATCGTGAGAATAATATTTTTTAACTTGAATATTAAATATAATTTTGTAATTTGAATATTGAATATAATTTTGTAATATTAAAAAATATATAATCTAGAATTTAAGATTTGAAAAAGTTAGTCTGAATTTAGAACTTAATCAGTCCACAACGGCTCCAAAGAGATCGTTAAATAAATTTGTTAAAGTATTTTAAATAATATTGTGAACTTGTAAAAATAAGTTATAATAAATAAAAATTTGAATAAAAATAAAAAAATAAATAAATTATTTTTTTTATTTCAAACTTAAAATTAAAATACAAAACTGGCGCGGTTAGTATTTCTGACTGAATTATTAAAAAATATATTTTTTAGATTTCCTAAGGACACAAAAAATAAAATTAAATGGTTTTCTGCTGTAAATATGTTAGCCGAGGATTATTATTTTATTTTCAAAACTAATCTCAAAAATATTTACAATTTATGGCGGATTTATATTAAAAACTTTGCCGACTTTACATGAATGTAGAAAGTGATGTGTAATTTTTAATGAACAAATTAATAAGTGCGACAGGAACCGCAATATTTCATTTGCAAGGGATATTTTTCTTTGCAAGGGATAATTTTTTATTTTGCAAGGAATATTTTTTTCTTGCAAGGGATATTTTTTCTTGCAAGGGATATTTTTCATTTGCAATACTTCGGAAAGTATATTTTTTAAAAACCAGGGATAAACTTTTTAGCGTGGCAATTCGGTTTTCTGGATTTAATAAAAGTATTGCCATTTTAAATAAAAAACAATATTAAAAAAAATGGAGAACGAAAATGATATGCACGATTACAATGATTATGAAAATTATGAGTATGTGGATGAACAAGAAACTCAATTAAATAACTATATAAAAAATAAAAAATGTTTGTATATAAAAAATGTTTGCTTTGTTTATATTTTATATTTGAACATATGACGTAATCCATATGACTATTGTCAAATGAAATATTTCCCTGTCAAAAAAAAAAAATCCCTATCAAAAAATATCAGCAGCGATCTATTTTTTTCTAATGTAAAATATAATAAACTATCTCTTTCTAAATCTATGCATAACCAGCAAATTATTTCAATATAAATCCGGCATTATTCAAATCTATCATTTGGTATATTAAATATGTATAAAAAAAAACTTTTCTTAAATAAAAAGAGCTTTTATACAATGGCTGCAGTTTCTAAAGCCGTCACTACAAAAAAACGTCTCTTTTCCCCCCACAAAAAACGGCGACACGATTTTATCGATATATATGCAACGATATAGAATATATGGATGGAGCCTAAAGATAAAAAATTGAAGCCACGCCGGGTATAGTCGTCTCGCTTTTTTGCTACCAACCTGTCAAAATTTAAAAATTTGTAATAAGCGACGGACTAGGTTTTTATTTTAATCCGGGCCTATGGAATTATGGAATTATTTATATATAATAATTCAATATGTAAAAATTTTTGCAAAAAGTAAATAAAAAATACTGAATATTATTTGTAGAAAAATATTAAAATGCGTTTTCCTTCTTGATATTTAAATTATAACAAAATAACTACAGATGCATCAAATATGTCTTTTACCTCCAGCAACAAAAAATAAAAATAAAATTGAAATTAAAGGTTAATAAAAAGAGTTAAGCGAAAACAAGAACTACTAATATTCCTCATAACAAAGTAGTAAAATTTAATTTACATAAATATATTTACATAGAAAAATATAAAATAATTATATCTTGCAAACACAGACTGCAGATGTACTTCATTATCTGCCGATGTAATCATATTTATGAAGCATGAACAATAGGAAATATTGAAATAATTACAGTATTTTAAAATTTTATTTAATTATTCATATTTGACTTTATAAAAATTAATAGACTAAATAAAAAAGAACCGACCCTGGTATAAAAATTATCAGCTGATATTTTGACAAGAAATTTCGTCGGATGAGTTTTGAAAAGATCGTTGGACATCAACTCAGTTTCGACTAAAATTTATCTAATTATCAGAAAAAGAGTGCACACAGTAATTTAATTTTCATTTTTACGATTAGTAAAAACTTTTTATCAGATTTAATTATGCTCCTATCCATATATTCAAGTACCTAATTCAATAGTCAATAAATATGAAAATGGCATATGAGGTTTTTAAGAATTCGGTAGATGATTTGATTTTGACAGGTTGGTTAGCAGAAGAAAAGGAAGTAATTTTTTCACGGCTTCATAAACATTTTTTTTGATATATGGAATTTACTATGAGTTAAAAAGAGATGGAACATTTATGCTCCCTCCATATATTCTAATTCGTTGGATATATGTACCGACCATAGCAGAAATTTCCTTCCGTCGAAAAAACTCCTTTCTTTTGTATGGAGTTTTGTATGGAGTTTTTTGCGTTGTATGGTGTCTAAAAAAAGAAATGTATACCTGATTTCTTTTTCCTGTATGTAGTAGTGAGCTTTGACAATTCAGACATTTTACACTTTAAATTGTAAAACTAAATAAATAAATAAAATATTAATAAAAATGGAACCGGACACAAATAGTTTTGTAATAGCCTCTTATGACAGAGACATTTATTATGATATTTGTGCAAACAAGTGAAATTATTTTTAAAAATGACGTTGTCAGAAAAAGCCACGATGCTTCCGGCATCTGTTGTGATCACAAAAAAGCCATGCGACTTCTCATTATAGATGGCGCTTATCAAAATTTATATGAAAAGGAAATTTCCAAAAACTTATGGTGGTGTGTGTAAATTTCTGCTCTGGTCACACAAAACCTACACTATTTTACAAGCCGGGAAATGAGATCTCACACTAACACATGCGCGCAAAATTTAGTCAGACTTTTTTACAAATTTTTTATATGTTGATATGAAAATTTTGTATTGAAATGAATTGAAAACTCTCGTTTTTTATATTTTATAACAAATATATATCTTTTTTATTTACAATTTTGTTTAAGAATATTATAATAATTATAAAATATAATAATAATAAAGAAAATTTAAATTTTGTTGTAATTCATTATTGTTTGAAACTCATGTTGTAATGCAGGAATTCTTATGCCACGTCACATCACATCGCGTGTACATAAAAAATAAAATAATATTAATAATATATAACAAAAAATTATAATTATTAATAATTATAATTATAATACTGATATTTCAGTTTAAAATAAAAAATTAGCTAAAAAATTAATAACAAAATTAATAGGAACATTTCATTTCATATATTGCATATATTATATATTTATTTTTTATATAGTAAAAATAAATATATAACCAATAATTTTTAAAAATAATAGCAAAATAAAAGGAACATTTAGTTTCTACATGCTAACTAATAACTACATAAAAAATAAAAATAAGAATAACAAGTGACTTTTCAGTCACATATATCAAAAAAGCAATAATAAAATTAAAAGCGATATTTCAGTCTTATAATTATTAAATTAAAATGCTTACGCTTTAATTATTATTTTTAATTATTTTTAATATAATATTATTATAGTTTTTTTTTTATTAATTAATTAATTTTAACTTGGATGGATTAACATTAATTATATATATATATATATATTTTTACAAATAATTATAAATTCGACAACTAGGAGAAAAGCCGATGTAAATATACATATATTTATCAATTACAAAAAAAAAAACAATTATGTAGCGACCATAGCAGAAATTTCCTTCCGTCGAAAAAACTCCTTTCCTTTTTTGACATGTATGTTTTGTATGGAGTTTTTTGCGTTGTATGGTGTCTAAAAAAAGAAATGTATACCTGATTTCTTTTTCCTGTATGTAGTAGTGAGCTTTGACAATTCAGACATTTTACAATTTAAATTGTAAAACTAAATAAATAAATAAAATATTAATAAAAATGGAATCGGACACAAATAGTTTTGTAATAGCCTCTTATAACAGAGACATTTATTATGATATTTGTGCAAACAAAGTGAAATTATTTTTAAAAATGACGTTGTCAGAAAAAGCCACGATGCTTCCGGCATCTGTTGTGATCTCAAAAAAGCCATGCGACTTCTCATTATAGATGGCGCTTATCAAAATTTATATGAAAAGGAAATTTCCAAAACTTATGGTGGTGTGTGTAAATTTCTGCTCTGGTCACAGCATGAGAGTTAATTTTTAGGAATTGTTTTTTTTTTGTGTATTTTTACAAAAAAATATGTAATTTTATAATTATGTATAGTATAATATGAATCAACAAAACATACAAATTACAAATTGAATATTAGTTTTTTTTTTAATATAATATAATATTTTAATTTAAATTTTCGTACTTTATTTGGTTATCTATATGTTAATATAATTTCTTCTCCCTAAATAAGCGCCAAATAATTATAATAATAATATTTACTGTTTTTTTTTTTAATTTTACAAATTTAATTTTTTTTAATCAATTTTATAATAACAGTCTTTTTCATTCTGAGGTTTTATTTTCTTTTAGAAATCTAGTTTGTATTTTATTATTTATTATTGTTCATTATTATTGTACATCGGCAGGTTTATGTTCAATAAGTGCACGAACTGTACCAGTATCAGCAGGTAAATCAAATTTTCGTCAAATTAATGATTTATCTTTGTTGCGTTCATTAGTGGGCAGGCAATCAGATCTACAAATAGCACGAATCCACTTTAAATTTAATTCCTTATCTTTAGGAAATCCAAAAGTAGGAATTGATGGTGCAGAAGGAACATAATTTGATCTACAACCCTGCACCACACAATGTCTCGGCATTATAAAATCCAACAAAAAGCTTATAAGTAAAAAAAATTGCACTTAATTATGTACACCTATATGTAATTTAAATTGCTTTTAGCACACTTATTTATTATTAAAAATTAAATTATTATTAAAAACTATTAAAGTATATAGTTTATTTTTATTTACAAAAAAAAAAAATATTTTTTAGGTTAGAATTTGTGGTAATTTTTATCACATAAATTACACTAGAAATACACAATGCCCGCACAATTTATTTAGATTAATTTAATCTATTATTATTTAATAACACTTTTAACTACTTTTAGGTTTTTAATAATTATTATTTACCTATTATATTTAACTTTTCTTCCGAACATTCAGCGCTTGGTATTACCGGCATTTAATTTTGACGTATAATATTATAATTTCTGTGACTACAAATTTTTGCGCATGTATTGTAATGACACGGCTTTTAGTAGTGTAGGTTTCGGGTCACAGCAAAAATTTTTCCATTGTGGTTTACAAAAAGTCTATGCGTCGCTTTTGACTTTATAACGCAGCAAATTTCGAAATGTCAAACAAGATGCGACAATTTGCCGCTTCATTCTGGTTCAGCTATAAAAGTCTGCGAATTTTGATTTGGAGATCCGTGCGAATATAGTACTAAAAATTCCGACTAGGTAGGAAAATTTGGTGAGTGGGTAAGAAACTAGAGTGAGGCTGAGGCTGAGTAGTGTGTAGTGTAGCTCGTAGCTCGGTATCTAGTGAGCGCTAGTTAATCGAAAAAAAATATTTATGGCTTTTGTTGTGTTGTGTTGCTCATTTCGTAAATTTATTAATTATATATTTATAAAAATTCTGAATAAAATATTGTTTAAATTAATGTAAATTTAAATTCATGGTTATTGAATATGTCGTCAAGGAGCTCTATTAGTATGTAAGATATGAATGGATAAGTTAATAGAATATTGTATAGTTTTGAGGTTACCAACATTAAATATAAATAATTTCATACATTCTAGTCGGGAAAAAGATCGTGATCGAAGACGCAGAACCCGTTCCAGGTCTCCAGGAGATAAAAGGAAACGAGATGAACGTAGAGATAGGTCTCGAGAAGACAGAAAACGTGATGAAAAGAAAAGGAGAAGATCTCGATCCCGTTCTCGATCGAGAGAAAAGAAACAGTAACTATTTCTAATTTATTTCTTAAAGATTATATATACATATAGATATTTTTACATAGTCGCGATTGTAGGCGATCCAGATCTCGTGACCGCGAAATTCGTCGTGAACATTCAAAATCACGTGACAAGGAAATTTCTCGTGGTGAAAATTTTTTAGAAAAAAATATTAAAGAGGATTTTAAACCAGAAAAGTTAGATGTATCGGATGGGGAAGTTGACAAAGAGGAAGAACAAAAACGCCTTGAATTGGAAATGCAAAAGCGTAGAGAACGTATAGAACGTTGGCGTGCTGAAAGAAAATTAAAAGAATTGGAAAATAATAAAAAAGAAAATGTTCGTATTCAGTTACCATTTTCTGTGAAAAAGTGGAGTTTAGAAGATGATTCTGAAGATGAAGAAAACGAAAAAAAAAATACAGTAGCTAGTGGTATAGAAGCAACAACAGGATCTTCAACAGTAATTAAAGTTGGTGATCCACTAAAAAATGAAGAAATAAAACAAGAAATAGATAAAATAGTGACCACAACATTGTATCCAATTGTTGAAATAATTGACGATGAGGAAGAAATTGATCCCCTTGATGCTTTTATGGAGAATATAAATAAAGAAGTAAAAAGAGTTAATCAATTTTCAAATCCACCTCATAGCAACAACAATACTATTTCCAGTAATGATAATAAAATGGTAAGCAATAGCAATCAAAAAGGTGTAATGATTGTTACTGGAATTGCTAAGAAAAATACTGAACGAAATAAAGGTGATCTGATGGAACAAAATCAAGATGGTTTAGAATATTCTAGTGAAGAAGAACTAGAGGATATTAAAGATGCAGCTGTTAATTTGGCCAATAAACATAAAAAAGAATTGGCTAAAATTAATCATTCCGAAATGAACTATGCAACATTTCGAAAAGATTTCTATGTCGAAATACCAGAATTGGCGAAAATGACGCAAGATGAAGTTGAAAAATATCGTGTTGAATTAGAAGGTATCCAAGTCAAGGGTAAGGGGTGTCCAAAACCAATTAAGGTAAATCTTTTTTAATTTATATCATAATGTGACCTGTATAGATATGAAGAAATAAATAAATACTTGCTACGTATGATTTTTACATTTACTTAGACAACTCATTCAACTAATACTAA
The DNA here is from genome assembly GCA_963920725.1 of Rhamphomyia laevipes. Taxonomy (NCBI): domain Eukaryota; kingdom Metazoa; phylum Arthropoda; class Insecta; order Diptera; family Empididae; genus Rhamphomyia; species Rhamphomyia laevipes. The sequence continues at coordinate 111,378,474 of OY987255.1, forward strand.
GTACTTATAATAAAAACATATATATAAGGTACCCAAGATATCCACAGAGAACAATATTTTTTTTTTTAATTTTAAATTTTAAATAAATTTAAATTGACTCATGAAGACTATTGAAATGAAAATCAAAATTTATTGTTATTCCTAAAAAATGCACTCTAGACTAGAAAATACAATTATAAAGAGACGATAGAGAAGAAAACGCAAAAAATAATTGAAACAGTAATGTAAGTACAAAATATCTGCAGTTTTTAACATTATATTACACACTTTCTGAGAATGAATCATATTCATATGAATATGAAATATGAGTTTACTGTTTTCTTGTATTTTCTTTGCTATCGTCTTCTATCTCTAAATCCAGTGCATCTTTTAGGAAAAAATAAATATTGAGAGCTTTAATAGCCTTGAGGTAATCTAAATTTATTTAAAATCGAAAAAAAACTTTATGCTAAAATTATTTAGATATAAATTATATACATATAATGTATATTTATATTTCAGAATTGGGCTCATTGTGGTGTATCCAAAAAGGAAATGGATGTTTTAATTAAAAAGCTTTCGTTTGAAAAACCAACACCAATTCAGTGTCAAGCTATACCGGCAATTATGTCTGGTAGGGATTTAATTGGTATTGCTAAAACAGGTAGTGGCAAAACATTAGCATTTATATTACCAATGTTTAGGCATATCCTTGACCAGCCACCAATTGAAGATGGTGATGGTCCTATAGCTATAATTATGACGCCAACACGTGAACTTTGTATGCAAATTGGTAAAGATATTCGACGATTTTCAAAGTATCTTGGTTTGCGGCCAGTATGTGTATATGGCGGTACTGGAATTTCTGAACAAATTGCCGAACTTAAACGTGGTTCCGAAATAATCATATGTACGCCAGGTCGAATGATTGATATGTTGGCGGCAAATTCTGGTCGAGTAACAAATTTACGCCGTGTTACATATATTGTTTTGGATGAAGCAGATCGAATGTTTGATATGGGATTTGAGCCACAAGTAATGAGAATTATTGATAATGTACGACCAGACCGGCAGACGGTTATGTTTAGTGCAACATTTCCTCGGCAAATGGAAGCACTAGCAAGGAGAATTTTGAAAAAACCAATTGAAGTAATTGTTGGTGGACGTTCTGTAGTTTGTAAAGAAGTGGAACAGAATATTGCCATTTTAGAAGATGATGCAAAATTTTTTAAATTACTAGAATTACTTGGACAATTTCAAGAACATGGTAGTATTATTGTATTTGTAGATAAACAAGAGAATGCAGATGCTTTATTGAAAGATCTGATGAAAGCTTCGTATCCTTGTATGAGTTTACACGGTGGTATCGATCAGTTTGATCGTGATTCCACAATTATTGATTTTAAATCAGGTAAAGTACGATTATTAATTGCAACATCAGTGGCTGCACGTGGGTTAGATGTTAAAGATTTGATATTGGTGATAAATTATGATTGTCCAAACCATTATGAGGATTATGTCCACCGCTGTGGACGAACTGGACGTGCCGGTAAAAAAGGATATGCATGGACATTTTTAACAACAGATCAAGGTCGTTATGCGGGTGAAATTATACGTGCATTAGAGCTTTCTAATGTAGATGTACCTGGCGCATTACAAGATATTTGGGATATTTATAAAGCTCTACAGGAAGCTGAGGGTAAAAAAGTTCATACTGGCGGTGGATTTAGCGGGAAAGGTTATAAATTTGATGAACAGGAAGCAAATGCAGCTAAAGAAAGTAAAAAATTACAAAAAGCTGCTCTGGGATTAGGTGATTCAGATGACGACGAAGATATTGAAAATGATATTGATCAGCAAATAGAAAATTTATTTGCTGCAAAAAGAAATGTAAAAGAAACCTCTGTCATACAAACAAATATTACAACTTCGAATTTTATTTTAACCCCAGCAATAACATTAATAAATTCAACTACATTAACTACTACTGGAAATGTAAACCCAATATTTACAGTAAATTCGGGTTTTACACCTGCTGCGTCAGCAGATAAATTGGAAATGGCAAAAAGATTAGCTTTACGTATAAATGCTGCTAAAAATTTGGGACTTGAATCCAAGGGTGTTACACAGCAAACAGCAGAGGCAATCTTCAAAGGTGCACCACAAGTCCCTGCTTTAATAACGGTAATACATAAAAAAATAAAAATGTGTATTTTATTGCAAATATTATTTTTAGGCCCGAACAGTTGTAGAACAATTAGCTGCCAAATTAAATAATAAATTGAATTATCAACCTAAAGAAGATGAAGATGGTTTAATATCGGGTCAACCAACGGTATTTAATAAATATGAGGAAGAATTAGAAATAAATGACTTCCCACAGCAAGCTAGATGGAAAGTAACATCTAAAGAAGCCCTAGCTCAAATTTCTGAATATTCAGAAGCTGGACTTACAGTACGGGGTACATTTGTACCACAAGGTAAAAGCCCTCCTGAAGGTGAACGTAAATTATACTTAGCAATTGAAAGTTGTAGTGAACTTTCAGTTCAAAAGGCTAAGCGTGAAATAACACGATTAATTAAAGAAGAATTGTTAAAATTAAGTTCAGCTCATCATGTTTTCAATAAAGGACGTTATAAAGTTATTTAAATTTAAAAGAAATATTTATATTTTACCAGTAACCTTTAATTTGATTTATATTTTAAACAACATTTCATAGTACAGAAACTGAATTATGTAAATAAAAATATTGTTAAATTACTATAAACTCCTTCTGGAAGCTAATATATTATTTACCGTCTTTTTTTATAAAATATCGATAAAATAATTGAATTAATTCGAATAGGTACAAGAGGTTAAAATTATTAAATTATTTATAAATAAAAAATGATTACTTTAATTATATTAAAGTACTTTATTTAAAAACTGAAATTTTTCTTGTATTAAAATAGCAGAATTAACTAAACTTATGTTAAAATAATTCTTGCAGATAAATTTCTGATAAGTTCCAAACATAATATTACTTTTTTATTTTTATTTTTTTATATTAACAATCTGGTTTTTATTTACATATATCAAAACAATGTTTTTTTAAAGGTCAATTTGGTCAGAATAACGATTGCATGTGAAATAAATAAATGATTTTTAAAAGATTGAATTTGTTTTGCATGGAAACAGCTTAAATACATAAAAATGCCTCCAATAACCTGAAAATTTCAGTTAGACCAACACAGATTACGGAATGTTTTTCATATAAATTGACTGATAAACAATAACACCATTGGATCCCCGGATTTTATTTAATAAGAACATGAATAAATATGAAATTTTCTATTATTTTTTTTGTATGTTTGGCCCTCGCGGGAGCAGAATTTTTCACTTCATGGACTAATATAAAAGTTATTAAGTAAAAATTCCAAAGTGCACGTAAAAACAACTAACATTTATGTTAAAATATTATATTTAAATTCAGCCGACAAGACAAACAAAACAGAAATTCTTTTTGGAAATTTTACGCAATGTCCATGAACCACTTATGTTCGAGAATACTTGAAAGATTCTAATTCACAGGTAATGTAATGGACAAATCGGCATATACGGTATACAATTAAGAATATATTATAGCCACTATTTTTAAATAAACTAAAACCTATACTATAATAGACAACAAAAAACTTCTCCCCAGTCAATTCGGCTTCAGACAATAATCTGCAAGAAGCCACAAATAAACTCCAAGTAAGTAGCGAACAATAATATTTATGGAATATAAAAATAAATGCATCGAAATCCTCACATTAACTTTACGTACAAAAAAATAATTAGTAATCGAGTATCTATCCAATCCTAATCAGTCTTAGACAAGCACCACCTTCTTGTTGCCAAGAAAATGGGGCCCACGACGAAACCTACACTACTAAAAGCCGTGTCATTACAATACATGCGCAAAAATTTGTAGTCACAGAAATTATAATATTATACGTCAAAATTAAATGCCGGTAATACCAAGCGCTGAATGTTCGGAAGAAAAGTTAAATATAATAGGTAAATAATAATTATTAAAAACCTAAAAGTAGTTAAAAGTGTTATTAAATAATAATAGATTAAATTAATCTAAAAAAATTGTGCGGGCATTGTGTATTTCTAGTGTAATTTATGTGATAAAAATTACCACAAATTCTAACCTAAAAAATATTTTTTTTTTTTGTAAATAAAAATAAACTATATACTTTAATAGTTTTTAATAATAATTTAATTTTTAATAATAAATAAGTGTGCTAAAAGCAATTTAAATTACATATAGGTGTACATAATTAAGTGCAATTTTTTTTACTTATAAGCTTTTTGTTGGATTTTATAATGCCGAGACATTGTGTGGTGCAGGGTTGTAGATCAAATTATGTTCCTTCTGCACCATCAATTCCTACTTTTGGATTTCCTAAAGATAAGGAATTAAATTTAAAGTGGATTCGTGCTATTTGTAGATCTGATTGCCTGCCCACTAATGAACGCAACAAAGATAAATCATTAATTTGACGAAAATTTGATTTACCTGCTGATACTGGTACAGTTCGTGCACTTATTGAACATAAACCTGCCGATGTACAATAATAATGAACAATAATAAATAATAAAATACAAACTAGATTTCTAAAAGAAAATAAAACCTCAGAATGAAAAAGACTGTTATTATAAAATTGATTAAAAAAAATTAAATTTGTAAAATTAAAAAAAAAAACAGTAAATATTATTATTATAATTATTTGGCGCTTATTTAGGGAGAAGAAATTATATTAACATATAGATAACCAAATAAAGTACGAAAATTTAAATTAAAATATTATATTATATTAAAAAAAAAACTAATATTCAATTTGTAATTTGTATGTTTTGTTGATTCATATTATACTATACATAATTATAAAATTACATATTTTTTTGTAAAAATACACAAAAAAAAAACAATTCCTAAAAATTAACTCTCATGCTGTGACCAGAGCAGAAATTTACACACACCACCATAAGTTTTGGAAATTTCCTTTTCATATAAATTTTGATAAGCGCCATCTATAATGAGAAGTCGCATGGCTTTTTTGAGATCACAACAGATGCCGGAAGCATCGTGGCTTTTTCTGACAACGTCATTTTTAAAAATAATTTCACTTTGTTTGCACAAATATCATAATAAATGTCTCTGTTATAAGAGGCTATTACAAAACTATTTGTGTCCGATTCCATTTTTATTAATATTTTATTTATTTATTTAGTTTTACAATTTAAATTGTAAAATGTCTGAATTGTCAAAGCTCACTACTACATACAGGAAAAAAAAACAGGTATACATTTCTTTTTTTAGACACCATACAACGCAAAAAACTCCATACAAAACATACATGTCAAAAAAGGAAAGGAGTTTTTTCGACGGAAGGAAATTTCTGCTATGGTCGCTACATAATTGTTTTTTTTTTGTAATTGATAAATATATGTATATTTACATCGGCTTTTCTCCTAGTTGTCGAATTTATAATTATTTGTAAAAAAAAAAATATATATATATAATTAATGTTAATCCATCCAAGTTAAAATTAATTAATTAATAAAAAAAAAACTATAATAATATTATATTAAAAATAATTAAAAATAATAATTAAAGCGTAAGCATTTTAATTTAATAATTATAAGACTGAAATATCGCTTTTAATTTTATTATTGCTTTTTTTTATTTTGTTAATGCCTTTTTGATATATGTGACTGAAAAGTCACTTGTTATTCTTATTTTTATTTTTTATGTAGTTATTAGTTAGCATGTAGAAACTAAATGTTCCTTTTATTTTGCTATTATTTTTAAAAATTATTGGTTATATATTTATTTTTACTATATAAAAAATAAATATATAATATATGCAATATATGAAATGAAATGTTCCTATTAATTTTGTTATTAATTTTTTAGCTAATTTTTTATTTTAAACTGAAATATCAGTATTATAATTATAATTATTAATAATTATAATTTTTTGTTATATTATTAATATTATTTTATTTTTTATGTACACGCGATGTGATGTGACGTGGCATAAGAATTCCTGCATTACAACATGAGTTCCAAACAATAATGAATTACAACAAAATTTAAATTTTCTTTATTATTATTATATTTTATAATTATTATAATATTCTTAAACAAAATTGTAAATAAAAAAGATATATATTTGTTATAAAATATAAAAAACGAGAGTTTTCAATTCATTTCAATACAAAATTTTCATATCAACATATAAAAAATTTGTAAAAAAGTCTGACTAAATTTTGCGCGCATGTGTTAGTGTGAGATCTCATTTCCCGGCTTGTAAAATAGTGTAGGTTTTGGGGTGCACGTTTAAAAAAATTTTAAAGCAAAGAAAAAGCGCTTTATTTGGATTTTATTTGTTCAGCTTTAATATGAAAGCAAATTTTAAATTTTTTTTACGGTGGAACATATTATTACAAGTATATACCTGTGCATATTTAACATTTGTACAGAAAAATTCGGGAAAATTATTTATTATTGACGTTATTCAATTGTAAATCGAAATTTTAATTGGTGGAATTTTTTAATTAAATTATCGGGCAAATAACAAAGTTTTTCTTCAGAAACGGTGTAATAAGTGTTTGAAAATCATAAAAATAAATATAAAATTATTTTTTCATACAGCTTTTTATTCAAATTCAGATATTTTTAGTTAATTTACAAATTAATTTTTCGTTTGTTATTGGGCTTTTTATCAAACGCCGATATTATTGTACCAGCGATCTGAATTTTTAATTCTTCGTGGTAAAATTATTTAGAAAAAATTAATTTTTAAATATAAATATTGTTTATTAAGTTGCCGTGTTCTTTTTCTATTTTCAAATTTTGTGTTTACGCCACATATTGCCGGTAATTTGGTGTGCTTTTTGAAATATTTTTTAGTGGTCAATAATAATAATTTTTTTTTCGAATTTCACAGTAAAAATTGTTTTGTTTGATTTAAATATTTTTTTTCTTGGTTGTTAGATATTACAATTTAACATAACTTTTTCTTTTGCTGAAAATTATATTTAAACAAGTAGTGCAAAATGGAGGAATACCATACATTCTTAATTGCATTCACTACCTTTCAAGATATTTCAAGCCATATTCCCACAGATTTAAGCCTATTGTCACACGGGACTCTGTTAGCTAAAAAATCAATAATTTCCAAAGATTGGGATGACTTACGATCATCATACCAATTATTTCAAAGGGCAGCAATGCTCACGACGATTCAAGCCGAACCAAAACTTGAAACTTGGAAATCCGAAGCCAAGAAAAAGTTCTATACGGCTCAAGATTCATTTATGAAATTTTTAGCTAACGTTGAGGATCAAATCTTAAATGCAACAATAAAAAGCGAACCCAATTCACCAGGTGCTTCTACAAATCCGAATATCAGTAATTCGGACCAAATTAGAGTACCGCCAATTGATATTGATGATTTTTACGGTACATACGAGACTTGGCCCTCATTTAGGGATATGTTTTCAGCAATTTTCATAAAGTCGTCAAATCTGTCAGATGTTCAAAAACTACATCATCTGCGCAGAAAAACAAAACATGACGCAGCTCGAATAGTTCACAAATTCCCAGTCGAATCAAAAAAAAATTCATTAGCCTGGAAATCTTTAGAGCAGCAATATGAAAATAAAAGGATATTAGTCAATCTGCATATAAAAAGTTTACTTGACCTATCGCCTATCTCCTCAGAATCTATTTCAACGTTAAAAAACCTATACGAAACTGTTAATGATGCGTTAGCAGCGCTATCATCTTACGATATAGAAATTTCCCATTGGGACCCGTTAATTGTTTACTTAGTTTCGCAGAATTTACCTGTGGAAACAAGGGGTCTTTTCGAACAAACTCTTTCTAATCACCGAGAAATCCCCTCCTGGTCCTCGCTCGAAAAATATCTCAAATCTCGGGTACTCACCATAGAAGCTATAGGCGAAGCAAAAAATAAACCCAAACAAATAGTTAACCAAAAAAGCGGTAAACAAAACACGGTTCAAATTTTCGCTACTAATACTAAATATAAGTACGAATGTTCCGTCTGTAAAGGGAAACATTCCATCAGGCAATGCCCCAAGTTCCTTGATAAATCGATTCAAGAATGCCAAAAAATAGTTCGCCTAAAAAATCTATGCATTAATTGCCTTGCAACGTCGCATCAACTTAATACTTGCCCAAGCAGATTTAACTGTAACGATTGTGGCAAACGTCACAACACGTTGCTACATATGCAAGCCGTGAAAGCAAGACAATTGCCGCAATCGCAGCCCAAATTGTCGCCAAACGCTCCCAGCTTTACCGCAGGGAATACACATGAAAATCCCGTAGCAAACACAACTGCGCATTCATATCATACTGCTGGCCAACCCCACGCCAGTGATGAACCCCACAAATCCGTTATTCTAGCTACGGCTATCGTAAAAATTGTTAGTAATAACAACACGCATATCGTTAGAGCTCTTATAGATCCCGGATCAGAAGCGACATTCTTAGCGGAATCTGCTCTTCAACGATTACGGATTCCATCAAGTTCCTCCGTTACGCGAATCGTAGGAATAAATTCGGCACAAGGTGGAATATCGCAAAAGATCAGTGCTTTTGTAATCTCGTCATTAATCGACTCAAACGTACAAATATCCGTCAATGCACTCGTACTTCCTAAACTTACAGGAATGTTACCAAAGCAGCCAATTGACAAGTCCTCCTTACAAGAGATAAACTGTCTACAATTGGCTGATCACTCTCTCAACCATCCGAGTAATATAGAACTTATTATCGGCGCTGATCTTTATTCTCAGATACTTCTAGATGGGGTCAAAAAATACAATTCTTTCGTGGCGCAAAAATCAGTTTTTGGATGGTTAGTATCAGGTGTATCCCACAGCCCTATTAAATCCTCTTTCTTTAACGGTCTACAATTGGACAAACAAATCGAAAAATTCTGGGAGGATGAGGAAGTGTCCGATTCAAAATTCCTATCCCGGGAGGATCACTATTGTGAAAGACTTTATCGAGAAACTACCATTAGGAACGCGGACGGCCGCTACACCGTTCAACTCCCGTTTAAAGATAATTTTCCAGCCTACATTTTTTTAGGGTCCTCTAGGAACATCGCTCTTAGACAATATTTCAGTTCCGAAAAATCTCTGCAAAAAAAACCGGAATTGAAAAGGATGTACTCTGACGTTTTAAACGAGTATATCACCCTGGGTCACATGTCCCCGGTTTCGCCGCATGAAAGCACCCACCTTGATCATCCGTATAAATTCCAAAGCTATTATCTACCCCATCATGGAGTAATAAAGCCGGAAAGCTTAACAACCAAGCTCCGGGTTGTCTTTAATGCTTCCTCCTCGACAGTAAATAGTTTCAGCTTGAATGACGTACTGTATGCAGGCCCCACTCTCCAGCAAGATTTGATGCTCCTCATTCTGCGATGGAGAAAATATCCATATGTCTATAGTGCGGACATCATGAAGATGTATCGCCAAATTTGGATCCATCCCAGTCAGGTCAATTATCAGCGTATATTATATCGGAAAACCCCCACGGATTCGATAAAAGACTATAGCTTGAAAACCGTAACCTTCGGCGTTAATTGCGCCCCCTATCTGGCGATTCGCACGCTTCATCAGTTAGCCGATGATGAAGCGCACAACTATCCTTTGGCGGCGCCCATATTAAAAAGAGATTTCTATGTCGATGACGTCCTGTCGGGCGGGTACGATATCCCCTCTCTGATTAGTGTGCAGCAACAGCTCATAGATCTTCTCAGGTCTGGAGGGTTTATCCTTAAAAAATGGTCTGCTAACCATGCCGATCTTCTGCAGCATATCCCGGTTGAAGATCGAATCGCCGCGGACATGCTCCCCATTAATGATGATCATATCATCAAAGCGTTAGGTATTTATTGGAGGGTAAAGAATGATGTTTTCACCTTTACGTTCCAGAAATTTACTAATAACCCGCCATACACCAAGCGGAAAATCTTCTCCAACATTGCTAGATTGTTTGACCCTGCGGGTTGGTTGTCCCCGGTAGTAATCCTAGCTAAGATCCTATTACAAAACATCTGGAAGGACAAAACGGATTGGGATTCCGTCGTCGACCCAATTCGTCAAGCCGAATGGCAAGCTTTCTACGCCGATTTACATAATATTGCTCATATAACCATCCCCCGGTGGCTTAACTATCGACCAACATGCGATGCTCAGTTCCACGGTTTTTGTGACGCCTCCCAGTCTGCAATCGCAGCGGCGGTTTATCTCCGGATCACCGACGCGGACGGCAATGTCTCGGTTCATTTGGTCTCGTCCAAGACCAAGGTAGCTCCGGTGAAAACCATTTCAATCCCTCGGCTGGAGTTAAACGGTGCGGTTCTCCTAGCAAAACTGCTCAAGTCCATAATAACCGGGTTGGAGCTCGACACCTCCACCTTTGTATTGTGGACCGATTCCGCGATCGTTCTAGCCTGGCTGAAGCAGTCCCCCTCCAAATGGAAAACCTTTATTGCCAACCGGGTGACTAAAGTGCTGAATGCAGTGGGAGAGGTGCAGTGGCGCCATGTTCGATCGGAAGATAACCCAGCCGACATTGCTTCCCGTGGAATGCCGGCTTTAGCTCTCAAGTCTAATACGTTATGGTGGTATGGCCCTGATTGGTTGCGCTATCCAGCCGATCGCTGGCCGCAATGGGAACTGCGGGTAACTAAACCGGATCTCGAAGAAGCCCCGACCCGAGCCTTCGCCACTCATGTATCTCACGGGACCGACACTAGCGGCGACACTTTATTGACGCGCTTCTCCACGTACTCACGCGCTCTGAAAGTAATCGCATATATATTTCGTTTTCATCACAACTGTCTGTCTCGGAAGCGAGGTACGCCTCGCTTCGATACGGAAATATTAAGTCTACAGGAACTAAATACCAGTAAGCTTTGTTTGATTCGACTAACACAGCTCACGCATTATCCCGCGGAATATAAACAACTCCAAGCTCATCTTCCCGTCGCTCAACGAAGTTCTCTGTTAGCTTTAAATCCCTTCTTAGATGCTCAGGGTAATAAATAATTAGTAATCGAGTATCTATCCAATCCTAATCAGTCTTAGACAAGCACCACCTTCTTGTTGCCAAGAAAATGGGGCCCACGACGAAACCTACACTACTAAAAGCCGTGTCATTACAATACATGCGCAAAAATTTGTAGTCACAGAAATTATAATATTATACGTCAAAATTAAATGCCGGTAATACCAAGCGCTGAATGTTCGGAAGAAAAGTTAAATATAATAGGTAAATAATAATTATTAAAAACCTAAAAGTAGTTAAAAGTGTTATTAAATAATAATAGATTAAATTAATCTAAAAAAATTGTGCGGGCATTGTGTATTTCTAGTGTAATTTATGTGATAAAAATTACCACAAATTCTAACCTAAAAAATATTTTTTTTTTTTGTAAATAAAAATAAACTATATACTTTAATAGTTTTTAATAATAATTTAATTTTTAATAATAAATAAGTGTGCTAAAAGCAATTTAAATTACATATAGGTGTACATAATTAAGTGCAATTTTTTTTACTTATAAGCTTTTTGTTGGATTTTATAATGCCGAGACATTGTGTGGTGCAGGGTTGTAGATCAAATTATGTTCCTTCTGCACCATCAATTCCTACTTTTGGATTTCCTAAAGATAAGGAATTAAATTTAAAGTGGATTCGTGCTATTTGTAGATCTGATTGCCTGCCCACTAATGAACGCAACAAAGATAAATCATTAATTTGACGAAAATTTGATTTACCTGCTGATACTGGTACAGTTCGTGCACTTATTGAACATAAACCTGCCGATGTACAATAATAATGAACAATAATAAATAATAAAATACAAACTAGATTTCTAAAAGAAAATAAAACCTCAGAATGAAAAAGACTGTTATTATAAAATTGATTAAAAAAAATTAAATTTGTAAAATTAAAAAAAAAAACAGTAAATATTATTATTATAATTATTTGGCGCTTATTTAGGGAGAAGAAATTATATTAACATATAGATAACCAAATAAAGTACGAAAATTTAAATTAAAATATTATATTATATTAAAAAAAAAACTAATATTCAATTTGTAATTTGTATGTTTTGTTGATTCATATTATACTATACATAATTATAAAATTACATATTTTTTTGTAAAAATACACAAAAAAAAAACAATTCCTAAAAATTAACTCTCATGCTGTGACCAGAGCAGAAATTTACACACACCACCATAAGTTTTGGAAATTTCCTTTTCATATAAATTTTGATAAGCGCCATCTATAATGAGAAGTCGCATGGCTTTTTTGAGATCACAACAGATGCCGGAAGCATCGTGGCTTTTTCTGACAACGTCATTTTTAAAAATAATTTCACTTTGTTTGCACAAATATCATAATAAATGTCTCTGTTATAAGAGGCTATTACAAAACTATTTGTGTCCGATTCCATTTTTATTAATATTTTATTTATTTATTTAGTTTTACAATTTAAATTGTAAAATGTCTGAATTGTCAAAGCTCACTACTACATACAGGAAAAAAAAACAGGTATACATTTCTTTTTTTAGACACCATACAACGCAAAAAACTCCATACAAAACATACATGTCAAAAAAGGAAAGGAGTTTTTTCGACGGAAGGAAATTTCTGCTATGGTCGCTACATAATTGTTTTTTTTTTTGTAATTGATAAATATATGTATATTTACATCGGCTTTTCTCCTAGTTGTCGAATTTATAATTATTTGTAAAAAAAAATATATATATATATAATTAATGTTAATCCATCCAAGTTAAAATTAATTAATTAATAAAAAAAAAACTATAATAATATTATATTAAAAATAATTAAAAATAATAATTAAAGCGTAAGCATTTTAATTTAATAATTATAAGACTGAAATATCGCTTTTAATTTTATTATTGCTTTTTTTTATTTTGTTAATGCCTTTTTGATATATGTGACTGAAAAGTCACTTGTTATTCTTATTTTTATTTTTTATGTAGTTATTAGTTAGCATGTAGAAACTAAATGTTCCTTTTATTTTGCTATTATTTTTAAAAATTATTGGTTATATATTTATTTTTACTATATAAAAAATAAATATATAATATATGCAATATATGAAATGAAATGTTCCTATTAATTTTGTTATTAATTTTTTAGCTAATTTTTTATTTTAAACTGAAATATCAGTATTATAATTATAATTATTAATAATTATAATTTTTTGTTATATATTATTAATATTATTTTATTTTTTATGTACACGCGATGTGATGTGACGTGGCATAAGAATTCCTGCATTACAACATGAGTTCCAAACAATAATGAATTACAACAAAATTTAAATTTTCTTTATTATTATTATATTTTATAATTATTATAATATTCTTAAACAAAATTGTAAATAAAAAAGATATATATTTGTTATAAAATATAAAAAACGAGAGTTTTCAATTCATTTCAATACAAAATTTTCATATCAACATATAAAAAATTTGTAAAAAAGTCTGACTAAATTTTGCGCGCATGTGTTAGTGTGAGATCTCATTTCCCGGCTTGTAAAATAGTGTAGGTTTTGGGTAAACACAAATATATAATTTTTTTTTTTTTATATAAAAATAAAAAAAGAAATATTCTTAAAAGAACTGTGTAATACCGCTACCTAATATACCTGAAAAGTGTAGTGACCTGAAAATAATTGTATAAGTTGATAAAAGAAGGTAAAATATTTTATTTTTATATAAGTATATATTTTATTTCAATTTTAGATTATTTTAAAAAATATATATATAATGTAGTTTAAATAAATTTTTATAATCAGTTTATAGCTATTTTTTGAAAATGACGGAAAGAACAATAAATAAAAAAATTAAGATCACTACAGATATTTTAATGTCATTTGGACAAAAAATATTAAATACAAGTGATAGTGATAATAAAACAATTGAAAGTGAAACTAGTGATAATAATAACCAAATTGATGTTCGCGATTCACAAATTCTATTAGAACTAGAGACTCAATCTATTATAGAAAATGTTAGTTATGAGATAACCGAGGAAAGTTTCAGTGACAGCAGTTATTCGGATTCGTCCTCAATAGATTTTGATCATTGTGAAGAACCGTCAGTAAATCTGGAAACTGATTTAGCTGTTTGGAGTGTTAAATTTAATCCAACAAATGAGGCTGCGAATGCTTTGCTGAAAATTTTAAGAAAATTTCATCCAAACTTGCCTAAAGATATCCGTACACTAAGAAAAACACCAAAATGTACAGATTTAATGGAAATGGGAAATGGATGTTATGTACATTTTGGTTTACAAGAGTTTGTGGAAATTTTTTTAAAAAAAAATAATAAAAAAAGTTTTAATTTTCTTGAAGTTGATATTGGAATTGATGGACTTCCATTATCAAAAAGTTCACAAAGTCAATTATGGCCAATATTAGGTAATATTAATGGGTTCGATGATGTTTTTGTTATCGGAGCATATCATGGTTACAAAAAACCATACAGTCCAGATGAATATTTAAAAGCATTTGTCGAAATTAAAATTCGAGCTATTATATGTGATGCACCAGCAAAATCAATGGTACTAGGCATTAAAGGACATACAGGTTATTATGGATGTACAAAATGTGAAATTAAAGGAGAGTATATTGATAGACGAATTGCTTTTGTAGAAATTAACAAATCGCTTAGAACAGATGCAACATTTTTTGAAAGAAAACAAATAGAACATCATAACCAAAAGGAGCCTATTGCTCTTGAAAGAATAAATATTGGTTGTACTATTGGGAGTAATGAAACAAACATTAAAAAGCTGGATCAATATAAGAAAAAAAAATTTTTTTTTTGAGTAAAAATGAAATTTCAATAATAGATAAAAGACTAGAAGATTTAAAGAAATGTGTTATAAGTGAATTTAGTAGAAAACCGAGAATGTTATATGAAGTAGATAGGTGGAAAGCAACTGAATTTAGGCTTTTTCTTTGCTATACTGGCGTGGTGGTATTAAAAGATGTCTTGGACATCGAATACTATAATCATTTCTTGTTACTTGTTTGTGCAATTCGAATTTTATGTAATACAAAACAATGTATTTATAATAATAGTTGTGCGAGGGATATGCTACAAAAATACGTACTAGATTTTCCTAAACTATACGGATCTTGTTTTGTTGGATATAATGTTCACAATTTAATTCATTTAACTGCGGATGTTATGAAGTTCGGGAATTTAGATAACTTTAGTGCATTTAAGTTTGAGAACTACATGCAACATTTAAAAAAAAAAATTAAAAAACACTCACAACCTCTACAACAGTTAAGCAATAGACTTTTTGAAAAAAAATTTATATTATTCAGCTGATAAAAGTAGTGATATTTCTCCTTTTGTTACTGTTGATTACAATTTAGGTGCATCTAGCAACCGCAATATGTTTTTTAAAAATAATAAATATTCTATAAGATCACCAAACAATTATTGTCTTATTGGAATTTTTTTTTAAAAGGGTCGTTTTATTCAGAATACACATTCATTTTTTGATTATCCGTTAAATTCTGTAGACACACAAATTTATTGCACTAATAATGAAATTCTTGACGAACAATTAATAGAATTCTCTATAAATTTAATTGAATCAAAAATAATGTTACTTAAAACTAATTCTAATAATAATAATATTTATATTTCTTTATTATAGATTAAACATGTCATCGGACTCGGAGGAATCACAAAGCATATTCAACTTTAAAAAAAATGGTAAGTATTTTAAATAGTAAAATTTCAAATTGTGTTATGTATTATTTGCAGATCGAAAAATGCCATCACAAAATCTAGTCAACCTTAAAAAAAATGGTAAATTTTACATAAAAATTAAATTGTTTTATTTTATTATTTGTTTCAATTTGTTATTTTAATATTTGCAGATACAAATGTTCCATCACAACATTCACCAAATATATTTATTTGAATTTTACATAGTTACACAAAAAAAAAAATTAAATTGTATTATTTTAATATTTTCAGATCCAAAAGTTCCACCACAACATCCACCAATAGCCAATCTTAAAAAAAATGGTACATTTTACACAATAAAAAATAATCAAATTGTATTATTGTATTTTATTTACAGATCCAAATATGTTATCACAAAGTATTTTCAACTTTAAAAAAAAATGGTAAGAATTTTACATAGTTACACAAAAAAAAAATTAATTGTATTATTTTAATATTTTCAGATCCAAAAGTTCCACCACAACATCCACCAATAGCCAATCTTAAAAAAAATGGTACATATTATTACACAATAAAAAATAATCAAATTGTATTATTGTATTTTATTTACAGATCCAAATATGTTATCACAAAGTATTTTTAACTTTAAAAAAAATGGTAAGAATTTTACATAGTTACACAAAAAAAAATTAAATTGTATTATTTTAATATTTTCAGATCCAAAAGTTCCACCACAACATCCACCAATAGCCAATCTTAAAAAAAATGGTACATATTATTACACAATAAAAAATAATCAAATTGTATTATTGTGTTTTATTTACAGATCCAAATATGTTATCACAAAGTATTTTTAACTTTAAAAAAAATGGTAAGAATTTTACATAGTTACACAAAAAAAAAAAATTAAATTGTATTATTTTAATATTTTCAGATCCAAAAGTGCCACCACAACATCCACCAATAGCCAATCTTAAAAAAATGGTACATTTTACACAATAAAAAATAATCAAATTGTGTTATTTTATTATTTGCAGATACAAATAATGATGAACTAAGTTTTTGTTGGAGTGACGAGGAATTAGGTTTTCAAAATTTCCTAAAAATTAAATCAAAAATCCCTACAACATCAACACAAGTTTCACACCAACAGTCTGAAGATACGTACCAGGAAAATACAGATAATACAGTAATCGAAATAGATGCAGAAATCGAAGTGGATTCTGGAAAAAGTACTTATGTTTATAATACATATATTAAACTTTTTTACTAATTATATTATTTGTTATTTTAGATTCAATAGAGGAAAGATTAAAAAAGATAGAAAACAGACAAAAAAATATGGACAACTCGATTCAAAAACTTGTGGAAATGTGTGAAACATCAGTGAAAAATCAGCGCAGTATTTTAAGAGAGCTAGTCCATATTAGAACTTTTATCCAAAAAGATAAAGATACTCCGCACAATGAAATTAATATTAAATTACCAGCCGAAAATATTCATGAATTCGAAGCTTTGGAAACCAAATGCAAGAATGACGAGAACTTTGAAAAATATTTGGTTAGTATTTTATATTATATCCTAGAGTATATATATATAGAGTCCTCACGCCTCAAATAATTATGTTTCAAGCTTTCGACACCAGCCAATATTGAAACCATTGGCGCTAGCATTGGTATGAATATCGGGTGGTGCACATTGAAACCATTGGTATGAATATCGGGTGGTGCATCTCTCTCATATTATTTTTTTTCCTTTTCTAAAATTTTATTTACTTTTCGAATAGGAAATGTTCATTAAAAATATATTTTCCATCACGTCTAACACAAAACATATTTCACTAAACAAATCATAAAACTATAAATAAATTGTAAGGTGTGTTAATAATTAATATTTATTTTTCATTTTACTATATAATTTTTCACAAAACAAAAACTTTACTTCAATATTGTTATAGTTAGTTTTATAGGAATTTAAAAAATCGAATGTTTTTTTTTAAATCTTTATAAAATATTTGTGATTAATAAATTTTCTTTATTTTTGTAATCAAAATTTTAATTGAATCAATAATTTTTACTTATAAATTTATTTGTTAACATATAGTAGAACACATAACTAAATTAATGACACCAAGGCACAATCATTTCAATTTCAATTTTATTTATTGCCTTAAATATAATAATTAATTTTAAAATTTTAAATTCTTATTAATATTTTAATGTCAAATGTATTTATAAGCTGTAAATAAAATATTTATATTATTTTTTAAAACATATATATGTTTTTATTTTAAAAATGCATTCCATTCTAAAAATTAGAAGTCTACTTTGGCGCACGGAATTCATGCTGCTTTCCGTGTGCATGTACATGGAAAAGAGATATATAGGAGAACTGAATTCATACTGCTTTCCGTGTGCATGTACAGGGAAAAGAGATATATAGGATAACTGAATTCATACTGCTTTCCGTATGCATGTACACGGAAAAGAGATATATTGGAGAACTGAATTCATACTGCTTTCCGTGTGCATGTACATGGAAAAGTGTTCTACTTTCATACGGAATTCATACTGCTTTCCGTGTGTTTTCGCACTCACCAATCCATTGAAAGGTGTCGACATTCCAGGCCCATTTTCTTTGGCCAAGCACACGGAATTCCGTGTACCAGGAGAACTCTTTTCCGTGTGAATCGTTATATTTTAGAGGTGGAAAGCGCACTGCTTTCCGTGTGAAATGTATGTTGGGTGGATTAAGTTCTGATGTTTCCATCACGATCACCGAAAACAAACAAATGTTAGTAATTAGACACAATTTCTTAAATACAAGCAGTTAAATAAAATAAATATGTATAAATATAAACATAAAAATATTAATGAAAGCAAACATTAAGGCTTGGATAAACAGGCTACAACTAAATGGTAAGTAATTCAAGTTCAAGCCATTTAGAAATTGATAGAAATAAAAATAAAATAATAACAAAAAGAAAAAAAATACATCAAAATTAACACGTTACTACTAGCTTTAGGCTTCCCAATTAAGAAAAGAACGCTACTGCTTCCTTCCACTGTCAGCTGTCAATTTGACGGAACTTAAAACAAGAACATAAAACAACCAAATTAAATTAACAGGTTACCACTTGCGTTGGGCTTCACAGTTCTGAAAAGAACGCTACTACTTCCGTCCGCTGTTGCCTGTCAATTCAATAAAAATATAAATAAAAGCTTACTAAAAGCAGTTAGTCATAAAAAATTAAAATTAAAGCATGCTAAAAGCAGTTACTCATATATCATACAAAAACCACTTGTTAAGTTAATCACATGTATTCTGAATAACGTTCGGAACCGTCGGAGATCTATTCTCCGACGGAGCACAAATTGGTATTCTGAATTCCGACGGAATCCAGTTATCAATTTGCCATATCAAAATGATTTTCGAAAGTATTCGAAATTAGCTGATACCTGATTGCTGTCAAACGGTGTCAACCGGAGTGAATGCGGATTTTTAAATTATTGAAATTTGTGTTTTTAAATAATTTTTTTTTTAAAATAATAATTAATTAAATATTTTATAAAATTTTCAATCAACTGATCAACCCAATGCTGCCATCTTTATACGGCACAAATTTTCTTTGATTTTATGGCAGCACCAAACCATATGGAAAGCAGCATTGGAGGGGAGTATCTGGAAACACGGATACAAAATTAAATCTTATAAATTACAATGTAATTTTATTCGAATATTCATTCTTATCTTAAAAGTCAATAATTAGCAATCCAATTAAAATATAATATAATAATTAAAATATAATATTAAGTTATAATATAATATATATAATAAAAAATAAAAGTTACAGTTTATTATAACGTTAAAAAAAGTAATACATATAATTGTTTTATTTTAGAACTTTATTGCGGAAAAGTAAAAATTAATAATCGGTTAGGTAGTGACGCAAATTTTAAAAGAATTTGGTCCGGTCCACTTTATCCTCCCGAACATTGGTCCTTCGAAACGGATCTGCTAAAGTTTAATAAAATAATATTAAAAAGTTATAAAAAACCTAGTACAGTTTTATATAAAATAATATTTTAGTAAAAAAAAAACCATATAAAGGTTTATCGTGAGTGAACCGTTTAAAACAAAAAAGAAATATTAAAAAGTAAAGGCGCGAATTAAAGTCAATTTTAATTTGCTAAATATATCATCATAAAGTTATATGTGGGTTCTAGTTCTTATCTTAAATATAATATTATTCCTAATGCAAGGAATCTTATTTACTTTTGCATTAGAAATAATAGATATTTCTTTCATAAGAAATATGATGAGAACGTAAATTTAATAAACACTTGTGTAAATATTGCACAAGCATCATGATGTTTTTTCTTAAGAAATAATTGTAAGGCGATACTTAAATTATTTCTTTATGCAAATCTAATGCGCTTGGCATTATTTTCAATTTACAAAGATCGCATTTAAGATTGTATCTTTTTTTTGCTTTAAGAATTTAGTTTATAATTATTGAAATGAAATAAAGATCAGTTATAATTCAGAACTCAAACTTATCGTTTTGATTTCAATCATTACTGGCGGAGTCTCCTTAAACGAACCTATCGTGCTATGAGATCATAATTTTAATATGCAATCTCAAAAACTATAGAAATTCGGCAAAATTAACTAAAGTGTAAAGTTATAAAAATAAAAATAACTTTAAAGAAAAAGTTATCAAAAAAAATTTAATATTTTATTAAAAATATTATTGTATCCAGAATATAAAAATAATTTTAAAGGAAAAATTATCAAGAAAATTTAATATTTTATTAAAAATATTATTGTATCCAGAGATAATAAGTTAAATAAAAGAGTTTAAAATCAGTGATCATCAGTCTCCAGAAATCACCATCATCAGTCTCCAGAAATCATCATCATCAGTCTTCAGAGATTAGCATTTTATCATTTCATCAAATCTCAATTTTATCTACCAGGTCATCTACTAAGAATCTAAGTACATCAGTCAAAGTGAGTTGTTCCAATTTTTTTTTTTTTTACTACTAAAAGAATACGGATTTTAATTATTGCTTAAAAAAAAAAAAAAAAAAAAAAAAAGTGAATATAATCTAAAGCGAATAAGCTTATAAATTTTATTGCGAATTAGAATAATTTTTTTTTAAATTACTGACTTATAAAGTAAAATTTAACAAAAAAAAAATTTTCTGAAAATTTTTTTTTTTTATACCTATATAAAACTACAAAAAAAAAAAAATGGATGAAATTAGTGCATTTCAGAAATTTCGGTTAATGTTAGATCTTATTAATCACATTCCGGCTTTCGATGGTAAAAATATAAATTTATTACCTGAGTTTATTGATAGGGTAAATAATATAATCCCCACAATTAATACCTTCGACCAAGCAAATAAAAAAATACTTATGGGATATTTAATAGACAAAATAATAGACGATGCTAAAGTTACGTTAAGACGTCATGGCAACGTTACTTCTTGGACAGAAATTAAAGAGATATTAATTAAAAATCACGGTGAGAAATTGTCCTGTGATATTTTAATTGATAAAATCAGATCTTCACGTGTAATCACCACTGTCGAAGAATTTTATAATAGAATTAATAAGTACTTGTGTAGGTTAAACAATTATTATACTCTAAGAGGGAATATAGATAACGAAGTTATTGAAAGCAATAAAAGAATTGCTTTACAGACCTTTAAAAACAATTTACCAGAACCCCTACGAAGTGTTATTTTTAGTAGAAACCCCTCCTCTTTAGACGACGCATATTTAATCGTAATAAGCGGTGGCTATCAAAAGTTTGGCCATAATAAAAATAACAATAGGTATAATGGAAATAACAATAATTATAACAAAAATAATAATTATCACCATAAAAATGAGAATTACAATAAAAGTACTGATCATAGTAAAAATAATAGTTATACTAATAATCGGAATTTTGCAAACAAAAACGATTCGAGGAATATAAATAATAATTTCGATAATAGATCAGGTAACACCCAGCAAAGGTTCATTCCTCAACATAATATACAAAATTTCCAAAATAGATTTCCACAAAACCACAATAATTCGCGGCAATCTAGGAATTATTCTCAAAATAATCGAAGTAGAAATACTAATATTCATAATAATCATGCTCCTCAGCCTATGGATATATCAAATAATGAAGTAAATGAAAATTTTCCATTAATAGGCCTCCAAAACAACTACCCTATATAACAATAAATAATCCTATTAAAACTCTTAGATTTCTCATCGATACCGGTGCAGAATCAAGCATTATTAATCCAAAACTTTGCAATCCAAAATGGAAAACTCCTATTTATCAAAGTTTAAAAACTTTAAATCATAATTGTTATTGTAAGTTCAAAAATAGATTTCCACTTTTTGAAGTATTTAATGAAAAGGATTACTTTGTTGATTTTCTAGAAATTAAATTTCATTCAAAATTCGACGGAATAATCGGTAACAACATTCTAGCTCCTTTAAATGCCGTAATAAATTATAAAAATCGCACTATAGAAACGCGTAATGCAAAAATTCCTTTTTTTCTAAACGAAACTGAAGAAAATTATAATAAAAATTGTTATATTAACGAAGAAGTCGAGATATTTTCAAATCAAATAAATGATTCGAATATCTTAAATAATGTTCAATTTTCACATTTAAATTCAGAAGAGCAAAAAGCATTAAAAAATGTAATTTTAAGTAATAAGAATGTATTTTATAAAGAAGGTGATGATTTAACATTCACAAATAAAATAAAACATTCTATAGAAACAAAAAGTGAAATTCCTATTTACTCTAAATTATATCGTTATCCACAAATTCATAAGGATGAAGTAGATAAACAAATTAAAGAAATGCTAAAAAGCAATATAATACAACATTCGAATTCACCTTATAACTCTCCAATATGGGTCGTACCAAAAAAAGTAAATCGAGACGGAAAGCAAAATTGGCGCGTAGTCATCGATTATCGAAAGCTTAACGAAGCTACAGTGGAAAATAGATTTCCTATACCAAATATTGACGGAATATTTGATAAATTAGGAAAATCTATTTATTTCACCTCCTTGGACTTAGCGAAAGGATTCCATCAAGTCGAAGTCCAACCAAAAGATCGTGCGAAAACCGCCTTTTCCACGGCTACTGGTCACTACGAGTTTTTGAGAATGCCTTTCGGCTTAAAAAACGCACCTAGCACATTTCAGAAAATGATGAATGAAATCCTAGGTGAATTCATAAATAAAATCTGTATCGTTTATATGGACGATATTTTAATATTCTCAAGTTCTCTTCAAGAACATATCGATTCTCTACAAAAAATTCTAAAAAAACTCGCTTCAGTAAATATTAAGGTTCAAGTAGAAAAATGTTCATTTTTATGTCGGGAAACGGATTACTTAGGTCACATTATTACTGAACATGGAATTAAACCAAATCCTAAAAAGATAGAAGCTATTTTAAAAATCGGTGTTCCGAAAACCCAAAAAGAAATTAAGATTTTCCTAGGAATAACCGGATATTATAGAAAGTTCATGCAAGATTATGCAAAAATTGCACATCCAATGACCAAATATTTGCGAAAAAACGCAAAAATAGATTTAAAAGACAGAGAATATACTAACTCATTTGAGAAACTAAAGACATTGCTAACTACAGATCCAATCCTAGCCTACCCAGACTACGAGAAACGATTCGTATTAGTTACCGATGCTTCAAATTATGCATTAGGTGCCGTATTAATGCAAAATAACCACCCAATTCACTATATATCTAGAACTTTAAATAAACATGAAATAAACTATTCTACAATCGAAAAAGAACTCCTCTCCATTGTATGGGCAACTAAACAATTTCGCCCTTATTTATTTGGTAGGAACTTTACTATTAAAACAGATCATCGTCCACTTATTTGGCTCAATGGGTTAAAAGAGCCCAATTGCAAGCTACAAAGATGGAAAATTAGATTAAATGAGTTTGACTTTAACATTGAATATGTCAAGGGAAAACAAAATTTCGTTGCCGACGGGCTTTCTAGAATAAAAATTAATAATAATGAAAGAATAATTAAAGAAAATGAATTTGATAGCAAAGAAGCAATATCGAATTCGAATCTCAATTTGTCTATTCTGTTTGAAGAAAATTTCTATAATAATGAAAATATGTCTACTGATGCCACTATTCATAGTGCTGATGAAGATGACTCTAATTTAATTTTTATAACTGACAGACCGGTAAATCTGTTTAAAAATCTAATTTATTTATATTATGGTAATAAAGAAAGTCTTACTTTGAAGATTATTCACAAAAAATGTCATAATAATATAGTGGTATCTGAAGAAAGTAATCTACTATCTATTATGCAAAAAACTATTATTGATAAAGGTATTATGTGCATCTATTGCGAAAACAAAGATCTATTTTTGAAATTTCAAAATATTTATAAAGAATATTTTTCTAATAATAAAAAATTAAAAATCTTGAAATCCTCTATTAAATTAATTGATATTTCGGACAGAAACGAAATACTTACTATTATTAAAAATGAACACTTAGAGAAAAATCACAGAGGTATAAACGAAGTTTTTTCGGAATTAAAAGACAAATTTTACTACCCTAATCTAACGGTAGAAATCAGTAAAATAATTAACAATTGCGAAACATGCAACCTTTCAAAACATGACCGCAACCCCAATAAAATAACTTTTAACGTCACGGAAACGCCTAATAACTTTAATGACATTGTTCATATCGACATTTGGTTTCCTGAAAGGAATAAACCTTATCTAACTACTATTGACAAATTTTCAAAATATGCTACTATCCACAAGCTGGATGACAGAACATGGATCTCAATATTAAAAGCTCTTAAAGAAAGAATACAATATCTAGGAAAAATCAACAAATTAATATCGGACGGTGAAAGATGTATATTACACAATGCTGTGGTACTGTTTTTAAAAGAAAATAAAATACATTTTCACCAAACTACTGCATCACATAAGACAGGAAATAGTGACATAGAACGATTGCACGGAACACTAAACGAACACCTGAGACTTTTGACAGTAGATAGAAATAAAGAAGGTTTAGATGACAAACTCCATAAGATCATTAGAATATATAATGATACAATTCACTCTACAACGCAATTAAAACCAATAGAGTTTATTACAAAAAACCTTGACAGGAAAAATATAAATGACCTAAAGGAAAAATTTGAAATTGAAAAAGTAAAAAGAACTGAAAAATTAAACAAAAATAGAAATCCTATTCCAAAAATTACAGAAAATATTGTACAAGACAGGCAGATACAAAAAATTAGTCCAAAGTATAAACGACTCAAAGAATATTCTAAACAAAATAATTATGTTGTTGATAGGACCAACAAAAGAAATACAAAATATTATAAGACACAACAGAAACGTAAATATAAATATCAAGTTCATTCGATTATCAGATGAAACTAACAATAATACTAACAGACTTTAAATAACAATGGTTACTCAGAACCTACGTCCAAACGGAAACGAACTTTTATTTCATAAATTATTTCCAGCTCTTCCATGCATTCATTTTAAATCTATTTTATTTGCAGATGAAACTAGAAGTTGCTACAGCCTTATTACTCCTATGGACAATACAAACAAACACGCAAAATTTAGAAGTTTCTCCTATTCATGAAGACAATGGTTACACATTAGTAAAAATGGAACCTATACAAATTGTCGACAACTATACGAAAATACTGCATATTATAGACTTAAATGAATTTAATAATTTAGTTAAAACATTAACATATAATGTAAAAACTTTATCTTTTAACAAATCAAATCAGAATTATATTTTACTCATTAGAGAATTAAATTATTTAAAACGTAATGTCAATAGTATAATACCCAGAACTCATAGATATAAAAGAGGATTAGTAAACATTATCGGTTCAGGTTTTAAATTCTTAATAGGAACCATGGACAATAAGGATGCTGAAGAGATTTATAATCATTTAAACACCTTAGAACAAAATTCCAAACAATTAACCGAACAATCAAATAAACAAGTAATTATTAATGAAAATTTAATAAATACAGTTGAAAAAATTAAAGACCATATTAACTCCCAACAAACTCAAATAAATGGTTATCTCTCTAATATAACTATACTAACAAATGAAGTAATAAATAAGTTTGATATATTTGAATATACCTTACAAATATACTCTGATATAACAAATTTAAATAAAGAAATTGAAAAAATCAAAGACAACCTACTGCTTAGCAGATTAAACGTTCTCGCGCATGATATCTTAACCACTGAAGAAACTGAAGAATTTAATATTACTATCAACACCTTACCTTTCATCAAAAACTCAGTGTTAATAAAAGAAAATACTTTGATCTTTGTCATATTAATACCAAATTTTATAAATAATATATTCTATAATGCACTAATTTTACCGTTTCCAAATTTGAAATTCGAAGAATTAGATATTCAAAGTGAAAAAATAATTATATCAGAAAATAAAGTTTATAATTTATATAATAATGTAACCACTGTAAAGGATTTAAAATTACATAAAAATAAATGTATTCAAAATCTATTATCAAAAAACAATGTTTGTAAAATAAGAATTAATAAAGAAAAAAATTATAGAAGAAATTGAAAATGGTATGATAATAACTAAAAATATTGATAAATTTTTGTTAAACCAAACTTGTATTAAACACAATACCGTAATAGAAGGTAATAATATAATTAAATTTTCAAATTGTAAACTAGAAATTGATAATTTTAAATTTTATAACAATGATAAAATATTTAAAACTAGCATAATAATGCCTATGTCAAATTTTCAATTAACTAAACAATTAAATAACTTAACATTGGAAAATATTAATATAAATAATATAAAGAATAGAGAAACATTAAATTTTATAGATTTTAAAAGCAATGTAATTCATTCTTCATTATCATTCATTATATGTATAATTGTAATTGTAATTATTATAGTTTTTAAAAATATTTTTTGCAAAAAAAGGGAAAACATCATAAATAACGTATCAATAAAAGATAAAATCACAAAAATTAGTTCTCCCGAGACGGAAGAATCTCAGGGTGGAAGAGTTATATGTGGGTTCTAGTTCTTATCTTAAATATAATATTATTCCTAATGCAAGGAATCTTATTTACTTTTGCATTAGAAATAATAGATATTTCTTTCATAAGAAATATGATGAGAACGTAAATTTAATAAACACTTGTGTAAATATTGCACAAGCATCATGATGTTTTTTCTTAAGAAATAATTGTAAGGCGATACTTAAATTATTTCTTTATGCAAATCTAATGCGCTTGGCATTATTTTCAATTTACAAAGATCGCATTTAAGATTGTATCTTTTTTTTTGCTTTGAGAATTTAGTTTATAATTATTGAAATGAAATAAAGATCAGTTATAATTCAGAACTCAAACTTATCGTTTTGATTTCAATCATTACTATATGCTGAATCATCACATTTTGGATCATCCATAGGTACATCAACTCATCAAGGTCATCATAAAAGCAACATCAACAAGCTGAGCATAAAATTCATCAAGAAAGGTTCATTCCTCAAAATAATATACAAAATTTCCAAAATAGATTTCCACAAAACCACAATAATTCGCGGCAATCTAGGAATTATTCTCAAAATAATCGAAGTAGATATACTAATATTCATAATAATCATGCTCCTCAGCCTATGGATATATCAAATAATGAAGTAAATGAAAATTTTCCATTAATAGGCCTCCAAAACAACTACCCTATATAACAATAAATAATCCTATTAAAACTCTTAGATTTCTCATCGATACCGGTGCAGAATCAAGCATTATTAATCCAAAACTTTGCAATCCAAAATGGAAAACTCCTATTTATCAAAGTTTAAAAACTTTAAATCATAATTGTTATTGTAAGTTCAAAAATAGATTTCCACTTTTTGAAGTATTTAATGAAAAGGATTACTTTGTTGATTTTCTAGAAATTAAATTTCATTCAAAATTCGACGGAATAATCGGTAACAACATTCTAGCTCCTTTAAATGCCGTAATAAATTATAAAAATCGCACTATAGAAACGCGTAATGCAAAAATTCCTTTTTTTCTAAACGAAACTGAAGAAAATTATAATAAAAATTGTTATATTAACGAAGAAGTCGAGATATTTTCAAATCAAATAAATGATTCGAATATCTTAAATAATGTTCAATTTTCACATTTAAATTCAGAAGAGCAAAAAGCATTAAAAAATGTAATTTTAAGTAATAAGAATGTATTTTATAAAGAAGGTGATGATTTAACATTCACAAATAAAATAAAACATTCTATAGAAACAAAAAATGAAATTCCTATTTACTCTAAATTATATCGTTATCCACAAATTCATAAGGATGAAGTAGATAAACAAATTAAAGAAATGCTAAAAAGCAATATAATACAACATTCGAATTCACCTTATAACTCTCCAATATGGGTCGTACCAAAAAAAGTAAATCGAGACGGAAAGCAAAATTGGCGCGTAGTCATCGATTATCGAAAGCTTAACGAAGCTACAGTGGAAAATAGATTTCCTATACCAAATATTGACGGAATATTTGATAAATTAGGAAAATCTATTTATTTCACCTCCTTGGACTTAGCGAAAGGATTCCATCAAGTCGAAGTCCAACCAAAAGATCGTGCGAAAACCGCCTTTTCCACGGCTACTGGTCACTACGAGTTTTTGAGAATGCCTTTCGGCTTAAAAAACGCACCTAGCACATTTCAGAAAATGATGAATGAAATCCTAGGTGAATTCATAAATAAAATCTGTATCGTTTATATGGACGATATTTTAATATTCTCAAGTTCTCTTCAAGAACATATCGATTCTCTACAAAAAATTCTAAAAAAACTCGCTTCAGTAAATCTTAAGGTTCAAGTAGAAAAATGTTCATTTTTATGTCGGGAAACGGATTACTTAGGTCACATTATTACTGAACATGGAATTAAACCAAATCCTAAAAAGATAGAAGCTATTTTAAAAATCGGTGTTCCGAAAACCCAAAAAGAAATTAAGATTTTCCTAGGAATAACCGGATATTATAGAAAGTTCATGCAAGATTATGCAAAAATTGCACATCCAATGACCAAATATTTGCGAAAAAACGCAAAAATAGATTTAAAAGACAGAGAATATACTAACTCATTTGAGAAACTAAAGACATTGCTAACTACAGATCCAATCCTAGCCTACCCAGACTACGAGAAACGATTCGTATTAGTTACCGATGCTTCAAATTATGCATTAGGTGCCGTATTAATGCAAAATAACCACCCAATTCACTATATATCTAGAACTTTAAATAAACATGAAATAAACTATTCTACAATCGAAAAAGAACTCCTCTCCATTGTATGGGCAACTAAACAATTTCGCCCTTATTTATTTGGTAGGAACTTTACTATTAAAACAGATCATCGTCCACTTATTTGGCTCAATGGGTTAAAAGAGCCCAATTGCAAGCTACAAAGATGGAAAATTAGATTAAATGAGTTTGACTTTAACATTGAATATGTCAAGGGAAAACAAAATTTCGTTGCCGACGGGCTTTCTAGAATAAAAATTAATAATAATGAAAGAATAATTAAAGAAAATGAATTTGATAGCAAAGAAGCAATATCGAATTCGAATCTCAATTTGTCTATTCTGTTTGAAGAAAATTTCTATAATAATGAAAATATGTCTACTGATGCCACTATTCATAGTGCTGATGAAGATGACTCTAATTTAATTTTTATAACTGACAGACCGGTACATCTGTTTAAAAATCAAATTTATTTATATTATGGTAATAAAGAAAGTCTTACTTTGAAGATTATTCACAAAAAATGTCATAATAATATAGTGGTATCTGAAGAAAGTAATCTACTATCTATTATGCAAAAAACTATTATTGATAAAGGTATTATGTGCATCTATTGCGAAAACAAAGATCTATTTTTGAAATTTCAAAATATTTATAAAGAATATTTTTCTAATAATAAAAAATTAAAAATCTTGAAATCCTCTATTAAATTAATTGATATTTCGGACAGAAACGAAATACTTACTATTATTAAAAATGAACACTTAGAGAAAAATCACAGAGGTATAAACGAAGTTTTTTCGGAATTAAAAGACAAATTTTACTACCCTAATCTAACGGTAGAAATCAGTAAAATAATTAACAATTGCGAAACATGCAACCTTTCAAAACATGACCGCAACCCCAATAAAATAACTTTTAACGTCACGGAAACGCCTAATAACTTTAATGACATTGTTCATATCGACATTTGGTTTCCTGAAAGGAATAAACCTTATCTAACTACTATTGACAAATTTTCAAAATATGCTACTATCCACAAGCTGGATGACAGAACATGGATCTCAATATTAAAAGCTCTTAAAGAAAGAATACAATATCTAGGAAAAATAAACAAATTAATATCGGACGGTGAAAGATGTATATTACACAATGCTGTGGTACTGTTTTTAAAATAAAATAAAATACATTTTCACCAAACTACTGCATCACATAAGACAGGAAATAGTGACATAGAACGATTGCACGGAACACTAAACGAACACCTGAGACTTTTGACAGTAGATAGAAATAAAGAAGGTTTAGATGACAAACTCCATAAGATCATTAGAATATATAATGATACAATTCACTCTACAACGCAATTAAAACCAATAGAGTTTATTACAAAAAACCTTGACAGGAAAAATATAAATGACCTAAAGGAAAAATTTGAAATTGAAAAAGTAAAAAGAACTGAAAAATTAAACAAAAATAGAAATCCTATTCCAAAAATTACAGAAAATATTGTACAAGACAGGCAGATACAAAAAATTAGTCCAAAGTATAAACGACTCAAAGAATATTCTAAACAAAATAATTATGTTGTTGATAGGACCAACAAAAGAAATACAAAATATTATAAGACACAACAGAAACGTAAATATAAATATCAAGTTCATTCGATTATCAGATGAAACTAACAATAATACTAACAGACTTTAAATAACAATGGTTACTCAGAACCTACGTCCAAACGGAAACGAACTTTTATTTCATAAATTATTTCCAGCTCTTCCATGCATTCATTTTAAATCTATTTTATTTGCAGATGAAACTAGAAGTTGCTACAGCCTTATTACTCCTATGGACAATACAAACAAACACGCAAAATTTAGAAGTTTCTCCTATTCATGAAGACAATGGTTACACATTAGTAAAAATGGAACCTATACAAATTGTCGACAACTATACGAAAATACTGCATATTATAGACTTAAATGAATTTAATAATTTAGTTAAAACATTAACATATAATGTAAAAACTTTATCTTTTAACAAATCAAATCAGAATTATATTTTACTCATTAGAGAATTAAATTATTTAAAACGTAATGTCAATAGTATAATACCCAGAACTCATAGATATAAAAGAGGATTAGTAAACATTATCGGTTCAGGTTTTAAATTCTTAATAGGAACCATGGACAATAAGGATGCTGAAGAGATTTATAATCATTTAAACACCTTAGAACAAAATTCCAAACAATTAACCGAACAATCAAATAAACAAGTAATTATTAATGAAAATTTAATAAATACAGTTGAAAAAATTAAAGACCATATTAACTCCCAACAAACTCAAATAAATGGTTATCTCTCTAATATAACTATACTAACAAATGAAGTAATAAATAAGTTTGATATATTTGAATATACCTTACAAATATACTCTGATATAACAAATTTAAATAAAGAAATTGAAAAAATCAAAGACAACCTACTGCTTAGCAGATTAAACGTTCTCGCGCATGATATCTTAACCACTGAAGAAACTGAAGAATTTAATATTACTATCAACACCTTACCTTTCATCAAAAACTCAGTGTTAATAAAAGAAAATACTTTGATCTTTGTCATATTAATACCTAATTTTATAAATAATATATTCTATAATGCACTAATTTTACCGTTTCCAAATTTGAAATTCGAAGAATTAGATATTCAAAGTGAAAAAATAATTATATCAGAAAATAAAGTTTATAATTTATATAATAATGTAACCACTGTAAAGGATTTAAAATTACATAAAAATAAATGTATTCAAAATCTATTATCAAAAAACAATGTTTGTAAAATAAGAATTAATAAAGAAAAAAATTATAGAAGAAATTGAAAATGGTATGATAATAACTAAAAATATTGATAAATTTTTGTTAAACCAAACTTGTATTAAACACAATACCGTAATAGAAGGTAATAATATAATTAAATTTTCAAATTGTAAACTAGAAATTGATAATTTTAAATTTTATAACAATGATAAAATATTTAAAACTAGCATAATAATGCCTATGTCAAATTTTCAATTAACTAAACAATTAAATAACTTAACATTGGAAAATATTAATATAAATAATATAAAGAATAGAGAAACATTAAATTTTATAGATTTTAAAAGCAATGTAATTCATTCTTCATTATCATTCATTATATATACATGTAATTGTAATTATTATAGTTTTTAAAAATATTTTTTGCAAAAAAAGGGAAAACATCATAAATAACGTATCAATAAAAGATAAAATCACAAAAAATAGTTCTCCCGAGACGGAAGAATCTCAGGGTGGAAGAGTTATATGTGGGTTCTAGTTCTTATCTTAAATATAATATTATTCCTAATGCAAGGAATCTTATTTACTTTTGCATTAGAAATAATAGATATTTCTTTCATAAGAAATATGATGAGAACGTAAATTTAATAAACACTTGTGTAAATATTGCACAAGCATCATGATGTTTTTTCTTAAGAAATAATTGTAAGGCGATACTTAAATTATTTCTTTATGCAAATCTAATGCGCTTGGCATTATTTTCAATTTACAAAGATCGCATTTAAGATTGTATCTTTTTTTTTGCTTTGAGAATTTAGTTTATAATTATTGAAATGAAATAAAGATCAGTTATAATTCAGAACTCAAACTTATCGTTTTGATTTCAATCATTACTATATGCTGAATCATCACATTTTGGATCATCCATAGGTACATCAACTCATCAAGGTCATCATAAAAGCAACATCAACAAGCTGAGCATAAAATTCATCAAGAAAGGTTCATTCCTCAAAATAATATACAAAATTTCCAAAATAGATTTCCACAAAACCACAATAATTCGCGGCAATCTAGGAATTATTCTCAAAATAATCGAAGTAGAAATACTAATATTCATAATAATCATGCTCCTCAGCCTATGGATATATCAAATAATGAAGTAAATGAAAATTTTCCATTAATAGGCCTCCAAAACAACTACCCTATATAACAATAAATAATCCTATTAAAACTCTTAGATTTCTCATCGATACCGGTGCAGAATCAAGCATTATTAATCCAAAACTTTGCAATCCAAAATGGAAAACTCCTATTTATCAAAGTTTAAAAACTTTAAATCATAATTGTTATTGTAAGTTCAAAAATAGATTTCCACTTTTTGAAGTATTTAATGAAAAGGATTACTTTGTTGATTTTCTAGAAATTAAATTTCATTCAAAATTCGACGGAATAATCGGTAACAACATTCTAGCTCCTTTAAATGCCGTAATAAATTATAAAAATCGCACTATAGAAACGCGTAATGCAAAAATTCCTTTTTTTCTAAACGAAACTGAAGAAAATTATAATAAAAATTGTTATATTAACGAAGAAGTCGAGATATTTTCAAATCAAATAAATGATTCGAATATCTTAAATAATGTTCAATTTTCACATTTAAATTCAGAAGAGCAAAAAGCATTAAAAAATGTAATTTTAAGTAATAAGAATGTATTTTATAAAGAAGGTGATGATTTAACATTCACAAATAAAATAAAACATTCTATAGAAACAAAAAATGAAATTCCTATTTACTCTAAATTATATCGTTATCCACAAATTCATAAGGATGAAGTAGATAAACAAATTAAAGAAATGCTAAAAAGCAATATAATACAACATTCGAATTCACCTTATAACTCTCCAATATGGGTCGTACCAAAAAAAGTAAATCGAGACGGAAAGCAAAATTGGCGCGTAGTCATCGATTATCGAAAGCTTAACGAAGCTACAGTGGAAAATAGATTTCCTATACCAAATATTGACGGAATATTTGATAAATTAGGAAAATCTATTTATTTCACCTCCTTGGACTTAGCGAAAGGATTCCATCAAGTCGAAGTCCAACCAAAAGATCGTGCGAAAACCGCCTTTTCCACGGCTACTGGTCACTACGAGTTTTTGAGAATGCCTTTCGGCTTAAAAAACGCACCTAGCACATTTCAGAAAATGATGAATGAAATCCTAGGTGAATTCATAAATAAAATCTGTATCGTTTATATGGACGATATTTTAATATTCTCAAGTTCTCTTCAAGAACATATCGATTCTCTACAAAAAATTCTAAAAAAACTCGCTTCAGTAAATCTTAAGGTTCAAGTAGAAAAATGTTCATTTTTATGTCGGGAAACGGATTACTTAGGTCACATTATTACTGAACATGGAATTAAACCAAATCCTAAAAAGATAGAAGCTATTTTAAAAATCGGTGTTCCGAAAACCCAAAAAGAAATTAAGATTTTCCTAGGAATAACCGGATATTATAGAAAGTTCATGCAAGATTATGCAAAAATTGCACATCCAATGACCAAATATTTGCGAAAAAACGCAAAAATAGATTTAAAAGACAGAGAATATACTAACTCATTTGAGAAACTAAAGACATTGCTAACTACAGATCCAATCCTAGCCTACCCAGACTACGAGAAACGATTCGTATTAGTTACCGATGCTTCAAATTATGCATTAGGTGCCGTATTAATGCAAAATAACCACCCAATTCACTATATATCTAGAACTTTAAATAAACATGAAATAAACTATTCTACAATCGAAAAAGAACTCCTCTCCATTGTATGGGCAACTAAACAATTTCGCCCTTATTTATTTGGTAGGAACTTTACTATTAAAACAGATCATCGTCCACTTATTTGGCTCAATGGGTTAAAAGAGCCCAATTGCAAGCTACAAAGATGGAAAATTAGATTAAATGAGTTTGACTTTAACATTGAATATGTCAAGGGAAAACAAAATTTCGTTGCCGACGGGCTTTCTAGAATAAAAATTAATAATAATGAAAGAATAATTAAAGAAAATGAATTTGATAGCAAAGAAGCAATATCGAATTCGAATCTCAATTTGTCTATTCTGTTTGAAGAAAATTTCTATAATAATGAAAATATGTCTACTGATGCCACTATTCATAGTGCTGATGAAGATGACTCTAATTTAATTTTTATAACTGACAGACCGGTAAATCTGTTTAAAAATCAAATTTATTTATATTATGGTAATAAAGAAAGTCTTACTTTGAAGATTATTCACAAAAAATGTCATAATAATATAGTGGTATCTGAAGAAAGTAATCTACTATCTATTATGCAAAAAACTATTATTGATAAAGGTATTATGTGCATCTATTGCGAAAACAAAGATCTATTTTTGAAATTTCAAAATATTTATAAAGAATATTTTTCTAATAATAAAAAATTAAAAATCTTGAAATCCTCTATTAAATTAATTGATATTTCGGACAGAAACGAAATACTTACTATTATTAAAAATGAACACTTAGAGAAAAATCACAGAGGTATAAACGAAGTTTTTTCGGAATTAAAAGACAAATTTTACTACCCTAATCTAACGGTAGAAATCAGTAAAATAATTAACAATTGCGAAACATGCAACCTTTCAAAACATGACCGCAACCCCAATAAAATAACTTTTAACGTCACGGAAACGCCTAATAACTTTAATGACATTGTTCATATCGACATTTGGTTTCCTGAAAGGAATAAACCTTATCTAACTACTATTGACAAATTTTCAAAATATGCTACTATCCACAAGCTGGATGACAGAACATGGATCTCAATATTAAAAGCTCTTAAAGAAAGAATACAATATCTAGGAAAAATCAACAAATTAATATCGGACGGTGAAAGATGTATATTACACAATGCTGTGGTACTGTTTTTAAAATAAAATAAAATACATTTTCACCAAACTACTGCATCACATAAGACAGGAAATAGTGACATAGAACGATTGCACGGAACACTAAACGAACACCTGAGACTTTTGACAGTAGATAGAAATAAAGAAGGTTTAGATGACAAACTCCATAAGATCATTAGAATATATAATGATACAATTCACTCTACAACGCAATTAAAACCAATAGAGTTTATTACAAAAAACCTTGACAGGAAAAATATAAATGACCTAAAGGAAAAATTTGAAATTGAAAAAGTAAAAAGAACTGAAAAATTAAACAAAAATAGAAATCCTATTCCAAAAATTACAGAAAATATTGTACAAGACAGGCAGATACAAAAAATTAGTCCAAAGTATAAACGACTCAAAGAATATTCTAAACAAAATAATTATGTTGTTGATAGGACCAACAAAAGAAATACAAAATATTATAAGACACAACAGAAACGTAAATATAAATATCAAGTTCATTCGATTATCAGATGAAACTAACAATAATACTAACAGACTTTAAATAACAATGGTTACTCAGAACCTACGTCCAAACGGAAACGAACTTTTATTTCATAAATTATTTCCAGCTCTTCCATGCATTCATTTTAAATCTATTTTATTTGCAGATGAAACTAGAAGTTGCTACAGCCTTATTACTCCTATGGACAATACAAACAAACACGCAAAATTTAGAAGTTTCTCCTATTCATGAAGACAATGGTTACACATTAGTAAAAATGGAACCTATACAAATTGTCGACAACTATACGAAAATACTGCATATTATAGACTTAAATGAATTTAATAATTTAGTTAAAACATTAACATATAATGTAAAAACTTTATCTTTTAACAAATCAAATCAGAATTATATTTTACTCATTAGAGAATTAAATTATTTAAAACGTAATGTCAATAGTATAATACCCAGAACTCATAGATATAAAAGAGGATTAGTAAACATTATCGGTTCAGGTTTTAAATTCTTAATAGGAACCATGGACAATAAGGATGCTGAAGAGATTTATAATCATTTAAACACCTTAGAACAAAATTCCAAACAATTAACCGAACAATCAAATAAACAAGTAATTATTAATGAAAATTTAATAAATACAGTTGAAAAAATTAAAGACCATATTAACTCCCAACAAACTCAAATAAATGGTTATCTCTCTAATATAACTATACTAACAAATGAAGTAATAAATAAGTTTGATATATTTGAATATACCTTACAAATATACTCTGATATAACAAATTTAAATAAAGAAATTGAAAAAATCAAAGACAACCTACTGCTTAGCAGATTAAACGTTCTCGCGCATGATATCTTAACCACTGAAGAAACTGAAGAATTTAATATTACTATCAACACCTTACCTTTCATCAAAAACTCAGTGTTAATAAAAGAAAATACTTTGATCTTTGTCATATTAATACCAAATTTTATAAATAATATATTCTATAATGCACTAATTTT
Source organism: Rhamphomyia laevipes (assembly GCA_963920725.1). Taxonomy (NCBI): domain Eukaryota; kingdom Metazoa; phylum Arthropoda; class Insecta; order Diptera; family Empididae; genus Rhamphomyia; species Rhamphomyia laevipes. The sequence goes on from OY987255.1 coordinate 111,415,982, forward strand.
ACCGTTTCCAAATTTGAAATTCGAAGAATTAGATATTCAAAGTGAAAAAATAATTATATCAGAAAATAAAGTTTATAATTTATATAATAATGTAACCACTGTAAAGGATTTAAAATTACATAAAAATAAATGTATTCAAAATCTATTATCAAAAAACAATGTTTGTAAAATAAGAATTAATAAAGAAAAAAATTATAGAAGAAATTGAAAATGGTATGATAATAACTAAAAATATTGATAAATTTTTGTTAAACCAAACTTGTATTAAACACAATACCGTAATAGAAGGTAATAATATAATTAAATTTTCAAATTGTAAACTAGAAATTGATAATTTTAAATTTTATAACAATGATAAAATATTTAAAACTAGCATAATAATGCCTATGTCAAATTTTCAATTAACTAAACAATTAAATAACTTAACATTGGAAAATATTAATATAAATAATATAAAGAATAGAGAAACATTAAATTTTATAGATTTTAAAAGCAATGTAATTCATTCTTCATTATCATTCATTATATGTATAATTGTAATTGTAATTATTATAGTTTTTTAAAAATATTTTTTGCAAAAAAAGGGAAAACATCATAAATAACGTATCAATAAAAGATAAAATCACAAAAATTAGTTCTCCCGAGACGGAAGAATCTCAGGGTGGAAGAGTTATATGTGGGTTCTAGTTCTTATCTTAAATATAATATTATTCCTAATGCAAGGAATCTTATTTACTTTTGCATTAGAAGTAATAGATATTTCTTTCATAAGAAATATGATGAGAACGTAAATTTAATAAACACTTGTGTAAATATTGCACAAGCATCATGATGTTTTTTCTTAAGAAATAATTGTAAGGCGATACTTAAATTATTTCTTTATGCAAATCTAATGCGCTTGGCATTATTTTCAATTTACAAAGATCGCATTTAAGATTGTATCTTTTTTTTTGCTTTAAGAATTTAGTTTATAATTATTGAAATGAAATAAAGATCAGTTATAATTCAGAACTCAAACTTATCGTTTTGATTTCAATCATTACTATATGCTGAATCATCACATTTTGGATCATCCATAGGTACATCAACTCATCAAGGTCATCATAAAAGCAACATCAACAAGCTGAGCATAAAATTCATCAAGATCATTACCAGTGGCGGTTCGTGCTGTAAAATTCTGGGTGGGCTAATTATTTTTTTTTGAAATTAAGAAAAGACATTGTGCAGGTTTCCACTTTAACATGAGGTACTACACTCAAAGCGTTAACTGGAATTTAGTGTCCAGGTTCCTCAACACAAAACAAAATTAATTGGCTAATGTAATCCTAATTCTTTAATTTTAACCTTAACCTCTAATGATGAAGATTAAAATGGATGCTCCAATAAGTAAACTATTTCATTTATCATTAGATTAGAGCATATATTTAAAAATTCATATATTTAGCAAAAAATAATATGAGAATTATATACAATATATAGCATTATCCGATCAAATTAGGCTTTTTACACATCAAGATAGTCTTTTAAAAAATCAGTTCGAATTAGTCTTTTTAAATTTCAAGTTAGTCTTTTTAAATTTCAAATTAGTCTTTTAAAAATAAAATTTCTATGTGTTCCAAACCTATTATTTAAGTACAAACAAATAATATTATTTTTTTTAATTTTGTTCAAATTAAAATTTTATTAAGCGATAATATAATTTTAATGTAATTCTTCGCCAGCAATAGCATCTGGTATTTTTAGCGTCATATTTATAAAATAATTTCGACAATCCTGATCGGTCAATGTTGAAACACCTTGTGCAATTGCATTTACCAAGTTATGGTCTCTTGGTACACTTAACAGCTGCCGAACAAAACATTTATCTTTTGGAAAAAAAAAAATTAAAAAATATCGTTAAGATTTTTGGGTGAATTTAATAAATGCTTCTTATTCATAAAATTTTAATTTGAACAAAATTAAAAAAAAAAAAATATTATTTGTTTCTACTTAAATAATAGGTTTAAAACACAGAAATTTTAATTTTAAAAGACTAATTGAAAGTGTAAAAAGACTAATTTTAAATGTAAAAAAACTAATTTGAAATTTTAAAAGACTAACTTGAAATTTATAAAGACTAACTTGATTTTTTAAAAGACTATCTTTATATTTTTAAAGACTATTTTATGTGTAAAAAGACTAATTTGACCGGAAAATGCTATATATAATATGAAAACTATATTTATATGTAATATGAAAATTATAAATAAATATAATACATATATATACGTGTATAATATAAAAATATATATAATTTTAAAATTTAACTACAAAAATACAAAATACTATAAATGCCTGAAAACTTCTGGTCACCGTAAAAACAGCAAAACAGCTGATCAAACTAGCAATAACACTTAAAATGATTTTTTTTTATAAATTATTTTATTACTAAACTCTATATTAAAAACTTAATTTTCCGACAACCGCACCATTAAATTGAAATTAGAATTATGAAAAGCATTCAAATCTTTTTTGCAATGCTCTGCTGATGGTCAAATAACATATGTAGAGAAAACGGATCAAGAAACTATTAAGAAAGTTAGGCTGAAAGAACTTAAAAATCTGATCATGCATAACCTAAGCTCGAAAAAGTCACCAGGTTATGATCTAATAACTGGAAAGATCATGAAAGAAATGCCGGATATAGCTTACATCAAGTTGCAACAGATAATTAATGCGTGCTTCAAACTGAGATATGTACCTAAACACTGGAAAATTGCAGAAGTAATAGTTATTGCAAAACCAGGAGAACCAAGCACAGAAGTAACATCATATCGCCCGATATCACTACTTCCAGTTTTATCAAAATTTTTTGAAAAATTGCTGCTCAAAAGGCTGATGCCGATAATACTACGGAGAAAATTGATCCCAAATCACCAGTTCGGTTTTAGGAGCAAACACTCTACGATCGTGCATAGGATAACTAGTGTTATTGAAAAATCCTTGGAATAAAAAGAGATCTGTTCAACAGTCTTCCTAGACGTAGCACAAGCTTTTGATAAAGTGTGGCACGCCTTAAGTTCAAATTACATAGAGATTTACCTCGTCAATATTATGAAATCCTAAGTTCGTATATCTCGGACAGATATTTTAGAGTGCGATATGGCACGGAATACTCGAATTTAAAGGAAATATTGGCTGGAGTACCACAAGGAAGTGTGCTTGGACCAATACTGTATCTGCTTTACACGAATGACATTCCAGTTGATAATAATGTTATGATGGGTACATTTGCTGACAACACGGCAATACTTTCGACAGATACAAATGTTGGAAATGCTACAGAAAAATTACAGAACGCGATGAACAAAGTAGTTGAATGGACGAAAAAATGGCGGATCAAACTAAATGAAGCAAAGTCAACGCATATTAATTTTACTTATAGGAAAGTAGATCCAACAACAGTGACTATCAATGGTAATGCTATTCCCTATACAAATACGGCAAAATATCTTGGGATGACGCTAGATGTAAAACTGAAGTGGAAGGAACATGTGAAAAAGAAGAGAGAAGAGCTTAATATTAAATATAGAGACCACTATTGGCTACTAGGAAGAAACTCCGAATTATCAGTTCATAATAAGGTAAGAATCTACAATCAAATATTGAAACCTGTTTGGACCTATGGCATACAGTTGTGGGGATGTACAAAGAAAACAAATAGTAATATAATACAAACATTTCAAAATAAGGTATTACGTGGCATTGTCAACGCTCCGTGGTATGTACGCAATGCTGACCTTCAACGTGATCTCCAGGTCAACACAGTCAGCAGTGAAATTAATAGATTTGCCAAAAAACACAACGACAGATTACAGATCCATCTAAATCCAGAAATAGGAGTTGTACTAGATGTTTCTCACCAAACAAGACGTCTTATGAGGACGAAACCACACGAATTAATCGTCGATAATCGGTAAATCGTCGGTAGTCGGTAAAGGAATCCGTGCCCCCATGTTTCCCTCTACCTAACACACCACAATTTGCGATGTAAATTTCCAAAGAGACTAAAATCGTTGGTCGATCGTTTTCGATTGGTTACGATAAAGGGATGTGGTTTTTTAGTGGGTAGAAATCCCACACGTCTATGCAGTACGGGCGAGCACCCATAGTGTCTTTTCGAAGATTTTCCACACCCCTCGCTTAAAAAAAAAAAAAAAAAATCAAATCTTTAAAACAATGCTATACGATAATACATACGTATGTATAGCAATAGTAAAATAAATATTCGCATACACGATATACGCACTTGACTATATTCTTCTATTGCTTTTTCATTAATTTTTTTTTAACAGACAATGTATAAAAAAATAAGCATTATGCTGTTAATTTTTTTTCAGGAAAAATATTATGTACTACGGGCTACTGTTAAATAGTCCCTAACATTAAAGTAACAGAAGCAAAACAGTATAGAAACATATTTATAACATTTTTGCTGTAAAAAAAATCCAATAAATCATTTCTCTCAGAGATTTTTTTTTTTAAGTTTTGCTTTACTTTACTATATAAATTTATACTCGCCTATAGAATAAAATTCTCAATACAAAAAAAAAAAAAAATCGTCGTTCATGCATTTTTTTCAGAGATTTTTTTTTTTTATTTTTTATTTACCATATAAATTATTCTCGCCTACTATATGCATAGAAGAAAATTCTCAATACAAAAAACATATATAAAATCGTCATTCATGCATATGGAAAATAAATGTTTGTATACATAAATACATTTAATAAATGTTTATATTCAAATTTTTATTCTATAGACATAGAGGAAACATATATGCAGTGGGCTACTATTTTTTTAGCCCAACTGCGGTATATTAGAAAACAATACATATAAAAAAAGTTGCAAAGCAAATTTAATGTATTTTTCGGACTAAGTCCGCAAGAATTTTTTCGTTTTCTTTTCCTTCATTTCTATTACATAATTTAATTACTATATGAAAATACGTATATTTTATAGGGTAGGCAGACCAAATATCGTACATAATATGAAAATATTTTTTTTATATGAATTTTTTTTTTTTTTTTGGAAGATATTTTGTGGAGTTTAAATTAAGATTTCTTAGGGTGGGCTTAGCCCACCTAGCCCATTAGGACGAGCCGCTGCTGATCATTACAAGCATCATATAATAGAAACCTGAGTAAAAGATCATCTTCATCATAATTAAAAATTTAAAAATTGTATCATTTCATCAAGTATCGTCAATTTCAAAAATAAGGTCAGTTATATTAAACAAAAAAAATATATAACATATTAAAAAAGACACAATCAAAATTATAGAAATTTTAAATTTTATCAAAAAGAAAAAAAGGTATATTGAAAAGTGAAGAAATTACATAAATTTTCTTTTTCGTATCCCAGAATACATATATACAAAAAAAAGAAGTTTTTTTTTTGTGTGGTACGTGACGTCAATAAATCTAAATTATATAAGTTAAATAAGGCATTGACCCAAAAGTGTCGAACAAAACAATACTGTGTTAGTAATTGCATACAATTAACGGGCGCGCGAAAAATTCTGCAATTACAGCTGTTTGCCTTTGTATTCGAAATCAGAGCAATAAACTCTTACAATACGTCACGAATGTAATAAAACTAATATAAATATTTTAGCGCGAATAATTTATTACGTCACAACACTATATCTAGTTAACCGCCAACATTTTTTTTTAATTTATAAGAAAATTAAGTTTGTTAAAAGATATATAAGGCGGGCTAATATATATTATTAAAATAATTATACGAACAATCATATATTTCGGTTACGACAATTAATTTTGTTATATCAAAAAAAAAAAAAAAAAATCAAATTAAATTTTTTGTGTTGCTGTAACCTATATATGAGGGGCTCAGAATCAGAGTGGCCTAACCCACATGATTATTTTTTTTTTGCTTTTATTTGCTTAATCGGTGCTAAAGCTACTCTAGAATATAATGCTATTGATCACGACAAAAAAAAAAAAAATCTAATTATTTTTTAAAAAATCAGTTTTGATTCTGAACGAATTATTAATTTTTGTCAAATTCAGAGTGGCCTAACCCACAATGTGGTTTAGGCCACTATGATTTTTTAAAAATTATATGCATATTAATATTTTATTATATTATAAATATATTTTTTTTTATTGTTGACAAAGAATATGATTTAAAAACAATATTTACAGTTTCACTAATATTAATTTGTATAATTTTATATACTGTTAGTAATAACTGTAAGTAATATTTATACTAATTAATTGTCATTTATTTTATATTATCGTATTTATTAAGCTTGTTATTATTGGCATTAATACAAAGTTTGCCAGAATTATTCGAGAAAATTAAAATTTATAGTTATATTTTTTAAAATACCGCGTGTTAGTTTATTTAATTTTTTTTTTAAATTAATAAAATATATTATATAAATATAGTTAAAAATTGTATTTTTGAAACAATATGAATTCTACTTCTTCTCTAGGTGTTTAGCTAAATAAATAAAATTAATAAAAGTAAACAAAAAAAAAATTTATCTTGTTATTTTGAAATTTAGATATTTTTGTGTTTCCTGTGTCAGAATATATTCCTTCTGATCAGGATAATTATTCAGATATTTCACTATTTCAATATCAATTAAATCCTTGAGAAGGTAATTTTTTTTATGGAATTATATAATTATTTGAATTATAGAAATTCAAATAATTGAAACATAATGTAATGTGAGAAAATATAAAAGAAATTCTGGTAAAAAATATAAAAATACCAAAAACATTATTATACCAGAAAAAAAAATTTGAAAATTGTTACTGCAATTGCAGAAATATTTGTACTGGTAAAATTAATATTGATTACAAACCAATTTTTTTTTCAAATAATCAAATATAACAACAGAAAACTTTTCGGACTTAAAAATTAAAAAGGGACAAATGAGTGCTCCAGATTTTTTAAGCCACGATATCGCTTATCCAATTGGGAGAGCAATATCTATTGAAAAAGAAAGATTTAATACTGGAGGAATTAATTAAATACATTCCTCCAGTACATCATAACTTTTATAAATGCATACGTACTGCAAATAACACCGAAGAAATTATTTTTAGTGAAAGTGAAGCAGAAGAATAATAATTATTTAATAATTAATGTTATTGTTGTTGTTTTTTTTTTAATTCTGAAAAATAAATTTTATTTATATATTTTTTTTTCTTCTAAATATCTATTTTTCATACTTTTTTTATTAAAAGTCGCAATAATACATCTTTAAAAAATATTTTAAATTTTCGACCTATCCCACAAATTATCATTTTTTTAAATTATTCTGAAGAATCAGAGTGGCCTAACCCACAAAAAATGCCCTTTCCGTTAAGATTTTGATAAAATGGCATACATCAAATTAAAGTAGAGGAAAATCTATAATTATAAGTTTTTATTTGGCATCAATATCTTCATAGTGGACATTTCACAAGCACATTCAATTATCATGTTTTTTGTATTTTTCTCGAAATAATTTGAATGTGGGTTAGGCCACTCTGATTCTGAGCCCCTCATATAATATACACATATAAATAATTTTTTTTTGTGTGTTGCTGCAACCTATATTTAATATAACATTGAAATAATTTTTTTTGTTGCAACATAGGTATATAATATTTGAAATAATTTTTTTTTTGTGTGTTGCTGCAACCTATATTTAATATAACATTGAAATAATTTTTTTTTGTTGCAACATATATAATATTTTAAATAATTTTTTTTTGTGTGGCTGCAATCTATATATATATATATATATATATTTTTATATCCTCAAGACTATATTCATACTATGAAGTAGTAATTCTTACTGTTAATTATGAATTATTGAAAAAAAAAGAAAAACTCAAAAAAAAATGCATAAGTGTTAAAACTCGATTGCAGAACCTTTTTTTTGTCTCTTGAAGGCTAGTTTCTAATTCTGAAATTTAAAAATTAAATTATAAAAAAAATAAAAAAAAAATAAAGGGAAAAGAATTTCTGGTGTTTTATTAAGGGAAATATATTTCAGCACGACAAATTAGGTATACGGAACGACAATTGTTGCACAGCAGAATATGTATCCAACCCGACAATATTAGAAGTTTGCACGACAATTTTTCACATTATAGTCTTCCAGAAATATTATTCCCTTTTCCATTATACTACAAGAACAAGGGTATTATTCTTTTTCCATTATACTACAAGAACAAGGTATATTTATTTATTTAATATTAGTATACGCTACATATTTTGCCGTTCAATTACACAATTTGCCGTTCAATTACACAATTTGCCGTTCAATTACAAAATTTACCGTTCAATTACACAATTTGCCGTTCAATTACAAAATTTACCGTTCAATTACACAATTTGCCGTTCAATTACACAATTTGTCGTTGAAAACACCTAATTTGTCGTTGAAAACACCTAATTTGCCGTAACGAAAAATGCATCCCTTTTATTAATATATAATATAACTTTTATTTTATCTTTATTAAAAAAATGTAACATATAGGGTATTTAAAAAAAATAATAATAATAAAATTTTTACATAACATACAATTATAGTGTTTTGATTAATTTTTTTTTATATATAAAAAAAAACATATTTTGCATTTATACATATCTACGAACAATTATATTATTTTCAATTATTAAAATATTTCTACGTATAGCATATATATATAAATATAATTTTCGGTTATTAAAATATTTTTACGTATAACATATATATAAATATAATAGATACAATGGCAAAAACTTTGTCTAACTCTAACGCGATCGAATGTATGGAAAGTTTTTCTGATCAAATTATAACCGAAGCACAATCTTTTGCGATCTCGGAACCCAAGAAACGGCGAGCAGCTTTTATTAACACCAGATTAAAAGAATTAGAGAGCACCTTTTCTGAAGCAAAAGCTCTGTATTACAAAATTATTTCTGCGAAAGAAGAGAGTGATATTAAAGAAAAATATATCACAGGTGAAAATTTTAATAAATTAAAAGCAGCTTACCTAGATTATGCCGGTGAATTACAGCAAGCATTGTTAGATGACGCAACACTGGTCACTCCGAAGGCATCGGAAAAACCTGGTGAATTGAAATTACGTCAAATAGAATTGCCACCATTCGCAGGTGGATATGAAAATTGGAAACCATTTTCTGATCTTTTCCTGTCACTGGTTCACTTGAACACATCTGTACCACTCATTCAGAAACTTCATTATCTGAAGACTTCATTAAGGGGTAAAGCAGCCCGACTTTTATAACATATTTCCCTCGAAGAAAATAACTATGAATCGGCGTGGAAAATATTATCCGAAAGATACGAAAATAAATGGGTGTTAGTTAATACTCAAATAAGAATCTTAGTAAATTTACGCAATCTCTCCTTTGAATCGGCTTCCGGAATCAAAGAAATTCTAGACACCACAACTGAATTTCTACATTCACTTCGAAATTTGAACATTCCTGTGGATTCATGGGATGCAATTTTAGTATTTTTATTAGCTGCCAAGTTGCCACCCAATACTCAACAATTATGGGAAGAATATCAAGCCGGTAGCAAAGTCACTGCGGAATTTTCGACTTGTTCGAAATTTCTTGAGACCCGATTTCGCACACTTGAATCGGTTGAATAGTCTCAACCATTTCTCAAGAAGTCTATAAAGTCAGTCAGCCATCCTCCACCTGGAAATTATACAAAAATAAATAAAAAATTTCATATTGGAACTAATTCTACTTTACTTTTTTCGTATGTGTAACGCTAATCATGCGATTTACAGATGTGATAAGTTTCTGAAAATGAATGCTAAGGAACGGCTAGAAATTATACGGAAATATTCCGCCTGTACCAATTGTCTAGCCTACGATCATTCAAAGCCACAATGCCCTAGTAAAACAAATTGTTTTACATGCAACAAGCGACATCATACATTGTTACATTTTAATTCTACACAAACTGTACAAAACAATTACCAAAATAGAAACCATAATTGAAGGCACCAGCGCAAAAACAAGATAACTCCATTTTTTAAAAAAAATGTTTTTTTATTGCAAATTTAAGAAAAAAAAAATCCGCATCGTTTGGTGCAATACTCAGACATCTATGTATATTCACAAACTAATAAACTCTATACAGACGATTATATTAGAATACGATTTTTGTCGTTTTTATGCCAGAACAAAAATCAAAAAAATTCTGGCTCCACAAAAATATTACAAACACATACACAATAAAACTCTGTAAGGCTCTGTTTCTATAGTTACGTTGTGAGAAAACAAATTTGTAATTATGAAAAGATATGAAGTATGAGCAAATTTGTTTTGCATTGATTTGTTGTTGTTTTAGCAATGCTATTTTATGGATAATTGAGATTGAGAATAGAAATATATATTTTCAAATTATATTATTTCGGATGATTTTTTTTTTTTTTAAATCATTTGGCTATTTTTTAATGCAAAAGTACTTATGTACCTATTTAAAAAAGAAAAATATTTATTTTTATTTTGAAAAATATTTTTATTGATCTTTTTCATTTCTTATTTTAGAAACTGGTTGAAAATATTTTAAAATTTAAATACTAAGTTTTAATAATTTTTAACTTCCTATTATGATTTATTTCATTAGCTTTACTTCTTATTCTTGCGTTTTTTTGTAAAACTCCTGTTTATTAAGTTTTTCTACAAGCCATGTAGAAAAAAAGTAAAATTCAAGAATATTCTGTCGATGATTTAAACATGGTCCGTCAGAAAACCATTTATGATATTTTTCAGAATTATTTGTTTTTTAATACAAATTTCAACTATTTTTTTAATATTAGTCGTAAACCAATTACATAAAAAAAAATCAAACATTTTAACATGATATGCAGAAACCTAAGATACATTTTTTTGTTATAAAAATATAATTACAAAACCCATAAAATAATTCTGATAGTAGGTACATTTGTAACAAAAATTTTGTTTGTGATAATATTTGTTTAAGAGGAACCACTTTGAATTAAGATCATATGTTTGGTTTTCTTTTATCAAAATATTTTTACAATATTCGCGATTTATTTTATTTAATATTTTAAATATTATGTATCCACAAACATATTTCATTGAAATAACTTCAATAATATAGTTTGAAATATTGATTAGTAGACTAAACATTAAAATTATCTGAATTTTTGTGAACTGAATCTTCGTCCTTATCTTCCGTATCATAACTAATTGAATTTACCATGGAATCAGCTTAAAGTATATTTTACTATTTACAGCATATTTATGTACCTACTTATTCACAAATATGTTAAAATATGACCAAAAAAAATTTTAAATTAGCTATACCTATAAAAATAATTTTCAGTAATTTTTCGATATTTTCACATTCACAAAATAATTTAATTCAAAAAATCATAAAACTATAGTTTTTTAATTCAAATATCAAAAATGATTTGCAATGCAGTGGAGGTCAAAGTGCAAAACTTATTTTGCTGTCTTTTCTAAATTCTTATAAATTTCTCAGACTTCATTTCTCTCTCTTGCAAAAACAAAAATCATTTATATCAAATGAAAACAATTTGTATTGAACTATAGGTACGTAGAGTATTTTTACAATACATACATAAATGTATGTATTGTAAATACATGCGCTAACCCGATAATTTTTTATTTGAAAAATACCAGTGTCGACAGAAATGGTATTCTAATATAATCGTCTGTATAGTTTATTAGTTTGTGGTATATTCTAAGATTAATTATTACACTATTGGAGTTATCAACTATTTTGATACGGAGCAAAAATAAGACATTTCAAGGAGTTGTCTGGTTTTTGCTCTGAAAATATGTGCGAAAAGATTTGCAGCATTTTGAAAATGTAAAATTCGTGAATGTAATTAGATTCAAAACCAAACATTCGGTATCAGAAAATTATGATACCTCTATATTTATAGTACAAGTTACACCACAAACCAACTTAAATGAAATATATAAAATTAAATCAATTAATTATCGTTTAATTAAATGGGAAAAAATACATAAGAAGGACGAAATATGTCAATGTGTGAAATTCCAGCGATTTGGACATACTGCTAGCAACTGTACGTTGCAATACAGATGTGTTAAATGTGGTGATAGTCATGGTCCAGGTAATTGTGAACTAAAAGATAAAAATATAACAGATGAACTATTCTGTATAATTTGTAAAGAAAAAGGTCATCCAGCTTCATATAAGGGATGCAAAAAATATCAAGAATTTGTACAAAAAATACATAAAAAAGAGAAGACTTAAAAATTAGAAATAGTAATAATAAGGCTAGTTTTAATAATTTTGTTAATCCAATGATTAGATATTCAGATATGTTACATAATAAAAATAATTATAAAGATACAAATAATGTAATAAATAGTAGTACAAATAATAATATAAATAATAACAATGATATTCAAAAAAATTTACAAAAAATCTTAAAAACAATATCTTCAATAAGTTCAAGATTAACTAATTTAGAAAATGATATTCTTGAAAATAAAAAGAGAATTGATATACTATTTGAACCATATTATTAGGTTGATTTATTTAAACACCATAAAAATATTGTCAATTAATGTTAACTCTTTAATCTCACAACAAAAAAGAATATATTTAACGAAATTTTTAGAAGATCATAAACCTGACCTTGTCTTTCTAAATGAAACTAAATTAAATAAGAAACATAGACTAAATTTTGATAAATATAATATGATTAGAACAGATAGGCAAATCGATATAAAAGGGGGAGGCACAGCTATACTGATAAGGGAAGATATTAGATATACAGTAATTTCGAAAAATAGTTTGATATCAAATAAATGTTTGGAAACTACCATTATATCTATAAAGTTAATAAATAATAAACATTTAATTCTTGTTTCGGCATATGCCTCGGAAAATTTTAAAGAAAACTTTAGACAAGAATTTGAAGCGCTTTTTCAAACTTTAGAATTAAACCAACTAGATAATTACTTTATTATATGTGGTGATTTTAATGCCAAAAACTCTTTGTGGGGAAACACACAAAATAATCCTAGGGGAAATTATATAAAAAATTGGATTGAAAATAATGAAATAGAATTTAAATGCAAATTACTTTCACCAGAAAACCCAACATTTCGGTCGGGTTCATATTTAGATATTTGTTTTATAGATAATAGATTAAAAATTCATACAAATACAAATAAATTAAAAACTATAGATTACGATAGTGATCATTCTGCAGTGCTCTTAATAGTTAAAAATCGAAACGATGAAAACTTTTTGGTAGATAAAAATGATGTTAAATATAAATATAATTTTAAAAAAGTGAATTGGAAATTATTTATGAATAACACTGAGAAATTATATTTAAAACTTTATAATAACGATAATTACAAATTAGTTCCAAATAATATAAATATAAGTAATATAGAAATTGAAACAAAAACATTAGAACTTGAAAAATTTATTCAGAAAAGCATAGAGTTAAATGTACCAAAATTAAAACAAAGAAACTATTCTGACAATTTTAGAACACCAATTATATATAAACTACATAAAACTAAAGTGACTTTAATTTCTAGATTAAATAAACTTAAGAAAAATAACTTAAACCAACAAAATCAAGTTCAAATACGTAGAATACAGTCTTTAATAAATAATCTTAAAAAATTAATTAAAGATAATGTTCAAATAAAAATAAATAGTTATTGGAAAAATAGGTTAATGAACATAAATCGTAAGAATGGTAATATGTTCTCAGAAATTAAAAAATTATTTAGAAAAAATGAAGATATAGGTATACATAATTTAAAAATAGACAACGAAGAACTGTTAAATAGCGTAAAGTTATATAAATGAACTTGATAGGGATCAAGATTCAAATTATATAATAACAGATAGTAAAACTAAGTTAAACTTAATAGGAAAACATTATGAAAAAGTTCATATGATAGATATAAATAATGAAAATACACAACTTAATAACGACATAAAACATATAGTTCTACAAGTTAAAAGAAAAATTGAGAATAGACAAAATAATACTCAATTTAATAATGACAATCTATCAGACAGTAATGACCTAGAGCCAAAAACTTTCACTAATCTAAAAGAGACTGAAATATTATTTAAAAACTTAAATAACAAAACATCAGCAGGCATAGACGAATTACCAAATATAGTTTTAAAAAATCTACCACTAGTGGTTATTAAACAATATACCATATTATTTAATAATATTATTAATAATAATTATATACCAAAAAAATGGAAAATATCTAAAATCATACCCATTTTAAAACCAGGTAAAGACCCGGCGAAACCCGAAAGCTATTGGCCAATAAACTTATTACCTAATTCCAGTAAAATATTTGAAAAAATAGTTTTTAGAAAATTAAATTCAGTTATAAATGAACTAAAGATAATACCAGACACGCAATTTGGATTTCGTAAAGACCATTCTACGATACATGCTATAAGTAAACTATCCTCTGATGTATGCTGGGAATTAAACAATAAAAATTGTGTTGGTGCATGTTTAATTGACACCAAAACAGCATTTGATACAATGTGGATAGATGGATTTATTTATAAGCTAGTTAAAAAAGATTTCCCAGAAAATTTAGTATTTATAATATATGAACTAATCACCAATAAAAAATTCATAGTATCCGATGGTAAAAATCAAACAGAAAATTCATTTAATGTTAAAAATGGTTTGCAGCAAGGAACAATCCTTGCTCCTACATTTTTTAATATATACATTAGCGACATTTTTAAAAATCCAATATTTGAAAAACCAAAAAATAAAGGAATAACATATGCAGACGATATTACCATATATACAAGTGCAAAAAACTCAAGTGATATAGAATACGAATTGCAAATTATGTATAATAATACTTTTAACTTTCTTCGTACTTGGAAACTAAGTATAAATGAGAGCAAAAGCGAAAGTATTCTATTTAGACCATCATTAGATTTATGTAGTAGAAACGTTAGAAAGATGTGGAGACAATTTCAAATTAAAAGCCCAACTGGAGCAATTATACCTCATAGAGAAAATGTTAGATACTTAGGAGTAAATTTAAATAATAGATTAAACTACACAAGTCATATTAATAATCAAATATTAAAAGCAAGAAAAGCATTTATAGCTTGCAAAAAACTTTTTTATAATAAAACACTTTCTAGCAAAGTAAAAATAATAGCATATAAATCTTTAATCCGACCTATTCTTACATATGGCTCCCCTATATGGTTTAATATTAGTTCAACAAATATTGAAAGATACAGAAAATTTGAGAGAAGATGCATTAGAGCTTGTATTAACAAATGGAGAAATCCAATTCATAATTATAAATACTATTATTCCAATAAATTTATATATAATGAGGCCAAAATGGGACGAATAGACAATTTTGTAGTTAAACTAAATAGAAAACACTGGAATAGAATAAGTGAAATCAAAGAAAATCCGCTAATATGTCAATTATATTATCCTAATGAAATATATTTTAAAAAATCAATGGAAAATGTTTTTTTGCCTCCTGAAAGTTTTGTATTTTTAGATATAAATGATTTTATACAAGATAAAAATGGTGTACCCCTTTTATATCACTTTAATAGAAGAGTAACAGATTTAAAAATATATAGTTATTACAAAGACACAGTCAGATACGAATTAAAATTTGATGTTCATATTCCTGAACATGATAAAAAAGATATCGTTAAATATAGGAAGTATATATGGTGGTTAAATTAAAACATATATTCGTATATAATTGTTTTTGATTTATTATAAGTGTTTGTTTGTTGTTTAGATTTAAGTATAGTAGGTTAAGATTTTATTATATAAAAAAAAAGTAATTTAAATTTGATTTTTATTAAAATTTTTTGCAAATAATTAAAATATATTGAATTCATAATTGAATTAAAAAATAAAGATAAAATGAAATAAAAACCAAAATAATTAAAATTATAATATTTAGAGAGTTCCAAAGCGGACCATTAAATATAAGCAAATATAAAATTATGTATTATCTTTACTTTATTAGATTAAGAAAAATTATAAGTTAAAAGAAATGAATAAAGTATCATTTGAATTGAATTGAATAGCACGCTTGTTTGATCCTATTGGGTGGATCTCTCCTTGCATACTATCCGCAAAATTAATTATGCAAGATTTATGGCTACAACAATGTGGCTGGGATGATAATGTTTCAACTGACATACAGCAAAAGTGGTTGACATATCGCCAGCAACTTCCAAACTTAGAAAAAATTAGTATACCGCGCTGGATACAAACAACTCAAAAATCTGAAAAAATAGAGTTACACGGTTTCAGCGATGCGTCAGAAAAAGCATATGCTGCTGTTATTTACCTTCGTTTTCGTGATGATTCAGGACAAATTCAAGTTCAACTACTAACTGCAAAAACAAAAATAGCACCATTAAAGCGTATTTCGCTTCCACGTCTGGAACTACTGGCAGCTGTATTATTAGCCAAATTGATGAAAACGGTCCATAAAGCGATGAGTCTGGATCATATAACATCATATGCATGGACGGATTCCATGATCACTCTTGCATGGATTCAATCAGCACCTGCAAAATGGAAAACATTTGTAGCAAATAGAGTGTCAATAATACAATCACTTACAAACCCTAATTGTTGGCATCATGTAGGTACAAAGGATAATCCGGCGGATGTAGCATTACGAGGTTTACTTCCAGTCGAAATGGAACCTTGCATAATTTGGTGGCACGATCCAACTTTTTTGAAAAATTCAAATATAGAATTGTCAAATACAGCACCGAATGTCACAAATCTAGAAGAAAAAATAAGCACGGTTTTAACAATTAATATAACAAATTCTTATATTCATGAAATTATAAATAAATATTCTAAACTTACAAAATTAATTCGAGTTTTATCCTATTGCTTAGAGCTGTACATAATTTTAAACATATACGTAAGCAACGTCTAACAGAACCACTGTCCGTCATAGAATTAGAAAATTCGTTCCACTTTATAATTCGCTTCATTCAAGATGATGAATTTAACGCAGAAAAAACGAATTTAATGGAACAGACGACAAAAGCAAAAAAAGCCATCTTTTCACTTTATGTCCTTTTCTAGATGAAAATAAAATAATAAGAGTAGGTGGTAGATTACAAAATTCAAATTTACCTTTTACTCAAAAACATCAAATTTTATTACCAAGGAAATCACATTTTACCGATTTAGTAATCCAAGATGCTCATATTAAAATTCATCATGGTGGTCTCAAATTAGTATCTGCTTATCTACAACAAAAATATTGGATTTTGAATGCGAAAAACAATATAAAAAAAATTCTTAAAAGATGTGTAATTTGTTTTAAATTTATAGCCAAAGAATCTATACAACTAATGGGAAACTTACCAGCATCACGTGTCCAAGTAGCCAGACCATTCTACAACGCAGGCGTCGATTATGCTGGTCCACTAGAAATTAAGGCATACAAAGGACGCTGCAAAACCTTTTTAAAAGGTTACATCTCTATTTTTATATGCTTATGTACTAAAGCAATCCACATAGAGTTGGTCAGTGACCTCAGTTCTGAAGCTTTTATTTCAGCTTTTAGAAGATTTACTTCACGAAGAGGAATTTGCAGAAATCTTCACAGCGACTGTGGCACAAATTTTGTGGGAGCCAATAATGAATTCATTAAGGACATGAATATCATTAAATTTCAATGGTCTACCGAAATAGCTGACGCGCTGGCCACTCTCGGCACACAATGTCATTTTAATCCTCCAGCTTCACCACATTTCGGCGGTTTATGGGAAGCTGGGGTAAAATCGATAAAATACTATTTGAAAAGATTAACAGGCAATGCAAAATTGACCTTTGAAGAGTACAACACATTACTCTGTCAAATTGAGGCAGCGTTGAACTCCAGACCACTCTGTCCATTAGCGTCAACCACAGATGACTTGACTGTTTTTACGCCTGGACATTTTTGATGCGTTAAATACTCCACCAGAAATTAATCTACAAAATATAAAATTAAATAACCTTGACAGATGGCAATATATTCAAACTCTATATCATAATTTTTGGGATCAATGGAGAAATGATTACCTGTCCAGACTTCAACGTCGAACAAAATGGAATGTTCAGCATGACAACATAAAAATTGGAGATATCGTCATCCTAAAAAACGAAAATTCGCCACCAACGCATTGGCCACTCGCGCGGATTATAGAACTCCATCCCGGTCAAGATGGTTTCACTCGCGTAGTCACGGTGCGAACTGAGCAAAATACATTTAAACGGCCGGTACAAAAGGTTTGTCTACTACCGATTATAGATAATTATCGCGATGAACACTGCCTAAACTAATATTAACAATACACTGAACATTTAATAACTATAATTATAGTGAAACACACAACAAACAATATGAATTAACATAATTTTTTTTTGTATATTAAACATAAACATTGAATTTTTTTATTTATATGAACAGTGAACAAACACATAAACAACGATATCAATAAACATTAAATTTTTTATATAAAAACACTTATTAAATTTAAACCTAAGAAATTCACACTATTTTTATCCGCGTATTTCGAATTTAAACAAATATTTTTTTTTTTTTTTTTTCATATTTTTTCATGTACATCCGCACGAGATAATAAATATTATTATTGTTGAACTAATCTGTTCAAGGCGGCCGAGAATGTTGACACTTCAATCAACTGATCAACCCAATGCTGCCATCTTTATACGGCACAAATTTTCTTTGAT
Organism: Rhamphomyia laevipes; assembly: GCA_963920725.1. Lineage (NCBI taxonomy): Eukaryota > Metazoa > Arthropoda > Insecta > Diptera > Empididae > Rhamphomyia > Rhamphomyia laevipes. The sequence goes on from OY987255.1 coordinate 111,434,812, forward strand.
TTTATGGCAGCACCAAACCATATGGAAAGCAGCATTGGAGGGGAGTATCTGGAAACTCAACACGGATACAAAATTAAATCTTATAAATTACAATGTAATTTTATTCAAATATTCATTCTTATCTTAAAAGTCAATAATTAGCAATCCAATTAAAATATAATATAATAATTAAAATATAATATTAAGTTATAATATAATATATATAATAAAAAATAAAAGTTACAGTTTATTATAACGTTAAAAAAAGTAATACATACGAGGGCTGATTGATAATTACGTGGACTGACACAGAAGACACAGTTTTTTTCAGTTTTTTTTTTTTATTTTTCAACGTAGTCACCTTTTAGGACGATACACTTAGTTAGACGATGTTCCAGTTTTTTGATGCCTTCCAAAAAATATGATTTCTCCAACCCTTCAAAATAGCCATTTGTTTCGTCGATGACCTCAGCATTTGACCCAAATCTCTTTCCTGCAAGCCATTTTTTCATATTTGGAAACAGGAAAAAGTCAGAAGGGGCCAAATCTGGAGAATATGGTGGATGAGGAACCAATTCATATCTCAATTCTAATAATTTTGCTGTTGCAATTCCTGATTTGTGAACTGGTGCATTGTCTTGATGAAAAAGAACTTTTTTCTTTGCTAAATGTGGTCGTTTTATTATAATCTCTTCATTCAAACGATCCAATAATGTTGCATAATATTGTCCTGTGATTGTTTTTCCTTTTTGTAAATAATCGACATGGATTATACCATGAGCATCCCAAAAAACAGTGGCCATAATCTTGCCAGCTGATGGAACTGTTTTTGCTTTCTTTGGAGCCTTTTCACCTGTAGAAATCCACTGTTTTGATTGTTCTTTTGTCTCTGGTGTGTAGTAGTGTATCCATGTTTCATCAACGGTTATGAATCGACGCCAAAAATCGACTGGATTACGTTGTAATAACTCCAAAACTTGCTTTGATGTTGTCACACGATTGCGTTTTTGATCAATTGTAAGCAAACGCGGCACCCATCTTGCAGATACCTTGTTCATATCCAAATATTGATGTAAAATATTAAAAACACGTTCCGATGAGATGTTCACGATGTCAACAATTTCCCGCAATTTCACTCTTCGTTCATCTAGTACGATATCATGGATTTTATCGACCATTTCTGGAGTAGTCACTTCATTTGGACGCCCAGAACGTTGTTCATCAATTGTGCTGGTACGGCCACTTTTAAACTCAGCAAACCACTTGCAAACCATTGATTTCGAAGGTGCAGATTCACCATAATATTTATCCAACTTTTCTTTAGTTTCCTTTGCTGTTTTCTGCCTCAAAAAATAATTAATTAAAAAAATAAAATTAAAAAATAAAATTAAAAATACTTATTTTATACCTGTGCATTACCTGAATCACAGGTAGTCCACGTAATTATCAATCAGCCCTCGTATAATTGTTTTATTTTAGAACTTTATTGCGGAAAAGTAAAAATTAATAATCGGTAGGTAGTGGCGCAAATTTTAAAAGGGTTTGGTCCGGTCCACTTTATCCTCCCGAACAATTGTATAAAAAATAACTGTAGTATAAAAATAATTTGTTTGAGAAAAAGATTTTATTGGTTTTTGTATAGTTATTTGTCGTGCTTGTGAAAAATCAAAAATGGCCAGTATATTGGATTTCAGTTAGGAAGTAATGGAAGATAAAAATAAAAAAAAATATATAAAAATAAAAGGAATGCGCCAATTTTTATTTATTTGTTTTCACATGAATTTTAAAATTAATTTTTTCCAAACATAAATTACTTTTATTCACTACTTTATTCACTATTCTTATTTAATTGTTTATTAAACACATGTACGTATTTAACTTTAAATAAAACAATTTTACACATAAATTATATCAACGCACTCACTTTTATTCATTCTCCGCAACTATAAAGTTTCGGAGAAATTTAGTATGAAATATACGTAATTCAGATTACCATATTTACAATCAATCAAATTCGAAATTTATTATCCTTCGCACGGAATTTAGAATACCAAATTCTCAGTCGGAGCTAAAATAGAGTATTTCTCCGCTCCGAACGGAATTCAGAAAACATGTGAATAACACAAAAATAAATTTACATAAAATACAAAAAATATACATAAATAGCTCATTCACTCTTTAATGACTTTTTAAGTTGTCAGCATTATTATTAAGTGCACGAAGCATTGTGGTAATCGGCTCGTTTTTCTAGTAATCGGTACAATGCAATTGTAACTTAAACAGCGCTACAGATTTCAATAAACGTACGTTAATATTAAAACTCATATGATCTAAAATAAAAGGAGATTCGACCACGCCAGATATAACTTGATGTACAAATACTATGTCAGCTATTTTCCGTCGCCTTTCTAGACTTTGAAGATCTGTCAGCTATTTTCTGTCGCCTTTCTAGACTTTGAAGATCAATAAGTTTGAGGCGGTCTACATATGGCGGTAAGTTGTATGAATCGAGCCAAGGAAGTCCACGGAGAGGAGCAAATCTACGCTGGACCGATTCAATCCTTTGGATATGTACCTGTTGATATGGTCACAATACCTGGCAGGCATATTCAAGAATTGGTCTTACAAACGTCATATAAAGGGTCCTAGTGACCTAAGGGTCAGAAAACTTTTTTGACCTTTGACTGTATAATATATGGACTGATAACAGTCAACTTCAAGACAAACATCTACAGCGCATGTAACAGCATAGCGTCAGGTTGTACAAATAAAACAAACGTCAGAACTAGGGAGTGCAATACCAGAGTGAAAAATTAATAGCGGTATTTCGGTACTGAAAAATTTGATACCGGAATCCCGGTATTCAATACCGAAACCAAAAAATACGAAAAAACACTTATGATGAAAAAATGCATATGGTTTACTTTTAAATAAAAAATAAATAAAAACAATTAATTCTTTCATATTATAATAAAATAAAAACAAAACGAAAATTACATAGCTCATTAAAAATTAGTTCATGTTTCATATAAAAATTTAATTATTATTTAAAGACAGGAAATATGCTCTTAAAAAGCATAATACATCAAAGCTTTTGTCATTTAAGTTGGAGCGGATTTTTGTCTTTATCTTACTTGTGAAATTAATTATAAATCTAGCATATTGTATTTTGTATATCACAAACAATTCACAATATCTAATAGTAATCGTTGTAGCTCTTTTATTTGTTAATTTTCAACTCTGTTATAACGCTCTTTTTTTTATTATAAGGGTATGTTTTAAACATAGTAGATAAAATACACTTTAACACTTTACTTGTTCAATCTTCGAAAGCAAAATAAATTTGAATTTGATGGTGTTGATTTTGAAATTTATTACCATTACCAGACAATTACTATTATTATTATTTTTTAGCCTACCCCTATTATTTTATATTATAGTTAATGTTATTACAATTTTCTTTTTCTTTTCTGATAATTAAGAAATTAATACCCAAATACCGCGGTATTAATGCTTTAATACCTGTATTGAATCCCAGAAATATACTCTCGGGATCCCGGTTTCCGAGATCCCGGGATCCTGGTGTTGCACTCCCTAGTCAGAACAGGTAAAAAACTATAATGACCTGTGTTTTGTGTTTATTTTAATTACAAGAAACAAAATTATAAAAAGTTAATTTGATTTGAAATTTCAAAGTGTATGTGATTTAAAAAACATTTAAAAAACTACTATTAAAAAACAGATAATAGTAGCTGAATCTAGCGACAAGTCAATTAAAATTTTGATTTCATTATCTTGTCGCTAGATTGAGCCAGTGTTATAGTGTATTATACCACAATTTAGTTATTGTTCTGGGCGATTTGCCGTCTAGTGCGCCACAGATCATGCTCCACTTTTTTAATTTGGAAATATATGAAACTGACAGATGGTTAGCAGTCCATATATTATATAGTCAAAGTTTTTGACCAACGTTTAACGAAACCTAGCATAGAGGTAGCCCTACTAACTAAATTATCAAAATAAAATGCAAATTTCTAATAGCTCCATTCTAATACGTTCAAATGTATGACACCACAACCGCAAAGAGTGATACGAGAGAAATTGAAATTTTATGAGAGTTTTTTTGTTTTATGTTATTCTTTTTCTTTCTAATCCGCAAAAAAATTGCCGAAACACATGCGCGTTTTTTCTATGCGCCGCCACATGCGTCGAGACTTGCGTTTATGCACACAGATGCGATGAAGCATCTGTGTGCGGCAAAAATGGACAGTTTTTATTATAAAATACAAAATTCAAATAATAAAGATAAGTAGCTAGATTTTTTTTTGATACAAAAAAGTGTCAAAAAAGTGTGGTTGGTAAAAAGATAGCTCTGATTTAAAATAAGCAATTATCCAGTTTCAAAGCATAGAAAGTTTAAAATTTTTTGTTAATTGTGAAAATTAATGATTTTGGTGAATAAACAAGTTGAAGATTGGTGGATTATAATCCTTGAAGGTAAAAATTTAATATAAAAATAATTGTAAAACATTGAACGAAGGGGGTGAAGAGAAAAAGATATAGTATTACATCAGCAAAAATAATTATTACCAGCTGTAATCCAATTATCAGCTGTTTGTAAAATAATAACCTGAAAAAGATAGACGCTAAATATCATTAATTATAAAGATATAATGCTAAATATTTTTAATTACAAATGGTGAAATTATAAATAAATTCAAAAATAATAATAAATCACAAAAATTATTTAAATTGAATATTTCTAGGCGCAAATAAAAAAATCAGATACTTAAACCTAAAAATGAAAGTGCTGACTTATTACAACAACTACGCAATATATTTACATTTGCAATAAAATAATACCATCATCAATTGAAATTTCATAGTATAATAATAAGTATTACAATTTAAATTTATTATCTCAAGTAAATGAGCAGTGGAAGCGACGAAGTGTTTGAGGATACTCATGAGTTTGAATTAGCAACAAAGCGCGAAAGATCCACAACATTTTCTGTTTCCTGAGGTGAAGGTGAAGAGTTAAGCTACACAAAAAAGTGAAAAACATGTCCAGTGCAGTACCTATAACATTGGAAATAATACAAAATCTACTTGCGCCCATGAATACTAAACTAGATAAACTAGATACAATAATTGATTTAAATATTAAAGAAATTTTAAGAGAAAATGAGCTATTAAAATTAAAAGTTACTGTAAACGAAAGAAAAATAGAATTGTTGGAAACCGAAATAGAAAAACTTAAAATGTATCAACAAAAAAGAAATCTAATTTTTCGAAATGTGGTAGTAGAGAAAAACGAAGATGTAGAAACCAGAATTGAAAATATAATCAGGAAGAATTTACAAATTGAAACAAAACTGCCAATGGAAAAAGTTATAAAACTAAGAAAAAATAATATTGAAGGTAAAAAACAAAACATACTCGTGGAGTTTCAATCGTTAAGATCTGTAAATGTTATCTTGAAAAATACTTTTTTTTTTTTTTTTTTTTTTTTTTTTTTCGGAGGATGGTGGGGAAATCTTTTAGAGACGCTGAAGAAGGGTCCGCACTTCTTCAGGGTGTCGGAGTCCATGATGTTGAGATGTTATTTGGCTACCGACTAAAACCCCACCCTCCTTGTCCCACGATGAATGCCAACTCGGGACCACTTTCGTATTACTTCGAGTTGGATCGTGCTGTTCTTTCTTTTCTAGTTATATTGTATCTCGTTCCTAGTTGTTGTCTTGTTGTGCCTGTGGATCTTCTGGATCTTCTAGATGTTTCAACCTCTTCTTCTTGCGAAGTATTGTCTCAATGAATACAGCTACTGCATTCCATTTGTATTCACTGTCTAGCATGACGCTTATGATGTTTTCAGGTGTCACATCACCAACTTCAGCGACAAGTGCGCTTCTTTCCGTTCTTGCCAACTCGCATTCGAAGAATGTATGGTAGGCCGTGTCTTCTATTGTCTCGCACTTTCGACATTGCGGGCTAGCTACTTTTCCCATTTTGTGTAGGTAGGTACGGAAGTACCCATGACCTGACAAGAATTGTGTAATATAAAAATTAACTTCTCCGTGTTTTCGGTCAACCCAGTCTTGCAGCTGTGGGATCAGTCTAGCCGTCCATCTTCCTCTCTGGTCATTGGTCCACCGTTCCTGCCATATATCTAAGCTGCGCTGTCTTGCTTCTGTAGCTGCTTCTTTTCTACTTACATCTGGAGTTCTTGTGTATATTTGTTTCTTTTCTCGTGCAAGCAAATCGATCGGGATAACGTTCGCGATTACGTTTACCGCCGGGTACGAGACCGACCGATATGAGCACGCGACACGAAGAGCTCCTCGCCGTTGAACCGCTGCTACGCGCTTTCTACAATATCCTTTATTTCTGCCCAGATTTCTGCTCCGTACAGTAGAACGGATTGCATTGCCGTCATTATCAGTCTTCGTTTTGTTGGTGTTGGGCCCCCGATATTTGCCATAATCCTGCTTAAATTATTTGTGATTGCTGCCGCTTTGTTTGTAGCTTCCTCAATCTGTCGCCGATAATTTAGCTTAGAATCTAGCATAAGTCCAAGATATTTTGTTGCCTCTTTTGTTTGTATAATTTCAGCTCCCACTTGCACCGGAATTATAGTTGGAATTCTCTTCTTTGTCAGCAAAACTATTTCAGTTTTGGCTTCCGCTAGTTCTAACCCGTGCGCATTCATCCAGTTGCTTACTCTTCTCATAACCTGGTTTAGTCTGATCTGTGCTTCTTCTGTTGTTCTCGTTACTATCATAGCTCCTAAGTCATCTGCATACCCTGATAGCCAGGTATTTAGTGGCATTTCTATGCGGAGAAGGCTGTCGTATAGCGCGTTCCATAAGTCTGGTCCAAGTATCGATCCTTGCGCTGCCCCTGCTGTTATCTCTTTTTTTCTTCTTCCGCTTTCGGTGTTGTATATCAGGCTGCGATCGTTCAGGTAGTCTGCTATCAATCTCAGAAGGAACTCTGGTATGTGAAAGTTGTTCTTCAGCGCATCCATCATATCACTCCATCTTGCTGAGTTGAAAGCATTCTTGACATCTAGTGTTACGAACATAACGATTTTCCTAGAGTGATGATTACCTGCTTCCGCCATCTCTACTTTTTTTACCACTACCTGTATTGCATCTAGTGTTGATCTTCCTTGCCGAAAACCGAACTGCATATGTGACAAGTCGCCAGCTCTTCTTATTGCATCTCCCATTCTTGGCTTTATTAGTTTTTCAAGTAATTTTCCTGCTGTGTCTAGCATGCATAGTTGTCTGTAAGATGATGCTGAGGATTGTCCTCCTTTACCTTTATCGATTAAGACCAGGCGTGCCACCTTCCACCTTTGGCTGAAAACCCCTTCCTTTAAACACGTATTATACATGCTCAGCATCATTTGTGGGCAAACATCTACCGCTATTTTAATCGCCTCCGCTGGAATTCCATCAGATCCCGGTGCCTTCCTGCTTTTCATTGACCTTGCTGCTTCCTCTAGTTCTTTTTGTGTGAACTCTGGAATTTCCTCGTCTGCTTCTATCTCACTGCTGTAGTTTCTTATTTGATGCGTTGGAAAGAGAGTATCAACGATGTTCTCTGCTATATCTGCTGGCATTTCGTTTGCGGCTGCTGGTGCTCTTATCTTTTTCATGACTATTTTGTATCCCAACCCCCAGGGATCGTTGTTGACGTCATTGCAGAGCTCCTTCCATTTGATGTTCTTACTTTTCTTAATGGCGTCGCGTAAACTTTTCCTGGATGTTATATACTCCGCTGATGTAGTTGCTGCTTCTGGTCTACTCCTGGATCTTTGTGCGACTCTGCGTAGGTGCAAGCATTTCCTTCTTAATTCAGCAATTTCTTCCGTCCACCAATATACTGCACGCCTGTTTACCGTTCTACTTTTCCGCGGCATTGATGCTTCGCATGCTTGCGTGATAGCGTTCATTGTAGCTTGTACTACTGCTTCCGCTCTCACTCTGCCTTCAAGTCCTTGCATCGCTTGTGTTGTCTCATCCAGGTTGTTTCTTAATGAATCTGCAAATTTTGATGCGTCGATTTTAGCCGCGTTCCATTTTTGGTTTCCTTCGATGTTCTCTGCGTGTCTTCTTTCTGCGCTGCTTATCTTGAATGTAATATACTGATGATCGCTCGCTGTATAATCTTCTAGGACCGCCCACTCTTGTATGTGTTCAGCTATGTTTTCTGTGGCTAGCGAAATATCTGGTATCGTTTCTGCGTATCCCGGTCTTCTAAACGTCGTTGTGTTCCCAGTATTAAGTATTATTAGGCTTTGTCTGGCTGCCATCTCCAATATTTGTGATCCTCTGCTATTTGTTCGTGGCATACCCCACTCAACGGCTCTGGCGTTGAAGTCTCCTGCGACAATTTTGCTGCCATAGTTAGTTAGTTAGTTAGTTAGTAAGGGGGGGATTATATCCCCAACACTAGGCCACTAGTTGGCCCATAGGTATCCCCTTGTAACAACAATCTTTACCCTCTACTGCTGTTCAAGCCACCCCGCATTCTTAACAAACCTTAGCAGATCCCTGACCGGGATCCTTACCAACTCCTCAAGTCCATTGAAACGGTAGTTACCTAAAATGCGATACCTACTCCTGCTTAATGCAGGGCAGTCACAAAGCATGTGACTGATATCTTCCGCTACACTCAAGTCTTGGCACCCTCTGCATGAGTCCACCGTGGTTAGCCCCAACCTCTTAGCCATTTTTCCTAATAGGCAATGCCCTGTTATTATGCCCACCGACATTCTCAGGTTGTTCCTGTTCTGTGATAAAAGCAGTTTTGTCCTGCTAAAGTTCCTCTCTGGCCAAAGTCCTTTGGTCACCTGACAGGTGTTGGTATTGAACCATATTTCAGCCACCTTCTTCTCTGTGATTCTGTCAATCTCTTTCTTCAGTACACCCAATGGGGCAAGAATAGATTGATCAGCGACCTCTATATCCTTTTCAGAGCCCTTCCTAGCCAGTTCATCAGCTTGCTCGTTCCCGTATATGTCACAATGACCTGGTACCCAACAAAGTTTTACCGTACTAATTCTGCAGAGTGTCTGAAGCACAGCTCTGCATCTCCTAACCAAGCTTGATTTTATTACCATTGAATCAAGCGCCCTGATGGCAGCCTGACTATCGACGTAGATTGTAATATCCTCGTGTGATATCACCTTCATCGTTGCTAGTGAGGCCGCATATTCTATTGCTAGCACCTCCGCCTGAAACACACTGCTGTGGTTTGGCAACCTCACTGATTCCTCTATATTTAGTTTTTCAGAGAAGACACCCGCACCAGTTCCGCTGGTTGTCTTTGATCCGTCCGTAAATATAGCAATCCCATTCTCCGGTATTACCAGATCTCCGTTCCATTCATCCCTTGTCGGGATTCGAATGCTGTAATCTTTCTCAAAGAACATCTGTGATACTATATAGTCTGTTTGCACTCCTCTAGTATCTAGTTGATATTCTTCCAGTATACCACTATGTGTATACGGCTTAAATTTTAGGGCATTGGACTCACGAAGTCTCAATGCCGACTTCGCTGCATTGTTTTTAACCACCTCGCTCACTTGGTGTAGATCGAGAATGATCTCCATGCCTTTAGTTGGTGTGGTACGAAGAGCTCCCGTAACACTTATGCACGCCATCCTTTGTACCTTTTCCAACTTTCTCATCACCGTTTTCTTCTCCACTGCTGGCCACCATACTAGCGCACCGTACATGAGTATAGGTCTCACGACGCTGATGTAGAGCCAGTATGCTATATCCGGCCTAATTCCCCATTTCATCCCTGAAAATCTCTTGCATGTAAATAATGCAGTGGTTGCTTTTTTCACCCTTTCCTCAACATTCTTGTTCCAGTTCAGTTTGGAATCCAATATAATTCCTAGATATTTCGCGCTGTTCGAGAGTGTCAGCTCCACTCCGTTCAGCGACGGTAGCTTAAAGACTGGAATCTTCCTCTTCCTGGTGAAAAGAACCAGTTCTGTCTTGGCTGGATTCACTGATAGCCCACAGCTATCAGTCCACTTCGCTACTATGTTGAGGCCCTTTTCCATCAACATGCTGATAGTATCCAGGAATTTCCCACTTACCAGAATCACAAGGTCATCTGCATATGCAACAACCTTATACCCTTTCCTCTCCAATTCCTTCAAGACACTGTCCATTACCAGCAACCACAGAAATGGCGATAGCACTCCTCCCTGTGGTGTGCCTCTGGTTACAGATAGTGTTATTTCACTAGTGCCCCAACTTGACGTTATGTTCCTTGTCTTCAGCATCTGGCCAATCCAGATTGCAACACCTCTGTTCACACCTGCATCACCCAGCGCTTTCTCAATGGCTTCAGTCCTGACATTGTTGAACGCTCCTTCTATGTCAAGGAACGCTGCCAATGTGTACTCCTTATAATTCAGCGACGTTTCGATTTGCGACACCGTATTATGCAGTGCCGTCTCTACTGACCTTCCCTTCCAATAAGCATGTTGTGCTGTCGAAAGAGAGCCATCTCGACAGTTGCTTTTTATGTGGACCTCCACCAATTTCTCCATTGCCTTTAGCATTAAGGATGACAGACTGATTGGTCTGTAGTCCTTTGCCGTAGTGTGTCTATTCCTACCGGCTTTTGGTAGGAATATAACCCTCACATCTCTCCAGCTTCTCGGTATGTACCCCATATATAGGCAGCTCCTGAAAATCACTACCAACCATTTTGCCAGCGATTCAGGGGCCCTTTGCAGCATAATCGGTCGAACACCGTCCAGACCTGGTGACTTATATGGAGCGAATGATTTGATCGCCCATACGACCTTCTCCTCTGTCACAATAGCTTTGGCTAACTCCCAAAGTTGTTGTGAGCCTCCTGTCCCTTCATGTGTGCACTCATTGTCCACTGGTCGGGAGCCAGGAAAATGGGCCTTCATCAGTTCATCCAGTGTATCCTGGCATGATTCCGCCCATTCTCCATTCTCTTTTGTTATGTAGTTCGGAACGGTTGGTTCCTTCGCCAATAACTTCCTCAGTCTTGCTGTCTCATTGACACCTTCCATTGATTCACAGAACATTTTCCATGATTGCCTTTTGGCTTTCCTTACTGTGTACTTAAACTTCTTTAGACCTTCCTTATAGTTGTCCCAGTGCACTATACAGTTCTCCCTTTTTGCTTTGTTGTGCAGCGATCTTGCAATTCTCCTACACTCTTCTACCTCGGCATTCCACCACGGTGGTTTTCTACCGTTTTTCGTCCGACTGACAGGACAGCTTTTGTCAAAGGCATCTGCCATCAGAGTGCCAATGTCATCAACCACCCTGTCAATCATTTTACTTTTCGTTAGACGTTCCATGGCTGGCGCCTTCAGGGACCCATCTAAAGTCTCCCTGTATTTGCACCAGTCGGCTTTTCGAGGGTTTCTAAAACCGACCCTTTCTTCCCGCTTACAATCAATTTGAAATCTGATCCAACTGTGATCGGATAGCGAGGCCTCATCCGACACCCTCCAGTTCTTTACCGTTAGTGAACTAGAATTAGTGGCTAATGTTAGGTCTAAGACCTCCTTTCTATTTCTAGTTATAAAGGTAGGGGCTGTTCCCCTGTTACACAAACTAAGGTTAGTACCGCTAATATAATCTAAAAGAGACTCACCTCTGTTATTGATGTCTGTACTTCCCCAATGCGTATGATGTGCATTGGCATCACATCCGATCAGTAAATCATACTTCCAGCTTTCTATCGTTCTCCTCAGAACTTCTGACGGTGGCTGATCCACGCTGTCGAATGGCATGTACGATGAGACTAGGAGTAGAGGCTTATCCATCTTACTCCTACCCCATTCTACCACTGTATTGTCCTCATCACTGAAATCATTTAAAAGAAACATTTTATGTTTTTTATTAACTAAAATGCAAGATCTTTGTCTACTTACGCCCCCTTTAAAATACAGGTTAAAATCCTTACCTCTTAAACCTTGTATTATTCCTCTACTGTCGATCCACGGCTCCTGTATGAGCGCAACGTTGATGTTGTGTTGGCTCATATACCCGATCAGGTTGCCTGTTGCAGCCCTACTGTGGTGGAGGTTTACCTGGATCACCTCCATCGTCAGGTCCACCACCACCCACCATCCTCACATAGACATGCGCCAAGCTAAACCTAGCCATGTATCTGTTCTTTTCCAGGAACGGGAGGGAGTCTCTGCTGATGCTAATCAGGAAGTGCTGGCCACGTTCCGTTCTAGCATCGACTTTCAGCACCTTCCAGTCCTCTGCCTTCAGATCTTTATTCTGCCCAGCTAGTAAACCTAGCAACCTATCCGGCGTTTGGAACGGCTTCGGTACCCAGATCCACGCCTTTGGCCTCATAAACTTTACGGTATCGGCTCTCGGGATGGCTCTCAGCCTTGATCCCTCCCAGATACCATCAAGCTTACATAGCGTAGTGCTCAAGAACTCTTTCGACAGTCTATTCGCACATGCCACTATCTTGTACCCTTTTTCCCAACCTGCACCATCAAATTGGATTTCGTCCGCTGAGCCGGATGCGAAATGCTCGATTAGCGCATCTTGCTGCCATCCATGTCCGCTATTGTGTCCTCTAGATGCTCGATCATTTCACGATACTCCTGCGCCGTCTGATTCGGTGTGAAGTAGCAGCTTATTATGGTGAACCTGCTGCATTTAATCCAGACAAAACCTTTTGCAGCTCCGTGTCCTTCGATGTGTATCCTCCTTTGATTTGCGATCCAGATGGCTGCTGTATTTGTCTCATCCGTATACCATTTGCTTTTGTCCTTATTTTTGTACTGTTCGCTGATTATTATTATATCAATCCCTTTTTGTAGTACGACCTGCGTTAGTAGATCATCTGCTACTCTGCTTCTATGTAAATTGACTTGCATTACTTTGATCATCTATGCCGTCTTTTGGCCTCCTCGAGAGCAATTCTGAATGCTCTACATGTCTCTGATCCAGATATGTGGTCTACTTCTCTTATTTTGAGTTCGGCGCACAGTACACACTTGGCGGCTTGAGTGCAGTTCTTGACTGTGTGCACTTGTAGCACAGGTCTCCTCTTTCATATTCTTTGCAGTGTCTCTTCACATGTCCGAATTTGAGGCATCTAAAGCACCGCACCACTTCCGTTCTTCTCCTTATTCTGCTTCTTATTAGACCGACTTTAATTTTTGCGGTCTTCAGGAGTACTCTTGCATCTGCTTCCTCCATTTCTATGATTGCCATCTTTTGTTCCCTCCCGTTTGTTTTTGTAAGAGAGAGTCTGCAACTTACTTTCTTTTCTAGGTCTCTATCCAAGGCCTCTTGCACCTCATTCACTGTTGTGAAACAGTCCAGGTCACGGATTTCTACTGTTGTTTTGGCCGTTAGGTCTTTCACATTTGCTGTTGTCCCTAGCATCTCTTTTAGGTGTGAGGTGAGTTTCTCTTTATCCGCCGATTTCTTGTCAAATTCCACTAGAACATCGCCCTGCTGCGTTCTGCGAATTCCTTTTATTTCAGCTGTTGTTGTTGCTGGATCGACTCTGCCCCTGATTTCTTTAAGGATGTCCGCGTATGTTTTTCCTTCCGCTGGTTTAATAAGGATGGCCTCGAATCTCGGCTTCTCCGCTCTCCTCTTTCTTCTGTTTTTTCCTCTTTCATTCTCCTGTTTTGGTGTTCTCATACTTACTTCACTCACTTTTCTCGCTCTTTGTGTCTTTGCGTTTATTCTTCCTGCTGACGTTTGTCCGCTGCTTGAACTTGCATCATTTTTTGCACTAGCGTTAGTTTTTTTTGTAACCAGCGTCCACTCACTTTCTCCTTCTTCTCTACCCTTCTTCTGTGCAGGCGATGTAATCGTTCCTTTGGCTGTGACCTCCTGCTCCCTGGCTCTTTTGCCTGGAGTCTTCGGTGTTACTGCCTCTCCACTTTTGTGCTCTGCTTGTCTGCCGATTGTTATTCCTACCTGTTTGCTGTTTGCTGTAGAACGACTTCTCTCTTTTTTCTCTTTTTTACATAGCCATATTAACTCTATGGCTTCCTGTAATTTCATTAACCCGTTCTTTATATCCACACTAGTATTCTTTTGCTTCGTTGATACCTGTATCATATTCCTAGTTATTTCTTGGTTTTTCAGTAACTCTTTTTCCTCTGTAGCATCCGGATCCTCTATTTTACGTTGGAATTTGCTGCGTATCATCTGCAAATTCCATCCTTCCTTTTCTGGCTTCTTACCTGTCACTTTATTCTCCGAGGTGTTTACTAGGTCGATGACCATTTCTTCGGTTTGTCTTTCTGCCTCTGCCGACGGTGTTCTAGGTATCTTTCTGCTTTTCTGGAACGGGTTATCTGGTGTGCTGCAACCCTTTGTAGCTGATTCTCCTTCCGCTTGTTCTTTCCGCTGGCCGCTGGCTGTCTCGGTAACATATTTAACACTTAGAGGCCCGGATACCCCTAAGCGCCGGTTGCTAGCCGGTTCGCTTGGCGCTGTCATTAACGGTGCTACTAGAGGCATAACCCCTGGTTGCTCGTTGTTTATTAAATTTAGTAATAAACGATCCCCCCCAGAATCCGTGGGATCGGTCTCCGTAGAGAGTGGATTCTCCATACTGGATGGATTACCACCTGGGGTAATATTTTTGTTTTGTGTTACTACCATTTTTAATCTTTTGTTGATGTCTTTTTGTTTCGAAGTTTCCATCTCCGCCTAACTGATAGCTAATTACGTACCCGCCGCGCCCGAAAGCCTAACTGATGTTCGTTTACCTAGTTATTGCGCTAGGAGTTCGCATTCACCCACTCTCGTTAGCTTTACCGAAATAAGTTACCAGGGGGCTCCCGGCAGATAACTATGTTACCTACCTTCTAGGAGGTGAGAGTTGGATTTGTTGGCAGATCTGTAGGTGTTATCCAGAAGGCATTCCCTAGTTTTTATCAGAGTACATGTTAGAAATATACCCTGTCTAGGGCCAGTACCAACCTTTGCCCCCCCCCCAAATAAAAAAATCAGATACTTAAACCTAAAAATGAAAGTGCTGACTTATTACAACAACTACGCAATATATTTACATTTGCAATAAAATAATACCATCATCAATTGAAATTTCATAGTATAATAATAAGTATTACAATTTAAATTTATTATCTCAAGTAAATGAGCAGTGGAAGCGACGAAGTGTTTGAGGATACTCATGAGTTTGAATTAGCAACAAAGCGCGAAAGATCCACAACATTTTCTGTTGCCTGAGGTGAAGGTGAAGAGTTAGCTACACAAAAAAGTGAAAAACATGTCCAGTGCAGTACCTATAACATTGGAAATAATACAAAATCTACTTGCGCCCATGAATACTAAACTAGATAAACTAGATACAATAATTGATTTAAATATTAAAGAAATTTTAAGAGAAAATGAGCTATTAAAATTAAAAGTTACTGTAAACGAAAGAAAAATAGAATTGTTGGAAACCGAAATAGAAAAACTAAAAATGTATCAACAAAAAA